>VWZF01006643.1:51841-148707 GCA_013396755.1 Sclerurus mexicanus
CCTCGGGCCTGCACCGGGAGCGCGGGCCGGCCGTGCCGCGGGGAGCCAGGGCAGGGAGCGAGGGCAGGGAGGGCAGGCAGGGCAGGGAGGGCAGGGAGCGAGGGCGCCGGGTCCGCGGGGCAAGGGGCGCCCGGAGCCGAGCGGCCGCTGCGCCCTGGGAACGCCGCCCGCGCATCGGCCGGGGCCCCACCAAAAGTGCGTGGAAGTCCCTGGAAAGGTTCCCGCTTTCTCCTGGAGACTTGGAGTCGGGCCCTGAGGGAGCCGTCCTGATCTCCGGTAGCGGACAAGTGCTGCCCTTCTCTGTGCTGGGAGAGGAACCTCGCAGCGCCGGGATGAGGGGAGTCCCGAGGGAGCGCAGGCACCAGCTGTCACCTGGAAATCCCAGCCGTGATTCCTGCGGGGCTGCTGCATCAGTGCCACTCGAAATGACTGCAGAAACTGGGAAAATGCCTTTTTTTTCCACCAGGACAAAGAAGCAATCTATTTTTTGTTTGAGAAAACTGCACTCTTGTACCTTATAGTGCTCCAGGGCATCCCACTGCTGTTAGAAAGTTATTTAGAAGAGCACATCTCTCCTTTCTATATGTCACAGTGAATACAGCATATTCCTGGAAGCTGGAAGCTTAAGGAATTGCCTCTAGGGCAGAAAGCAAACCTTACCCATAGTGAACAGAGCAGAACTTCCCAAAAGCCAGCTGAGTGCACTGGAACAAAGTTAATATAGAATTAATAGCCCAAATGTGTTGTTATGCATTTCATATAGGACATGTTATTACAATTCAAAATGCTGGTGATGGTTCTGTAGAAACTATTTTCTCCACAATAGGAAAATACAGTTTGTCATTTTATTATTGTGTCCAGCTCCATAAGCCTGAACATTTCTAAGCAAGCAGCCACCAAATATAAAGACCAGAATTACATTCTTGGATAAGTTACATTTCTTATATTAGATTCCTTTCACATGTAAAAGGCTTTTAAAGTCTTGCTGTCTCATTTTTTGGTGGGTTTTTTTGCTTAACTGCTGATTTGTAGATGTTAGTTTTGGAATTACATAGTGGTTGTCCACAAGAACATAAAATAAATGTTCAAATTGTCCCTTTTAAATATCTGCTGCGTTAAAAAAATATCCCTTTATCTAGGAAAGTTTCTTTCACAAAAGTCCATTTACTTTTCAAATGAAATTATTTAGATAAGGTTATCCAAGATACATTTCAGAAGTACAGCTGTATTCAGTATACACTGTGCACTGAACTTTCCAAATAGGTAGAATGACCAGAGAAAAAAGCTCTGTCTCACCCCAGAGATCAGTATTAAACATGTCATGCAGTCATTTCAGTAAATAAGATGTACCAAAGAAAATCGGAATCTAGAATTCTTGCCAGGCTGGGAAGTTTCCAGGCCTGAACACATTCTGCTCACATTTTACTTTTAACATGGAGATCTAATCCAGAGTGACAGAAAAGATCAAAATGTTGCTGGAACCTTTTTAAAAAAAGGTATCCAGAACATATGAAGTTTTTAGCTGATTCGCAAGGAGGTGCTGTGGACCAGGATCTGCCGGAGGTCAGATGACACCCTACAGTGCCATCCCCAGGCTGTGTAATGCCTGTTAAAGAATTACAAGCTCTGTAATAGCAACTTCAAGATGAGTTTCTAGAGTTGTTGATTTTCCTTATTTGCTCCCTCCCGTGGTAGAAACAGTCACATGATTTTCCTAAACTCCGTTGAATGTAAATGGACATAAATATGCCCTGTTTAAAGGACAGTGCCTTGAAGCTGGGCAGTATCCTGAGGGATGAGGAGTAGGATGCTTCTCTTGCTTTACCCAACGACCTGCGCTTTCCCTCTCCTGGAAAGGGTCAGGTCTAACCCTGCCATTCTGAGGCTAAAGCCTCCAGAAAGCACCTGCAGCCCATGTCAGAGCAAAAGGAACAATCACCTGCACCTTCATTGTGTTCTGTGGGATTGAATCTCATACTGGGAATTTAGGAGTACACAGAGAATTGGAAGGCCAGTTGCTTCAGCTTTTCCTCCTTTTCACAGACTTCAGGCTTTCATACTCAGATTACCAGTTATACACTTCTTTAGGGTCATTGCCTTTTTCTTCTGTGTGTTTCCAGCATTTGGTCTCTTCCCCAGCAGCCCAAACTCTGTTCCTCTCTCCCCGTCTCCCCACCCCAGCTTTGCAGAATCCTTTCCCAGACTCCTGCAAGGTTCCAACACCTGCACGTGTCATCTTTGTTGTTCTCTCGATGCAAGTGTTAAATTGTGCCAGCAGTTCTTACCTGCCCAGGGCCCATTTGTTCATCACCAGACCCAGCTGCTTGCTTGGAACAACTCAAAAATGCTCCGTCTTGGGTTCTGTTCAATGTTCTGGAAAGAGGAGCAAGAGACAGTGAAACAAGACATCAGCAGCAGTTCAAAATCCATCACTGCGAGAATGACTCAGTAGTTTCTCCTTTTAATTGCAGGAAATACTGGAAGTGCTGTTGATGCACACCATACTTAAAGATCTGCATAATCTATGATTCTCTAGCAGTTTAGTGGCAACAATTAACAAATTTAAAGGTTGGACGATGATCTTGCAGGTTTTTTCCAACCTTAATGTTTCTATGATTCTGTATTTATTAATTCAATTGGTTACTGAAAGTGGAGATGTGCTCTGAGGTCTGCAGTCCTCTGTGTGATTAATTTTTAAAGGTGGAATGCAAGCAGCTATGGCCAAATTTGAAACTGAAAGCTGAAGGTTTGGGAAAAGAGATTTAATCCACAGTTATTTCCTTAGATCTTCATGTATATTGGTGTGATCCTACAGCTAGAAAATTCTCTTCCCCTTGTGCCTGCTCTTCAAAACACCTTTTCACCATTGCCATTATTTATTCTTTCCTACTTGACATAGCTCTGCCCTCACATTGCTTCTCTCAGTGATCACTTGCAGCTTTCACATTTCAGATCAGGTCCCAGTCCAGGAGGCTGAAGCCTGTTGTGAATTTTGCTAGTTCTCCAGTCTCTGGGAACTAAAATCTTGCATATTCTGGGCACTCAGGAGACTGTCAGAAGAGTAATTTTTCAAGAAATTAAGGCCTCATGACAGCCATTTCCCTGCAGCTCCTCTATATAAAAGGGCTGGCTCCCAAAACAGGCAAAAATAAGGAGCTGGAAAAACCAGCAAACTTATATACTGTACTTCTACTTCACTTAGATCTGTGTCCTGGTGCTCTAGAAAGCCCAGCTGCTGAGGGTGAAATGGCTTGGCTGGTGGCATTTTGTGTGTGGTTTCTGAACAGCAGGAATTAATGCTCCTTGTCTCATACCCTGCTCTCTGTGGTGGCAGGGAGAAAAGGCCTTGGCTCTCTGTCCAACCACTGCTTCTTTTCCCACCTTTTTCCCATCTGCTGCCAAAGTCAACTGGAAACATGCTCCTTTCTCTCTGGCAACACCAAGGAAACCCCATTCCTCTTTTTTGATGCCCCTTCCTTCTTTTTCTTTTCTCCATGCTCCTTTAAGCTCAGGTTCAGGCTTGACCTGGCCTTCACTCACTCACTCACTCACTCACTCACTCACTCACTCACTCACTCACTCACTCACTCACTCACTCACTCACTCACTCACTCACTCACTCACTCACTCCTCAATCTTTTCTTACCTGGGTCCCAGCCAGGTTTTCTGGGCAGCTTTCAAGAAACGTGGCTGTAACCAAAGATCAAAAATGAAGTAACTGTGTGATTGCATAACTGGACTGAAGAGTGAGTTTCTAAATGTGAACAGAAAAAGCGCTGTTGCTTAGGCAGAACCTTTTAATCTCCGTCTGCTGGCGTCAACTTTTCTGTCTTTTCTGCCAGAACAGTTCAGACAGAATTGGGCATCACTTTAACTCCATAGACTTGATCTCCTGACCCAAACAAATGGATCTAATGAAAAAGCAAACCAGTTCACCCAAGTAATATAATCTTATCCTGTGACCTTTCTGCATTAAGTTTCCATTAAGTTCTGTAGCTTTGACCCATCCCAGATTCTTCCAAGCAAAAGGAAGCAAATAAATGCCCCAAGAAAATGCTTTGTAGTAAGGTGGCAGAATCAGTCACGACCAATCACAATTATTCAGGTTTTCTTGTTGGTTTTGTGTTGGTCAGATAAAATTCTGTGTAAATTTTCTTGATTCAGTCCTGTTGACTACATGGGCAATTGGAGCATGTCCTTCAACCAGGATATTTAAAGAAGTGCTAAAAGGAGTGATGCAATGATGCATCTTCTTAATACTGCCTTGTAAAAGTCAGACAAAAGTGTTGGTTGCTTTGCTTAAAGGAAAACATTTCATTTTAGAAACATGTTTCATTTCAGTAATATGGGAATCTGGTTTAAAGTTTCTCCAAGTGGAGTGGGTTTGGATCTGGGATTTGGTCTGCGGAACAAAGGTGTATGTCAGAAGTGAGATTTCAGTTGAGATCATGGTGCTGAGATCTAAGGTTTTGCTCCAGGCCTGTGCTTGCAGTTCTCACTGCTTTCCTGACAAAGTGTATCTTATGAAATCACATTTTAGATGTGCTAATAATTTTTGTTAAATCCACTGATGATATTTAATTATTCCTTTTAGAGAAGTAAAAGCTTTGGTCCTATTAAATTCCTACACATTTTGTGTGTATAAGCAGCTGGGCCTTACTTCCATCCCCAAGGAAGGATGTTTCTCCACAAGCTCTCCCAAAATGAGTTATAGTGTGATGCTCCTGCTCCTGCCCCTACAACAGGTGCTGGGGAATTCAGAGGTGAGACACAAACGTATGGGAAACTTGAGTTCCTGAGCTCCACTGCCCAGGGACCAACATGTTTGAGTCTGTCTTTCAGATTCTCACACTTTTGGGGCAGGAGCTCCTTGTGGAAATTGCAGGCACCTGACATATCATATGCCATTTTTATTTAGAATACATAGCAGGGATTAGCTCCCCACTGCCTTCCTACTCCATCTGCTGCTGATGCCCTTCCCAGAGAGGCAGTCTCTAGACAGTCTCAGCTCTATTAGAGAAAGGGGTTACAGACTTGTTCCAAATAAATACTCAGCTTTTGTTGGAAGTGTCCGCAAACAGAGAAGGCACTGTCTGACCAGTCACCACTTATCAGAATTCCATCATCTGCCAGCCATAATCTACAATTAAAATTGAAATATTTTTATATATTACCAAACACAGAGAAAATAGTGTCTTAAGGGAGCTGAAGAGCAGGAGGAGGCATGGTTGTGCCTTATGTGTTCAGCACTGGTGAGTCATTTAATCTGAATTTCCAGGCATTTTAGGAGTTTTGCTTCAAAGGTCCATTGTGTGGCTTCTGGCACACAATATAATATAATATTTAATTATACCAGTGAGGTTTGGCTCTTGATTAGAATTAATTTTAAAACATCACTCATGATATAACACCTAGTTGAAAGCCTATAGCCACTGAAAGGATTCCCACAGATTTCACTGGGCTTTGGATGAGGGTCTCAACCCAAAAATATCTGTTTATTTTTCTTCATAGTGTTTAATCTTGGATGGGAAGACAAGCACTATTTTTCAGAATAATTTTGTAATTTTTGACTTTTCATTTCTTCAGGCTAAAACTGAGTTTGGGACAAAGAAATGTTGTTATAAAGAAAATCATCAGGCAATGAGAGTACACTGGGTATGTTTTTGCTTTTCTGGCTTGAACATGCTGTATTATAAAGTCAGCATAGCACTGCAGATCTGTGAGCTGCCAGATTTCTGATTTTTTTAGTGTCAAATATAAATGGGAATACAAGAATTACAGAGTTTGGGACTGAGTTCTGTTTGCAAAACAAAACCTGCATTTTGTTTTCTGAGCTGGCAATGACCAGTTCCCCCTGTCCCTCTTGGGGAACATGAACATGGAGTTTCATGTTCATAATCTGAGTTTCCAGAGAAATATTTTCCTCTAGTTCCTGAGGTTCTCCTACTTGCAGTCTTTGGGAATATTATCTGTCTCTGTCTCTTGGGCATAATGATTCTGTCTCCAGATGCAGCTGCTGCCCACTGAGCCTTTCTCTTGTTACTGCTTGTTAATGGCACTGGAGGAGGCTACTCTGTCTCCATCCAAAAGGAGAATTTTTGGCAAAGGCAGGAAAGAGCCTCACAGTCTCCTTTACCAGCATCGTCCCTTTTGTCAGCATCTTTAGATAGGAGGGAGAAAATCTTCCTTTTCTACCATAGTAGTTCCATATCAGGTGCCAGGACAAGTCTTTGCCCCTCTAATTTCATGGAATAGCTGAGAGAATTATAACTGACTGTAGTGTGGAGTTTATTACAGATCCAAATCTTTGGGGATCAGTAATAGTTTTCCTGACAGAGGAAAGGGAAAAGGAAATAAAAAGTGAGAAAACAAGTGCATAGGGATCTCTCCAATTTCCTCAGAAAGCCATTGGGATACAACAAAAATAAGCATTACTCCTAGGAGACAGCTCAAGGGAATATGAAAGTGTAGATCCGAAGGAAAGAGAAAGCCTGTGGGAGGATCTGATCAACAGAGAATGGGCATCTGGGCTGTGAGTGCAGGATTCATGGGCTTTCCTATTCCACAGAAATTTAATTGACATAACTGCAAGTCTGAGCTGAGTGGCACAGAGAGGAAGAGGTTGTGTGGTTCCTGAGAAACAATGACCAAAAACTTACAGAAGGTCTGTTCTTTCCTCAGGATGTCTTGATTTTGTTTTTCCAGAAGTAGCTCATGGCCTGGGTCCTTGTGTGTACTGCTGCTTACCGACTAAACCTTGTTCAAATTAGACCCTAGATGCTTGTCCTTTCTCTGGCATAAGTGGAACCAAGCCCTTGCTTAATTTGACCCTCAGTTCTAATAGACAACTAGAGTTAGGTTCAGTACGATTGTTACGATCCATGTTATGATCCATGAGCTATGACTATAAGGGAAAAAAAGAGAAATCTTAGGAAAGCTTGCATGTTGATAAAGCTGTTCATAGAAATCCTGACTGATAGCTTCATCACTGATGCCTGCTTTGATTGCCAGACTATTCCAAAAGCATTCTCACTACTAACTTAAGCATTTTCTTCCTGCAGGCTTAATCCTTCATCGATCACTAGGGCCAGCAGAAACAAATTGCTTCATTGGCAGCAGGCTGGTGGCTCTCCACCTGCCATAACCATCCTGTCTCTCCAGCTGCCAGCTAACTTTCAGCATTAGTCATTTAGATTGAGTTGAAAGTGGCAGTTCTTACTTTGACCTGGCAGTTCAGGCTTCAATTTTCATGAAACTTGTAGGAACTTTATTTCTTTGAGCCCTGCATGCCTCAAGTTTCAAACTGGTCGTTAAGCTTAAAAGTTGTTGAGTTGAATAAGGGCATGGCAGATGGACAGAGGTCATGATCTGATAAGCTTCATCTCCTTTAGAAGTAGGCAACTGAAAACTCAAGGACTGATTCTAAGAAAAGCAACAACTTTGAATGCTCTGAAACCAAAGTAGTCATTTGGAAATGGAGGGGGTTTTCATGGTCAGTAGCTTACCATTGAAACTAGATTATCACTAGATTTTTCAAGTAAACATCTATCCTCACATCAAAAAAGGTTTAGATAATATAAAAATTACAGTGATTATACAAAAAATATTTCACTTGCATGGCAAATGAACTTTTCATGCCATCTCCTGCAGTACAAGTGAAAGGGTGAAGTTAGTAGGATGGTTGTCACTAGTAAAGGGCATGAGGGTTGGGAAGAATAGTGGAAAAGGGCACACGGAAAAAAACAAGCCATGGAGGGAAATTAGATCAAGTTAGTGACTATGCAGGAAAAGCACTTATTAAGCAAGTATGTGGATCTGCTGAGTAAAGCTGTTGTGCTACTTTGAGTAGAATAAACAGTGTTTCTGCCCAAGGGTATTTCTTACTGATAAAAGTCTGTGAGCTCAAGTGTGGCTAGAATGACTCAAATGGGGTGTTTACAAGGTATGCAGATACAAAAGAATAAAATGATAAGGCAAGAAAAATAGTGCTGTGAATTTTAGAAACAGTGTCTTTTCAGGGTAACATTTTGCCTTCCATCACAATTACTAAAAAAGAGCTACCATAGACAGAACTTGCAGAAAATCGAGGTATGAGATGAAAGGGAAAGATGAGAGGCAGATTCTTGTTTCTCTGAACAGAGTAACCCTGGCACAGTATAGGCTGGGGCATAGCTGCCTCTGGAGGCCAGCAGAGGATATGGCAGAGGGGAGGGAAACTCAGGGGTTAATTTCTCCTCAATGCTTCCTTCAAAAACCAAGAAAGAAAATATTGCTGGATAAATTCTGCAGCTGGATCCCAAACACCAGTAAATATCAGAGTGATGCTTCTAATGGTGCTTGTAGTAGAGTTTATCAACAATTCTGTTATCACTGCATGAAATCTCTTTCTTCAAACTTGCTAATCTGGTTTGTGTATTTTTAATGACTATTGGCACAATCCTTCACAAAACTGTGGGAGCTGATGGAGATTTACTGAATGGATTTGCCTTCTGGGACTCCCACAATAATATGTATGCTATTTCAATCTATTTTATTATTAAATCTGTCTATGAAGCCTCAATTCTGAGAGCCCTCGTCGCCTGTGGACTACTCAGCATCAGCCTCTAAAAATACTGCATTGCAAAACTGCTCTCTTACCGAGAAGAGATTACCTGAGTCAACGTTGAAATTGCTTTTAATGTGTGCTGGGCATTGGCCTCACAGCTTGAAATGCACTTCTTCTTGATCTTCCATCTGGGAAGGTTCATGCCAGGCAGTGAGGCTGGACAGAACATGCACATTGCTTTCTCATTCCAGTGCTGCAAAAGGGCCTTAAGGCCTTGTTTTAGCATTCTCGTGACAAGGAAAGAATCCAGCAAATCTGAGTACCCTGTGCTGTCTTGTGCACGAGATGTAACACATCTTTTGGCTGACTGCTTCCAGGATTTTTGGTAGTTGTGTTTTTTTAAACTGAAGCTTTCTCGGTTCCCAGCTTTTTGGTGTTTTTAAGAGAAAAAAACACCTTTCTGGATTTCCGTACCTTCAGGTTGAGTGCTACTATTACTGTTGCCATTCAATAATGCCAGGAGCAAATGATGAGTGTGAGAAACTATAACATTTTAAGAGCTCTCTTGCACATAAAGACGTATCTATTTTACCACCTTTACTCTCCTAGGCCAGTTACTTTTGTCTGTCACTGCTACTAGAGCTTATCAGTCCTCCTTTGCAACAAGAAGTGATCAGTAAGGCTTAAAGCTTTGTTCAGCTGCTCAGCCTCAGTGTTTTGTATAGTGCTCTGGTGCTGTGTTTTTATTAGCTGAAGTTCTTTGTCAGCACAGTGGATACTGTGGCTAATTCGGCTAATTATGGAAGAAAGGATTGTGGTTGGATTCTGCACTGGTGTTTTGAACCTCAGTACAATGATTGAGTAGTCTGGGTTAGGCAGGCAGTTGGGTGGGATGATACCTTCTGTCCTTCAAATCACTGGGATCTTTTTGTTCCCCTTTGCTTCAGACTTAACTTCTGAGCCAGTCTGTAATGTCTTGTACATGATTTTGTATGCAGAGCACCCCATATGTCACTTATGAATGTGTGTCTTGGATAAATGGGAAAGTTCCTACTGGGGCTTTCACACAGAGGCATAGAGATGTTATTGGAACACTGCAGTATTGCCAAGGTTTTGTAATTTAGACAATTCTCACAGTGGTGGATTTTTTTAAATAAAGTTTCATATTGTTTTAAAGAGTGAAATTTATTATTTTTGAAAAAAGAAATAGGAACACTATTGTGCTCCTTGTTGCAGATAAGACTTGAAAAAGTGTCTGCTGCAGCTGAACACCACCTCCCTCTCCATCACCCAACAGCCCAGAAAACAATGAGGAAAAAACTCAACATTAGGTTTAAAACATAAAACCATCTAACAGTTTTTTATATGGTCTGTTTAAGATTCTGTTTGCTAAGGGTAAGAAACCCCATAACTCACAACTATTCTGATTTCCCAGTCCCAGATATTGATGAAGTAAACAAACACAAACTGAGAGGACAGGAAGCTGCCTCAAGAAGAGCCACAGCACTCACAATGCCCTCACTCCTGATCATCACAGCTGGTATTAATTATAGGGATAAGACCTTATTTTCCTCCCAGCCTGACATTGTTTGGCTGAATTTGCTCCCTCAGGGAAAATGTGTTTCTATGAGGAATTCAGTAAACAATATAGGGATACTTATGGTCTCAAGGAGATCAAGCCCCTACTGGGGTGATGACAAGGCCTCGCTGCCCAGGGAAGGAGGAAAAGCAGCCTGGGAATGGCTCCCTCCTGCACAAGCACTGCTCTGGGATGAGGTGAGAGGCAGCAGCTGCTGAGAAAATTTCATTCCCTTGCTAAGGGCAGTGCAGGGCAGGCAGTGCCCCGCTATGTAGAGAGGACCAGCATGAGGAGAGCAAAGAACCTGGAGTTTTTGAGGGAAGAGCAAGAAGAAATCATGATTTTTAGAGTGGGAATCCTTCCCCTGCAAAGGGCTGCTCCATTCATGTCTGTTTGGTCTGTGTGTGAAGTAATAAAAAATGCAGGTTTATGTGGTCTGCCATGTGAGATGAGCAATTTAGATACTTGTATGTCACCACTCCTCTTATCAGAGAACATTAGGTTTCAGCAATTTCCATTACTATTTTTGTCCTTTATTGTGTGCAAACACAAAAGGATTTTAATAACAGTTTATACTGCTTGGAAGGCCAGAGAGCTTGATGTCTTATTTTCACCAGTTCATCTAATGCCATTTTTATAGGTGGACTATATTGCTCCAACAGAATCAAGTCAAGTTTTTTATAGATACTTTTTTTTTTAAAAAAGATTGAATAGTTGCAATTGTTGGAGAAAGGTGCTTAGATACTGGGTTAGGAATTTGCCAGATCAAAGTAGCAGTTAGGATGCCAGGGAACTCATCCAAATCACTGCATAGCTGATATTCTTTAGGGAATACTGCACTGTTTTGTGTACAGAACTCTTGGTTCCAAGTAACTTAAAACCTGAAGAATTGAAATGATTACAAATATACGGCTGTATCTCTGAAGGTGTTGAGTGCCCACAACTCATGTGGGGCTGAATGCTCTGACACTGAGGCCCCTTTATGCCACAATGGTGATATCAAAGGTGTTCAGCAGCAACAAAGGCCACTGGAGGCCCCTTTGCAGCATCAGGCTGTGACAAAGTCACTTGGGTGCAATTGGGCTCTTGGCCCATTTTCCTGGCAACACTCAGCACCTCCCAGGAGCAGGCTGACAGAGGAGTGGCTCTGGCAGGGAACTTCAATTATTTGTGATCTCAATTGCACAATAAATCTAGGGAATGGATTTGGTTGTGCATTTGGTTTTGTTTTTTAACCCATGAGAGGCTGTGGGGATTGTGACTGGACTGGTCTCCTTGAGGTCTAGGCTGCAAATACAGGGCATGACAGTTTTTGTGCCCTGGTTCCGGTGCCAGTCTGAGGTCAGGGAGGTGGGAAACTCACCTACAGCTTTGCTGTGCTGGAAGGTGCATCCACATGACTCTGGTGTAGATGGGGAACAGTAAAGGTAGCAGTGGAGCAGGCTTCTCCTTTCTCCAGGCTTAGTAACTGACAGGAGAGCTGATTTTTCTTATCCAGTTGCACACCAGAGCTGGGAAAAATGCCAGAGAACTGAAATGTTTGCCCTATTCATGAAAGTGTTCAAGGACAGGTGGATAGGGCTTGAAGCAACCTAGTGGAAGGTGTCCCTGCCCATAGCAGGGGGTTGGAATTGGGTGATCCTTAAGGTCCCTTCCAACCCAAACCATTCCACAATTCTATAATTTTCATATCTTTTGCTTGGAGTATTTGTTTCTATTTAAAAAACTTTTCTAAAATAAGTCTCTGGGGAAAGGTTTATAAAGGGCAGAAGCGTGGAAATTAAATGGCATTAGCAAAATCCTTTTCAATATTTTCTTTGAGAAAACTATTTTTTGTTTAATGATACAAAAAATCCCCTGGTTCAGCCACCAAAACAAGAATATGTGGGGAGGGGGGGATCTCCATTATACTTAAGACTGAAACACAACTGCCTAGAAGTCCAGAACTGCAGAGCATCCTTTTAAGACAAGGTGTAGGGAATGCAAGAGGCTGGCCCACAAAATCAAGTAATACCCCTTCTGACCTCTGCTGACACACCTGGGACTGTGAGCAGCCACAATTGGCAAGGGCCTGAGCCCAGGGATTGTCCATGACAACACATCCATCTGTTGCTGGAGTGCTGGAAGGGCTGTGACTCACAGCCACGTGTCCCAGCCCTGAGGGTTAGGAGCAGGAAAGGTTGACCCATTCACAGAACCATGTGGCTGCAGGCCAAATGTATAACCTTGACTACAGTGCCCTTTCCAGAGACTGATTGTGGTTTTCTCATTGTCTGACAAGC
Source organism: Sclerurus mexicanus (assembly GCA_013396755.1). NCBI lineage: Eukaryota > Metazoa > Chordata > Aves > Passeriformes > Furnariidae > Sclerurus > Sclerurus mexicanus. The sequence goes on from VWZF01006643.1 coordinate 64,248, forward strand.
TTCTTATTTCCTGTACTATTTGTAACAGCTGAATATTTTCTAGGTTACCTAAGCAAGCTCCTGCAGAACCACACAGCCTATGCCTGCGATGGGGAGCACCTGAGCCTGCACTGTCCTCGGCACTCAACCATCAGTGTTCAGTCAGCATTTTATGGGCAAGATTCCCACATGTGCAGCACTCAGGAGCCTAAAACCAGGATGGAAGAACCCAGAAACTGTGTGGCACCCACTTCTTTGCAGGTACCACACGTTGTAAAGGTTCTTAATATACAGAATGTTTCCATGCAAAAGTGTTTGCAACATTGAATGAAATGACACAATACTTATGTCATTTTACCCTCAAAAGTGTTAGAGCTGAAAGGATTTATCTGACCAGGAGGATATTGCCATATTATTGTGAGAGCTTTGTAGATTGCCTTGGAAACCCCATTCTCAAAGTTCCCTAAAATAATTCCTTTCTAATTGTGGGCTGGTTGTGATTGAGTTGACCAATCTTAATCTATCACGCAGGCCCACCTTGTCTCCAGGAGAGAATACAAGCATTGGACAGAGCTTGTTTAGTGAATAAAATTATATTCTGGTTGGCATCTGGCTTGTTCCATGCCTATCTTTCCTCACTGAAAAGGCACAGCGACAGCTAAACAGCAAATCCTAAGTGTTTTTGCAGACATATGCATTTCTGTAAATACCTGTTTTGTATCAGCAATATCCTGTGGTTTATTTGCTAGGCCTGCTTAAGTATAGTGTAAAATCATTTATACTTCATCAGTTATTACTTTCTGCTGTGGAGACTTTTGTAACAAGACTTAGAAGGTCTGACTTAGACTGCTATCAAAGGCTTGTTTCATCATACTGAAAAATACCCAGTGTTGAGCCGAATTCAGTAAATCATTGCAAAAATGAGTAGTTAAGTGGATTTTGAATGTGTTCTGTTGGTGAAACTGTCATAGATGCTCTACAGAAGCTTTGGTGAACATTTGAAGCTTTGATGAACATTTGCAACATTTGTGCCTGTAGCAGACACATTCCTTCTTGACAACAGGGAATGTCTGTTCCCTCCCCTAGTGAGTTGAAGAGTTCTCTGGAGTGGTTTGGTGGTACTGATTTCTCCAGAATCAGTATTAGGGCAGTTTTATAAGTGCCTATAAGGTACTGCAATTTCTAAAGACATTCCAGACATGACCTATGGGCTATGTGAAAGTACATCTCACCAAAAACAGTAGGCCACATGCATCCTTGATGTCATTTTACTGACTACAGTGAGGTGACACCAGTGATTGTTTTGAGCTTGTGAGGTCTCCATGGGCAGTTTTTTCTGTTGAGTATAATAAACACAGAATGGGATAACTGTTGTATAAACTATCATCATCACTTAGGCAATGTCACTGATCAAAGGCATGAAAGCATTTTGGTGAGGCTAAGAACGTGAGAGATACAAACACTCTGCATCTCAGGAAATTCTGGTTCAAGGAGAAGGGACACATCTTGTAAACTGATTTTTTACAAAAGAGCACCAGTGATCTCACCCCTCCTCCCCTCCCCTTTGGAAGCCAATCTGCAGTGGGACTGCCCTGCAGTTGGGAGGAAGCACAGGCACGTTTTACAGCGGCCTTCCATTAGAGGCATCCCTGCAGAGCTGGATCTGTCTCCAGATATTAACAGCCTGGTGCTATTTGGAGTGTCATTGTTTGGTTTTGTGTTGTGCTTGTACACAGCAACATGACAGAAAATGCTGCCACTGTTTGCATTAAGCAGGAGAAAATATGAACAAATGAACAGGAGATGATCCAGGTCAGGTGCAAACAGAAGGTGACTCAGTAGGGGACAGCTCTCCACTTACTAAAGATGTCCCTATTTCACTGGTCTGTTCCAGAACCATCCCAGTTAAGGAGTTATTTGTTTGACTTGCAGCTCTGTAAAAGAAGTGACTTATAAAATTAAGCCTGATGTGCTTTGCCTTCCCTTTTAAACTCTAATTTAGAGTACATTTAATGCTCAAAAACTGTTGAACACAAGTCCTCTTCTTCTACCAATGGGAGCTTTGTAGGATCACTGCAATGTACTGCTAATGTGTGTCATTGCTGCTGGGAGGGATGGCTTCCAGGGATGACAGCAGATATCCAGCCACTGCCAACTTTCTCAGCCTGGAAATAGGAATGCAGCTTGTGCTGTTAGAGTGGCAAATTTGCGATTTGGCCTCTGGGTGTGACAGAGACCCCTTCTGATGAAAAACAAGGCAAAAATTCCCATAGATTTTATGGGACTAACTAAAACTATCAGAGAATGGTATCTTACAGTTACTCCTGCTAAGAGCAGGGTGACCTAGGGATAACACTCTCCTTTTCACAGCCTGCTGTGATTTTAAACATGAAATATTCTAGGCACAACAACTCAGACTATCCAAAAATGGTGTCAGGAAAGCCCTCTCTAAACTGAGCTTTGAAGGTAAGAATTTCCTGAGTACACTGCTGCATTTAAACTGGAGTTTTTTAGGTGCTTTGACTTGTGACTGTGTTAAAAACTGGGTACAGACTCACCTTGGGCAATGTCTTCACATATTCTGCAGCTGCAGTTCCAAACCCACTGTTGAAGTGGGAGCACCAGTATGAGCAGTGGGAGTACTCAGGCCTTCTGCAGGACTTGAAGACGGCCCACATGGCCCTTTGTGTATAACACTGTTGATCTGTTTGTTGTCCTCCTCTGTTGCCACTCCCAGGGCAGCAGCACAGTAAGAACCAGGATATATTGCTGGGCCAATACATTTAGAGTAATTATGGCCTTAGAACAACAACATTAAAAAAAAACCCACAAAACAAGACAAGGAGGCTGAGGATAGACAGGGATATCTGTGGTGTCCAATCAAACCAATTCTGGAATTTGCTCAAGTGGCAAGTCAAGCAAATATCTGATCACTGTGTAACTGCAAGCAAGAAGGAAGTGTCCCTTAAGCAGGAGGTCAAACACATGGCTTAAACATAGGGTTGTGCTTCAGTGTCCTTCAGCACACCATGCAATCAGTTAGAACTCTCTCAAATGAAGATTATTACAGAGCATGATCAGGTACACATACATAGATCAATATGAAATGGTTAAAAATGCCTTTTTTTGAGTTGCCAGACTTCACCTGGACATTGCACTCCCATAAGTGTGCTCATGAGTGCATGCCTCAGGCACATCAGGGAAAAAGCTGGGTGGTCAGTGTGTTCCCTCTTGCTCTGGGCTCTGCACCACCAAGGCTACAGTGGCACTCAGGAAAATTTGGCTGACCACCCTGGGGGCAGAGGAGAAGTGAAAATAGTAAATTGGTAATACCCTAATTTGCCAGAAGCATTGCCATGATGAATGTGTTCCCATAAGACTTGGCCATGACTCCAAGTCCAGTAGAGATATCGCTTAGTTCCAATGATACAGATGTTTCTTGCATGTTTATAGCCAAAAAGTTGTGATTTTTCTCCTATATAGAACAAAGTGCAACTAAGTGTTCTCATTGCTCTATAGATTCATACCTTGTTTTCAAGTCTATCCTTTTTGCCCATTGTTCTAGAAAGTACTGGATGAATGCCAAAACCTGAGATCCTGCCAACTCCTTGTCAATAGTCGAGTTTTTGGGCCTGATCTGTGTCCAGGGACTACTAAGTTCCTCCTTGTCTCCTTTAAATGCAAACCTAGTAAGTAATCAATATCAGGCAAATGTGTTTTTCTGTCTGTGATTGTTTTGGTTAAAATGCCACTGCATGAGGCTTTGCATAAATCTGTGTGAAGCTCTGGGGCTCTTGGACTGATAGCAAATTGTTCTTTTCTATTTTACCTTAGTTCTCCACTGTGTTTGCAGCTTCAGGGTGCTTGCTGCCAATTTCATGACCAGTGTAGTTTGGCAGGGCCAGCTGTCAGACATCAGACTAGAAAGGAAAAATGTTTTGGAAATTATTTTTAGAGAGATAACAATGATAATGTCATATTAGAGAGACAGAGCTGAACAGCAAAGCCAGTTGCTTGGGCTAGAGATCCAAATGATGCAGAAGACATCACAGTAAAGAATATGCAAAATTACTTAAGGAGCTGGGCCCAAAGCTTTCAAAGATTCAAAAATACCTCCCACTTCCAGAATAATGGCCAGACGACACACATGCTGACTTTGTTACAGTGTTTATTGTAGAATCACCTGTGATCTGTGCAGGTATTTGGCATTGATGTGTCAAGGGACAAATCCTGTCTCAAAGAGAATCCACTTTGTAAACATGAGAAAGTGGAAGAACAATAAAGAGGTTTCATTTATTGGTGTTTTTAATTGTTTTTCTTGTTGCTATTTTATATGAGAACAAGAGCCAGTAGCCTGGGGGCTCAGCTTTTCTGGCAGCTAATCCCCCGCGTGGCTGAAATGGGTCTCAAAGAAAACAGCTGAATGATGATCTATGATCACCAACCAACTCAGAAATACCATCCCACAATCACAGGAAGAGCACTGAAAGGATTTTCTTTAACCAGAGCATTAAGACAGACACGATTGGTGAAACAGAAGTAGGTGGCAGGCAAACTGAAGGGCCAATGCAGGGTGTAGAAGTGAGAGCAGAGAGATGAGAGGCAGCTGTTACATTTGAGAAAGCACTGACATGAGAACTCCCAGGGGGATACACTGGGCTAATTATTAGGGGGCGGGAAAAAAGTGCCTGAAATTTAAAATTTTCATCTGTTTTAATATATCAATAGCTTAAATTTTTTACACATTGCAATTACTGCATTATTACTAGTAGATAGATTTGAATATCATAGCTGTTTCTGTGTCATTAGAAATCTTTTTTTACTAATCAAAAGTGAATTGGGAACGTGTTTGTTGCTTTCAGAAGCTGCTTAATATTTCTCCCCACTGGAAGTGAGCTTCTTTGAGTACATAGTATTTTCTGTGATCTGAATTTTACAAAAGCTGGTCAAAAGTGGATTTAAGAGCAAGTGCTACCTTTAGGATTCAGAAATAATCCAATTCCAGTGCAAATTACATGATTTCTTGTGACAGGAAATTTATATTTGTAGGTAAGATACCAATATTGTTAGGCTTGGCAGTGGAAAACATCTTTACTCATGAAACCACTTGAGTATAACTTGATAACTTGTATATTTTGCAGTCTCCTTGCCTTCCAGTGGGCACTTAAGCAACTGCCTAAATACCTCAGTTTTTCATCTGTTTAGAATTATTGGTGCTCTGTCTCTGCAGAGATCTCTGTTGAAATCTTACTCTGTCTGATACCACTTGAGAGTTTTTCTCTCTTGTCTGTACTTCCACAGTCACTCCAGCGCAGCCACAGCCACAGAGCACAGCTTTAGCCTGTCAGCCCTTGGGCAGAGCCCCTGATTTTTGGCATGATCTGTATAGGTGTATGGTATGACAGGTGCTTCTGCAGAAGAGACAATGTGCTGCAGATCAAGTACTTTTTTAAAATCACTCTTTTTTAGACTTAAACTTGTGGCTGTTGATGAGCTCACATGGAAGAAGCTGAACTGTAACCAAGAATATTAATCCATTGTTTTATCTGTTCTATTCTGGATGAAACAATAATGGATTTTTTAATGAATAGATAGGATGTTTTCTCTCTCCAGTTTCGACACCCACACTCCACTCACAGGGACACCACTCACTAACAATAAGGTTTCCCTTTTCTCTTGCTCAGCTCAGCAACCTCCTTTTCCTGTTTTCATATTTTTGAGGACAAAAAAATTGGTGGAGAAAAAACTCTTCTCCCTGGCCTTATCTACTGTAAAAAGGTTTGCTACCACAGCTAGACCAGGAAGATCTGAGGAGGTAAAATGCCATAGGGAGAGCGACTGCTTAGACCAGCAAGACTCCTTGGCCAGATGCAGATTTTAGCTGGTTGTCGAGGAGGAATGAGCCATTCTGACTTCCCCACCTCTGTGCTGGGAGTGCTGCCCCTGTGCCTGTGCCAGCTGAGCAAGGGAGAGGGAGTGTTTTTCTCAGGCTCCTGATTCACACTGCTTTGTCAGCAAAACTTTCCAATGAGCCTGTGCTGGATAGTGACACCCAGGGAAACCCCCTGACCTTGACGAAGCCCTACAAATACAGCTGGGAGCAGTGTCTGGCTCAGGATGGGAGTCCTTTCCCATGCCTTCATCCTCCCATTCTGTCCGTCACCCAGTGCTGTCACTGAGCGATGCCAGCCGTGCCCATGATTGATGAGTCCCAGGGCAGCTGAGGTGGGCATAGAGCAACAATGTCCTGGGGAGGCACAGGAAGGGGGGAGGCTTTTCTACTGGAAGAGAAGATTGTCAAAAGTTAATTTTTTTATTCTGTTCAAAAAGGAGCCAGAGGCTTTGGATAATCGCATGGGAGCAATTCAGTTGGAGGAAGTGCTCTGCTATTGACTCAGTCTCTGTTGTACTGGTGCCACATGTCACTCACAACAGCACTTGCAGAAAAGCTGGTTTCTGTCATGCTGCTGTTTACTATTAATAGCACAGCTGAATAAGTTCCTCATGTTACCTTATTGCTGTTTGCTTCTACTTTAGCTGAATACAAAACCAAATCAGCATGTGAGAACCAGGAACTGAAACTCCACTGCCAGGAATCCAAGTTCCTTGTCATCTACTCGGCCACCTATGGCAGATGGGCACACAAGGAGAGTGTCTGCTCGGCAAAGGTGGAGCACATCCCCTCCTTTGGTAGGTTTGTACACTTCTCACAGACCTTCTCCAAGCAGGTGCACAGAGAAGAGGGAAAACAGATGGGAAGAAAGCTTCAGGCACAAGAGCAATGGCATTTTGAAAGGGTCAGTGATTGAAAGAGAAATTATTGCTGAAGCTCAAATGAATTGCCCAGTATGAGGGAGGAACACAGAGTAAGAAATGCAGCAAAGTAATAAACTTTCATATAGTTAATCAGTCCTTAGTATGATTAACATCAAAAACTAGTTCTGTTGCTTGTCTTGAACTTATGTGACATGTCCTAAATATCAGCTCTTTGCCTCTCTTCTTCCTCCAGCTTCTGACAATGATGAGGTGACCCTGACACCGTGTTTTACTGGTTTCTTCTTCTCTGATCCCTTCTTCTGCCAGATCTTCCTTGCCTTAGCTGCAGACTGTAAGGAGAGGATCCATAGGGCAGGGTCCATTGCTTAGATGCTGTTGTATGACCAGAGTCCAAGACTGTGATGGTACACCAGGAAATTAAATGTGCATGGGACTTCTCTTTGGCACCAAGTCCAGCAGGCAGGAGTGTCCTATGCACATAGTACTAAACTGACTAATACATTCCGTGGTTGACACTGAAGGCGTGAAGGTAAAGTTTCATGCCATAGAGAAGGCCAGCATGAGGTGTGTATGCTGTTCAAATCCCTTAGTATCACACAAGGAAGGGCTTGGATGACGGGTGCCAGACCTGTGCAAAGTTGAGAATTGCTCCTAAGAAACATACTGCAAGTGTCATCTATGAGAGGAATCTGTGAACATCAAGAAGAGATCAATAATTAATCTTAAAAGTAATTTGTCTGCAAGCCAATGATTCTCTGTAGTTACATAGATATTATTAATCATGCATTGGCTGAAAACTCTAATCTGTTCTTAGACAAGGATCTATTTAATATTGCCAGGTCTGTGCTTCACGCTGGCTCTCTTGTGTGGGCCTACACACAGACTTAGCTCTGCCTGTCTGTGGAGGAAATATTTTATCAGGTCTCTGACAGACCCACACATCCTTCACCATAGTAGTGTATGACACAAGGCAGGGCAAAGATGGCTCAGCTGATCGAGAAAGGCTGCCATCGTACTTACATCTTGCACTTCATTCACCTCTAAAAATCACTCTCTGCTAACGCCTGCATTCACAGTTCACATACCGGAATTCTGCAAACTCTTCTTACTGGATGAAGTTTCCCGGGATAGAGAAGTTTGCAACAAACAAGCTTTGCTGTGGCCCTTGTATATAAGTACTTCTGGAGTAACACCCTGGCTGTTGCTGGTTTTGTGTTCTATAAAGCAACCCAAGACATTGGTAATAGGAAAGAGCAAAAAACCCAAGACAAACACAAGTGGATCTAGATTTAGAAGACTCCCTACTCGTGCAGTGGGGTTTCTGAGCCAGTTTAATAGCGAAAACCAGCTTCTGCTGTTGTCCAAATGCCTGGCACTGGTAAGACTGTACAGAACTTCCAGAGAGTAACTTCTCTGTTTTACTGATATTATAAAACCTTCACAAGAAAATTCTGGGTGTGGTTTTGTAGCAGATGGTTCTGCTTTAATCAATCTATTGTGCACAGCACCAAAGCAGGAAAACATAGCATTTTGTTCCTATGTGAGCTGTTGCCTTTTCTGACCCATTATCTCTTTTATATTTGTACTAGCATGTGCATGAGGAAAGAGAAAATGTATTGGCCAGAAGAAGTTAAAGGATTGTGCCAGAACAGGTTACCATAGAGAGCACAAGGAAGATTCAGGTCAACAAACACCTCTCAAATAATAAATTACTCCTGTTAACACATGAAAATACTTGACAGGATGCTTGGCAGTGGGTCACCTCTAGCTGCAGCTTGCAAGTAGAACACTGCAATATCCTTCCTAGAAATTTCACCTGGTCAGACATGCATCCCCTTCAGCACAAGTGACCAGCACAGCCCTCTCTTTTACCTGGTCCCACTTTTGGTAGGTTGAGAGGGGAGATGGAGAATTCACACACTCTCATCACAGCTTGCACCATGGCATGACATACCTTGGGGTTGGGTTTTGTCCTAATCCCCTGTTTCCAGTGGAATTTGGCTAAGAGGAAGGGGTGTTAGCAAGGCAAGTAAGGGGGATTTTCAAAATACTGAACGTTCTTTCCAGTCCAACAGTGTCATCATTTTTTTACATAACAGTATTCTGTGATGCTGTGATTCTTGTCTATTTATTTATTTATTTAGTATCCGTATTGTGTACAATTTAAAGGGCCTTTCATATCTTATTCACTGACAGTGATCAAAAAGCTTTTGATTTCTGTCTCTTACTGTTCTCTCTTCCTAGTGTGAGCCAGTCCCTTGGGAAAGTGTCTTGAGAACAGAAGTAACTGCAGTGAAAGCACAAGTGGCTGTAGGCAGATCTGGGAATGTTTACACACTGCATTGGCATTTTGGGTGTGGGAGACAGCAATCAAATGAATTTTGTGGATATAAAAGTAAGGATAAAATAATTTGATTTTGCTTCCACCACAACCCTGAAGTCAGTTCTCTCTGTGTGCACAAGTCAGATACGAAAAGGTCTGTGTCAGCCTGAGGAAACTGGGAAACTTAGTAGGTGTTTTGGGCCCCAAAAGGTGCCAGTAGAAGCCATTACATCCCTTGGCCTCAGCAAATCTTGTCAAGACAAAACTCCCTTAGAGGAAGATGTGTTCAGAGCAGTTGAAGCATGCGGAATGATTGTTTGAAGAGGAGACCAGCCGCACCATTTTTAGAGTCCACATAACTTTCTGCAGAGATGAACAGGGAAGGTCAGATTTGGCTGTTGGAAGCTGCTTGAAGCAGTCTGAGACACACATCCATTAATGTTTTCTTTACCAGCAATTCAGGGACTTTCCTGTGTCTGGTTTTTTATAGCTCAGATTTTTTAACTGTTTGGAAAAAACAGACTTGTCCCTCAAGTCTAAAAAAGTCCAGGAACTCCTGCCTGTGCACATGCAGGATCAGGGAGCCTGGTTCTGCTGTTCCCAGCAAGTGGGAAGGTCCACTTATCCCTTGTCCTTGGTGTTGGTGGGATGGATCCCCCACTTTGCACAGCAAGGAGGAGAGAAAAATGAGGTTTGGGTTTTTTTGTACAAAATAGTTAGTTCTGAACTCAGAGCTGCCTGTAAATCAAACCAGGCAATGGGCTAATCTCCTGCAGGCTTCCAGGGTCTCAGAGCAGGTACTGCAGGGAGAGGGGAAAAGGGTGCAGCTGTTCAGAAAGCCTCAGTGTTGGATTCTCTTCCAAGGAATGGCTTGTGCTGGCACTAAATAGGATTTTTGGCATATCATCTTGCCTTGTTTACTGACAATACTTGGACCTGGAATATAAAGGTATCAACACTTTTCCCAAGTGGTGCTGATGATATTGTGTGTTTCTGCTGGAATCAGCCGTTCAAATGGCCCTTTTCTGATGCACAGGCCATGTGTGCCAAGCTCTTGCATAAATTATCATATCGTTATGGTAACTTTCTTTAAGGAGTCTGCAGCCTTAGCTTGCTCCAAACTCCACAGTTTCCCCTTGTCAGTTCTTACCCTCAGAGCTGATATTTGGGCTCCACAAAGCACAAGCCATTCTGATTTGGAGGTGTGAAATCTTTGCTTTCAGTTGATTTTAAAAGCGAGCTCCTTATTCTTCTGTGGGTGGGCATAGCGTAGGACACATAAATCAACATAAGGAGCTGTTGGGGTTGAAAGCAAGGAGCAGCTGGGCTCCAGTGTCAGGGTGACAAATTGTGGAGGGTTTTTTGTGTTTTTTGGTTTTTTGTATGCCCTGGTCCTTCAGCAGCCTGTTACTTATTGTGTCATGTGCATCTACATTTGAGACACATCCCCTACCCTCTGAGTCCCAATGCTCACCCTGTGCATTGTGATGTGGGAGAACAAGGCAGCTGGAATTCTTTGGAGAGGGTGGGACAGGATGCTGTCGCCAGAGTTTGGCACAAAATGCTCCATCACCTACCTGCAGGTCTTGTGTGGCAGGGTGGAAAGAAAGGGAGGGAAAGCTACTCCTGTCTGAATTGAGAGAAGCTTTAAGAAAGCGCAAGACAAATTGCTTCTCATTAAAGCCTGCATGATTTATGGTGTGTCATTTGCATATCAAAACTTTTCCAAACAAAGCTAATTAGGGAGCTGAAAGAGCTTTTCCTTCAGAAACAAGGCTTTCTACTCCAGCTGCAGTTCAATTGGTTGGTTTATTACTGCACTAAGAACCTTGTCCTGACACCCGTGTCCCCATGCCATCCGTAGGGGTGTCCCGTACAAAAGATCCACCAACAGGCTCAGCTACTTTGGGAGACAGATGTGAGGAATGGAGTGATTTCCCAGCCACACATTGCTACCCTGTCCACCACTGCATGCCACCAGCCTTCTTAGCGTGCTGAGAATGTGCCTTCAAGAGGCAGTTTATTGTAAATGGATTGTAACAGTTTAATCAGCTCCACAGACACGGGTAGCTCAAGCAGCACTTGGATAGCCAGAAAGAAGCCACACTGCATATGTACATTCATTTCCTGGTTAGTGGTTTCTTTGGGGTTGTTCCGTGGGACTCCTTTACTCGATACAGCACTAAATGAGAGCTCTCCTATTCAGTCACTAGAATAAGGTGTTTGACCAGAAGGAGGATAAGTTATTCAAGTTATTCCCATCATAGCTGCTGGGAAAACTAGTGGGAAAGCAGAAAGGATGCACCTAAACCAGACAAAAAAAAAAAAAGAACATTTTTTTGACTGAATCACTAAACCCCAAAATATTTTTAGAAGGCAGGAAGTTGTTAAATAGGTGATTTTTAAGTTATAGGGCTTTCCAGTTAACACCTGTGGTGTCCTGCAAAAGCAAACCAGCCATGGTTTGCATTTACTGACCTGTGGCACCAGGTAAGCCCTGGGAGGTTCTTCAAAAACTGGCCTGCCAAGAGCCTGCAGGTACTGGCTCCTGAGGTAGAGGAGCCAAATCCAGCATGGATAGAGATGGTAAGAAGCTATTAACTCTCAGAGAAACAAGAGCAAACATCTTCCAAAGGCAAAATGAAACATGTACTTGCCGTATCACTGAATTTGTAGAAAACCATCAGCACAGCAGCCTCCTGTATTTTTAAGGCACCAAAGTAGCTCCTAGGGCAGGAAATTCTGTAGAAAACATAATTCAGTTTGCTGTTGTGCTCCCAATCCATTAATTTATGAACCACCTGATGAATCCTCCTGATACTCTCCTGCTGTTTTTGCACTTGCCAAAATAAGCTACTGGCTGCCTAAAATGTCCACGCAAATATATCCTTACTCATCTGAAATCACCAGGGAGGGGAACTAAAACTGCTGAGTTAATCAGAACTGCATGATCCTTTAGGTCAACCTTCCCTGCCATCCCAGCAACCTCTTGGGACACACAGGCATTGGGATTTTAGGTTTCTGACAAGTCAAAGGAAGAGCTGCTCTCAAAAAAAACCATGTCCAAAGGAACCAGCAAGACCTTGGCCAAACAGATCATCCCAATATCTCGTGATGGTTCTGCTCAGGTATATGACTTATTTAGTGCTGGTGTCAGGGGATTAAGTATAAAAATCACAAATCTATCAATCTGCTTTTTCAAGAACTCAGTCTCAAACCTCCACTACTTTTCAGATTTGGGGAACCTTTGGAGTATCTTTGTAAACACTTCCTACCTCTAAAGAGGCACAAATGAGCTTCAGCATTTGGAAGGTGACCACATCTAACCCTTTATTAGAGAAAGAGGGACTGTTTTAATGCCCAGAGAACTTTGTTTTCAGACCTCCAGAGTGCCCTTGCCTCAGAAGCCTGGAGACATACCTGTCATGCACAGAATGCTACAAAATGCCTGGGGTGATGCTGACTGGAAGCAGCAGCTTCAGAGAAGTTACTTGCTCCAGACTTGTAATTTCTGCATCTTTCTGTTTAGAAATGAAACTAAAGTGCTTATGCTTTGTGGCTTGGAGTTTAGCACATATCAATACTGGGAATTTAATCACATTTAGAGACATTCTTTCTTTTTTTTAAAGCAGAGTCTGACTCACTTTCCCACTCAAATGATTTCGGTTTCAGTGCAAAATCCATTTTTGGAAATCACATGTTTCCCTGGCTAAATATTGAGCCCATTCTGACCTCTTCATAATAAATCAAAACCACTTTTAGTACCCTGAGCTTCCCTGTAGCCCAAGCTGTTGTGACACACAAATTGATCTTGCCTGACTTGAACAGAAATTAGGCATCCAGTCAACTCATCTTGGTAACCCAGAGGCCAAGAGAAAGACTTGCAAACAGCATTTCATCTCCCTTGATTTGCACACTTGTCTTGAGATGGAATAGATGGACATCTGTTTGGATGTGCTTATTTCTTCAAGATGTCCTGAAGGGAACATAGAGACCTTATACTGGGCACCCCTTTTGGAGCTTGACATGACTCTTACTGCACCTGGAAGTCAGCACGAGAGAGTTATCTTGCTGCAAGTTCACATTTTCATTGCAACTGACTTTCTTGCATTGACAAATCTTAACTCTGAAATCCCACTTAGACAAACTTATGCCTGAGATCAGATTTGTATCTCTAGTCGTGTATTCAGCAGCTCTCATTTCGGGTAACACCAGTGTTTTGTATTTATTGTATGTATTTTTCTTTCAGACTGTTTGTCTTACACAGCACTAGAAGTTTTATCAAAAAGGTGTTCTGGGAAGCAGAGATGCAAAATCATTGTCAGTAGCCAGGATTTTGGAAGCCCATGCCTACCCGGAGTGACAAAATCCCTCAATGTCAGCTACTCATGTGGTAAGAGCAAAGGCACCATCATTTTCAAACCTTCATTCTGTTTGCAAAGCAAAACTATGAGAAGCACACACGTCTGGACACTAAACCTTCCTAAATCTCTGTTTTCACATAGGAAGCTTGTGACAGCCATACAAGAACCACCAAAATATGTGAACAATCCCATGGGCAGAGCTGCAGCTAATGAAAATTTGGGCATTAACGATTTTCTTCCTATATAAAATGCAATTGACAATGAAATAAAAAGCACGTATTTCAGTATTTTTGAGAAATACTATCACAATTAGACTCTGCTCTACAGAATTCACCTGCAGCAGAGCTGGATAAAATAACCTGGCATTGCCTGGCATCTGGGCAGGTAAAGTAAAGCAATCCAGCATAAGTGAAGCAGTGTGTACAAGCCCAGTCCTGAAACCTGATTCTCCTGAGCACAGCTACAATTTTTCCTTGCAGAGGGATGTCCTTTCTCATGGAAACAGAACTAAAGGTTCATGAAAAGTAAAGGCTTGAGGTTATACATCCCTTGAAAGTCTAGAGCCTATTTCAGGTCGTTCCTTAGACAAGAGGGAACAGTTTTCCATATTGTTTGCTATTTTCATAAAGGGAGAGTAGCATTCCCTAAAATTCTTCAATGGGAACAGCTCCATGGGGACATACTGGAGTCTTTTGGCTGCCTGTCTAGTAAGTAATGGTCAAAGGGCATGGGGTTTTGGGAACAGTAGTGTAGGACTGATGGCCAGATCACCATGTACCTGAAGATCAGAGGAAAATGATCCTTGGCTGCTTCCTTGCTGGCATGGGAAATTCTCAGTCTACCTATGAGTTGGTTGGAAGAGGCAGTGCAATAATTCAGCTTCCTATTGGAGAGAGCACTAATATGTTATATTATTGTGCATTTCCCTTCATGAATGAGTTAAAGGAATTCTCTTAAGTTAGCGTGAGGATAATTACAGTAAGTCGTTACTTCTTGCATGTCTGTGCACCGGAAGAGCAGAGTGAGTTTGTTTGCACTGGAGTTATACATTCTGTTATTTAGGGAAGTGGGTTTGCAAAACACGTGGGTAATAAATAGTGTTCTTGTGTGTTGCTGGCATGTTTGGGAGAGCTTTTCTTCTGCCAAATCCTACTGAGCTGTGGAATGTGAAGCATTAGCCAATGATTTGCAGATCTGATTATTTCACAGATAATTTAATGAACATGGGAAAAGTTTGGGCATATTCTAAAATGACATTTTACGTTCTTTCTCCTCACTAGACGATTCCTGCTAACCTGACACTTCCCAATATAATGCCAATAGGCCTTCCCCTGAAGTGACGGGCACAGCTGAGCAGACCACAGGCTGTGCCACACTTGAAAGTATTTCCATCATGGTCAGGAACATGAAAAAAAATCATAACTCCCCACCTCAGTGGTCAGCAGCTGTTTTGGCCTGGTGTGTCTGGCTGCAGTTTTATTTTTGCAGTTAAATTCTGACAGCGAAAGCATCACAGAAGCCAGGAGGTACTGGTTTCTCAGTCTCAGTGCCCCTGATGACCTGCTCAGCACTATCTCCTGTCTGCACAAGATGGCATTCCTGGCTCTTGCTGAGACTGGGCTTGAGAGTCACGGAATGCTCTCTTCAGGGTTCCTGACGCCCTGTGGTGTATCCGCACTCCCGGGATGCCAGAGTCTGCCTGTGGGCTGCTTTTGGTGACCGACTTCCACTCTACCTAACAAAGTAGTGCTGACACAAGTTGTAGTACAGATGTGATTGATAAAAATTCCTAGTTCTAGTACCAACTATTCCATTCAGCGACCTGGTGCAGCATATCCAAGTTAAAAGTCCTCATAATGAAAATGAGCAGTGCAAGCAGACAGGAGCTTTTTCTGTTTGTATTGTTCTGAATTAAACATTCCCCTAAAACAACTGCTTGAATAGCATAGGGGGAAAGGAGCAAGCAAAATCCTGAGAAGTTCCCCCTGGGACGGGAGCAGGACAAACATCAGCACAGGTGAAGGAGTCCTAGGCCATGCGACAGGAGCTTCAGGTTTTGCATCGGTGCTGGAACAGTGCATCCTCCCAGTATGTTGTTCACAACATAGGCACATTGTTCAGAACATCTAGAGTGCAGGCTGAAAACCATCTGGCTCCCTGTCTGCCCCATGCACCAAGGAAAGCATTCTGCCTCTCCAAACCAGCAAAGAATTATGATGAGGGACAAGCCAAAATAGAAATGAGCTCATTCTCCCCTATCTCTGTTGGCCTTTCACCGTAAACAGGAGTTGAGTCCCAAAAATATTCCTTCACCAGGAAAGGAAACAGCTCTGAACCCTCACAGAAAGAAAAGTTCTCTTTAGAAAAAAAGATTTTCAGATGAAAACTATGCTGTTGCAAATCTCAGTCTCTTCTGTGCCATTTAATTCTCTCAACACTATTTACTGGCAAATGTTTATATGTGGGATAGAGGCAAGCTTTATACTTGAAATGTCTTTCTTCCCCCCCCCCCCCCCNNCCCCCCCCCCCCAAGCCCTCCCTTCACAGCAGTCTGGAAATCTGCCTTCACATAGTACAGGAACAGGTGCCAAGATCTGGGTGTCTGAAGGACCCATTCACCCATCACAGAATATATGAACCTGCAATATCTGCACAATGCACCTGCCTTTAGCTCTTTTAATTACTTTAAGAAGACTGTGAACACTTATCAAGGTAATAAATTAATGAAACGAGAAGGATGCAGCCCACTGCCATCCAGCTCATCCACCTTCCATCCCAGCGGCTTTGCAGACGGCATCATACAAGACTTTAAACATTTATCTGAGAATTACAGTGAATTATCCTCATCCAAACCCAGTGTCTAGATGTAACTTAGCATCTGACTGTGGCGCAGTTTATCCTGAATTTATAGGCCAATTTTATCTCATATCCATCACTTGGCACACTGCTTGAGGCATTGAAAACAAGGCGGCAGGTGCCTGAGCTTTACACAGTAATTAACTGGGAAGAGGGTTCCTAAAACTAACAGTACACAATTTGTCTTTTGTCTTTGCAGTTCCTAAATTTATCCTCACGGCTGTCAACCCCCTGGTCCCTGATAACAAGTCTTCCATCAAGCAGAATGATGGTACGTACCATCACAGAAACAGGGTTTGCTGCTTCCCGTTGTCTTTGATTGAAAGAGGCCATTTTCCCACTGCAGAGCTTTGTCTGAGGGATGAGGTAGTGGAAACCCTGCTGAAACAGCTGCCTTAGAGGGCAGCGGGACAGGCTAGGAATGAGATGTGAGCACAGCCCTGCAGTCACAGCCATGTGTTCTTACATACTGTGAGAACAGTAACCTGCCCAGCCTGCCCACAGCCATCATTGCTGGGAAGAGTAAAAGTGAGACTGCAGTTGTTTCACAGGGTGAAGAATCTTTTAAGAGTTGTGCTAACACCTCCTCTTCTTGAAGGCCACAAAGTTAAGGAGGTTAAGGAGGTGGCTTATGCGTGTGCACTGTCCTTGTAACAGGAGCACATGGCAGTGCTTGGGCTAGGAAGTCCATTGGAAAGCTGTGAAGCTTCAGGAACTAAAATTATTTCAGAAACACCAATGGGAATAGGCACAAGGGGTTTAACTCGGTAATAAATTCTTTTAAATGAACTTAGCATTTCCTGTATATTCAGTATTTTCAACACTTCGTTAATGATACTTTATTTCTGTACTCATTTATCAACCATTGTTTGGTCTAATGTTCTGCAAGGCTCCTTCAGCACGGCCTAGGTCTGCCTGTGTCCTGGGCGGACTTGTTGGCTGAAAAGTTACTGGGTGAATATCAGTTTAGTAGCTTCACTGAATTTTGCTTTACCTCCTTATGTCACAGGTGTTGACCTTGATCCAAAGGAAACAAGACTTCCAAAGAAAGATGGAGTTATTGTTGTTAGCTCTGACTACTTGGCTACATTTGCATACATCAGAGGTAGGAAAATGAGGCTGAGATTGGCGCATCAGATCATGGCATTTTGGGAAAAGGGAGGATCAGCTCTGAAGGTGATAACTAGTAATCCCATGTTTATGGTAATGATATTATTAAAATATAATCAATCTTGTGGATGGGAAAATTGCAGCATGACTGTTACTTATGGAATATTTCCCATCTTGAAGGATCCAAACTCTTTTAGAGACTGCAGTTAAGATATGTTTTAATGAATATTTTCAATGGGAACGGTCAGTTGTAGTTTTAAAAACCTGACCCTGACCTGTGAGCAGCACTGGAGACATCCATGTTTAGGAATGCTGGGTTGTAGACATACAGGGATCATCAAGGAGCAGTGATGGTAAGGCCTGTTTTGGCAGGATGTCTGGAAAAAGCAAAAAGGGTGTGCAAAATTCTGGTAGCTGGTTGAGAACACCAGTGAGCTGCTCACAAAGAGATGGGATTGTGTTGTTATTTTGTAATGTTATTAACAGGCTGGGATTTTTGCCCAACAAAAGAAGAGACAGAGATAGGGAGTGCAGGGAGGTTTGGGTGCCTGACAGGGAAAGCTTCTCCTCACTCCTGATTTCCCACCATTAACGGCTATGGAATGCTGCAGAAATGGCAGCTGGGGTTTGTACCCAGGCTTGGAAGGGTTTGTAAAGTGTTTAAGCCCTGGCTTTCTGCCTGCAGATCACCCCGAAAGAGCCGCTCTGCTGTTTGTGTCCAGCATTTGTGTGGGATTAATCCTCACGCTTGGTGCCTTGGTGATCCATGTGTCATGCGCAAGTGACATCCAGAAACTGCACAGGAAGGAGGAGCAGTTGATACCAGAGAGTGCCAGAGTGTATGAGAACAGTGAACAGGAGGAGGAGGAGGAGGAGGAGGATTCCTCCCTTTTGGATACCCAGGATGAGAGAGATGGACTTTACCGACCTTCTTACTCGGGTCATAATTTGACAGAGGCAGCAGAACTGGCTGAAAGGATTGAGCGCAGGGAGCAAATCATACAAGAAATTTGGATGAACAGTGGTTTGGATATGACAACTCCTAGAAACATGAACACACTGTATATTAATGAACAATAAATGGCTTATTTTGGATGACGCCCTAGCCCTTTTTTTTTTTTAAAAAAGAAATGTACCTTCTGTGAAGGAACATTTGTATCAGTGTAATTATTAATAAAATTAGAAGAAATAAATGCAATAAAAGAGTTTCATACCCTTGACTGTCTATAAATCCTTCTGTGAAAAACATTTTCATAGTTTTAATTCATGTGGATTATTTTTCACTGTAATTTGAGTTCAACTGCCACATGCAGGTTAAGGAATATTAAAAAAGTGGAAAAAAAATCACATGGAGAAATACTTTCAGTGTTAGGGGATGGCACTTGTAACCAGTTAGGCTGTTGCAGCTCATAAGTTACATCAAAACCTGCTCTATTGATGAGATTATTACTGACATCTGCAGGAGAAGCAAAACTAAACACAAGTTCCTGAAGATTTTTTGCTGTTTCCTTAACCCAGCTTTTCCCTAATAAATCCCATTTCTCTGGTAACAGTGATCCTGATTACAAGGGGGTTAAGTTCTGCTTCCTGTCTTTAAAATGTCTCCAATATTTTAGCTGCAGCCCACAGGGAATTTACTGAACAAAAGGAGGAAAAATGTCACTTCCTATTGGGAATACTTCATCGGTTCACTGTACTTCCCTGCTGAGATGCTGTGCGTCCAGGTAGAGCCAAGCAGTATGAAACACTTGGAAAGAAAAGAGTGACATGACTTGACATTTCCTACTGATACAAAGTCGAACTAAGCCTGGGAAAACTTTAAAGAAAGAAGGGGACTTTCTCAGATGACTAAAGCACAATCCCGTGCTCAGCTGGAAAAATCTCATCAGCAATTAGCATCCTATCAGAGGAAGGAAGAGAGGCTGAGGAGAAGGACAGAGGGCTGAGTTCACTCAGAGCACTGGGAAACTGCAGGAGAGGCAGGCACAGCCCAGGATTCTGGCTGCACTCCTGCTGGGACTGCTCTCCCCCACATAAAGTGGCACAATATTGATGAACAGGTTTTGGTCTGGAGAACCCCGTGCCTTGGTCCTGAGGGTGGAAGAAGGTGGGTTTGCCTTTGGCTGGCCCTGCAGGCAGGTGTGGGGCAGCTCTGGGCAGGAGCTGGCTCCTTCCTCCTGACTCATGGGGCAGGTGCCACCCATTTCCCAGTCAGACAGAAAGGGACTGATATATATCCCAACAATTACTCCTGTAGTAGTGAAAAACAATTACCCTCTTCCTTTTACTGACCCAGCTGGATTGAGGAGAGTGGGCTGGGCTCCACCACAGTAGACACATAGGAAAAGATTCCTGTGGGTGCCAGGGAAGAGCCTGCTTCCCAATATGGAGCACTCCACAGCTTCTGGGAATGTGTTTTAAGAAAAAAAAAAAAGTGCTTAATAATGCATGCCTGTTTTAATGGATCCTCAAGCATGTTGACAAACCCTGGCAGAACCCCAGCAACAGGAGCAACTCAGCAGGGTAGAGAAAACAGCTTTTGCTCCAGGCTGGAAGGTCAAGCTTCACTCAGGATGCATTCTCTTTTATAGTCTGAATTTGGGTTGCTATTTTATTCTTTCTGCATAAACTTAACAAGTCTAACTAGGGAAGGCTATCACCTCGTTCCCAAATGTTCACTGTTCACAGCAGTCTGAAAGTCAGTGTAGACAAACATCAAAAAAACTGAGAAACAGACATTGAATTATTTCAATCTTTCTGAAACAACATCCTCTGTAAAAAAAAGTATCCAGGAGAGAAACCAAAAAACTCACAAAGAATATACTTACCAGCCCCGAGCCCTGAAAAAAACCGCAGCTGAAGTACCATAGCTGGAATCTATTTCCTTCCCAGGCTGATGGCAGAGGTATCTTTGGGGAGGGTGCCATGGGGTGGCAGCAGCAGCAGCACTAAAGGGAAAACACTCAGGGCTGGATGGAGTTTCAGCAGTAAAATGGCTGCAACTTCTCAGAAGAGCAGCATAAGGAGAAAATACTGCAAAGGAGAGCTGGCAATTGCTTGGGCTATTTGGTTCATGCCATACATGGCTGTGGGAATAACATGCCTTTGGAAAATACATGAAATGGTATCAACACCTAAACTTGCAGGACGGGGAGTGCAATGCTGGCATGGCTATCTGAACTCCCCACTCCTCCCTTGAAAATATCAGGAATCTCGGGTTGAGGTTCCAGGAAGCAGTAAATAAATGCTTCCAAATCCTGGGTGAAAGCAGAGCCTGGAACAACCTGGGAAAGCAAAACTGAGAAAAGGAGTGAAACTAGGTGTACCACTTCCATTCATTAGGATGGTGATATGGCCACAAAACAAACATTTTAGCAATGTTCAGCTGTGCGTATCCTTTGACAGAGAATGGATTTTCCCTCTGGAAGGGCACAGCTGCTCTCAAACTCACAGAAATAAACAGTTTAAAAGAAAATTTGCAAACCTATGTGTTCTGTTTCTATGTCATCATCTCAAAATCCCTGGATAGTTAAATATCTATAGGCTTTCCTGGGTTCCTGTAGTCTTTAACTTTTTCCAGTGAGTTCACTCAGTTTCAGGCATAATAAATGAATCCAGCAGATCCACAGTATTCTGTGGTAAAAACTGAGAACTCATCGTATGGAAAGCTTTCTCAGCTAAAGAAGAAAACAGCACCAATTACAGCAGAGAACGGCAGTCAAAAGGTGTGTAGAATAAATTGGAGTTTCTTCTGTGTTAAATATTTCCTATGCCTGATTTTCCCTAACTTTTAGAAAGGAGATGAGAATATTATAAGCTCCATAATCAAAGGTCCTGTTCAAACACACACCCCACCCCCGCCTCAGAATGCTCTGTCCAATGGTAATTTTAAAGTCTCTTTTTCCCTGAAAGAGTAACTCTCAACAAGTCTTGGAAAGATAACCAAACCTCTTGACTGCTTCCATTATTTCACTCTGCCTCCTCTGCTACGTAATACTTTCCTGGTATCAAGGACAATAAATCCAGTGGCCAAAAGGCAGCAATGACATCAGTTATTTACAGGGCTGGGAGCCCCAAGAACAAACTCCTCGAACAATGCTAATTGAAGATGAAAGCTCTACTGGTGAGAGGGATTCAGTCGGATATTTTCAAGCATTCACTGTAACTGACCCAAAACACCTGGGAAGCTCGCTGCTGAGGCCACAAAGCTCAATGCAGTTATGTACAAGTAACTTTAAAAAGCTACTTTCAAATAAGGAGCAGACAAGGAAGCAATCCCACTAAGGAATTGTTCCAGGGTGCAGAAATTCCAATAAACAAGCACCACTGGGTATGGTCATGCTGCAAGTGCTGGGCCTGGAGCAGATCTCTACCTTGAGGAATATATGGACAGTCCATCTTTTGGGAATCTCCCTTCCAGGTTGCCAGGACAAAACCTACATGTCCTCCACCAGCTCCTTAAACAGAGATAAGATTTTGCAGAGGGGAATCGTCACAAGTGGCAGAGGAAATAAGGCAATCCCTGGAGGAATTAAGCTTGGGAACTGCAGAGTTGTAACTCCCCCGTGGATACAATAGTGTCAGACTGCTTCACAACCTGCTTTAAAAGCTCATGAACAGGGTTGCATTTTTTCTGGCTGCCAAAAGGATGTAAATATTTCAGAAAATTGCTGAGAAAGAGAAAAAACAATGTGCAACAACCCCAGGTTATTAATCTACAAAGTCATTTGGGTTATTTTTTGAAGCACATCTATATAGTTGTCCAAAAAAAAGAATTACTCAAGGCAGAATCTGTTTTGAACTTTGGGCCCTCAGACAGCATTCCTACAAATCCCCATGGAACCACTATGGATAGCACAGCAGGGAGAGAGGAGAGGGCTTGAATCTGTATAAGTCTCCCTAAAAGCCACAGCAACACTTCCAGCAACGTGGGCCCTCACCCCTGGCAGGCCTAACCAGGAGCTGCACCAGGTGACCAACAACCATTGTAACAATCAAGAACTTCTGTGATTTTCTAGTGACTTTACTGATTGCTCCCCATCCCAGTTATGGATCACGAACATCCACCATACCACTGGGGGTTACAAATGCCAATGACATTAAGAATTATTTCCAGATTTTTTTCACTCCATCCTTTGATGAGGGCAAAGGAGCACATTAGGAAAAAATCTTTCCCTGGAGCTGTACAGGACACTGATTTTCATCTGGCAAAGTGGTAGAACAAAGTGTTCTGTTAAAAACCTCTCTGTTTTCCTGACACATTGAAATAATTCCAAATAGAATTTAAATATAAAATATTTGAAGTTTTGCAACTTGGAAAAATCCCACATGCAGATTTTTCTTTTTTGTAAAATGCCATGTTACTGTAAAGCTGACATTCAACAAAAACGACCAGACACCAAACTTTCCAAAAAGTAAAAAAATACAATCAGTGATTGAAGTAAAACCACCATTAATAGTTCACTGAGCTGCATTAGTTATCTTTTCTGACAATCTTCCAGCTGTTGAGCAAACCCTTGAGTTTTAACTTGATCTGTCTCTTTGACCACAGTAATACAGAAAATGATGATTTTTTTACTTCTGTATTAGAGATCTTGTCCTATTAAACCCATTTATCCAATCTACTTGCAAATTATGCTTATTTTTGTATACAGATTTCTGTCAGTCTTTATATATCAGCAATGAAAACTAAACCAAAAGAATGAAAATTAAGCATTCCACAAGGATTTTTGTGTAAACAAAAATAATTCCTTTAAACAATTGTTAAGAGGTTAACTCAATTTAAAAATTATAGTTTGGAATTAGCTCTGTTGAAATTTGAACAACGACATAAAAATCATTAACTCTCCCTGCATTAGCCTGGGAAAACTGATTTCCTGTAAAATAAATTGCCTTCTACAGGGCACACCATCTAACAGTAATGCAAAGAATAAGAAACAAGTATAAAGACCACTCCAACACCAAAAATTCCAGTGCATATTTACTAGATCTATACCTTCCAAAATGGATTAACATTTCCATATTGCAATTACAAGTTTCTAATAAAATACAAAACTTCAAGTGAATTGACTCAATTCTTTGCAGAGATAAATGCTGCCAGCATTACAGAGAAATGCCTATGTTTATTGAACACCCAAGGCCACAGAACTGACAGTTTCAGCTTCTGTCAGAAGTACCTACTGCACACAAGAGTATTGACCAAACAGCTTAAGCAGGGGTTTTTCAGGGCTTCATCTTGGACCCCATTTGATGTCTTTTACACCATGAAACTGCCTTTTCAAAGCATGGTTGTCTGCCCACTCAGCATTTAGAAATGAGTCATCGTCATCCTCCTCCAGTTTCTGTGAAAGGAATGGAGAGGAAGGCAGTGAGGGACACAGCCAGCACTCCATGTCAGAGCAGCACAGTTCTGGGGCACCAAAGAGACACCCACCTTCAGCGACTCCTGCTTTCTGTAGTAATACAGCATCATCTCTTTTTGCTCTTCATGACTAAGCACAGGTTCACGGCCCGGAGCTCCTTGTCCTTTCTGGAGGGGAAATGGTAAATGTTACTGCTGGTGGCATTTGTGATACAAAGCAGAAGCTGATATACACAAAGAGAGCAAAAACCTTCCTTCAGACAACAGGATTTCTCAAATTTAGTAAGGTTCCTCAGGACAGGAAAACAAATGTTGAGAAACTACTGCTACATTCATAGAATCGAAGAATGGTCTGAGTGGGAAGAGACCTTGAAGATCATTTAATTCCAGCCCCCTGCTATGGGCATGGGCACCTTCCACTAGCCCAAGTTGCTCCAAGCCCCGTCCAACCTGGTCTTGCACGCTTTCAGGGATGGGGCAGCCACAGCTTCTCTGGGCAACCTGTGCCAGGGCCTCATCACCATCACAGAGAAGTTATTTTTCATCTCAACATCTGAATCATGCTGTCAATTTTGTGGAAATCAATGGAAGATGCAAACAGGATTGAATCTATTTTACTTAAACTTCCACTCTAAAAAACTTAATACATCTGTTTTATGGTCATTCTAGATATCTCAGGATAGACCCATCCATCTTTAGCTCCCCTGCTACTACAGACTCAGCATGGCATAGTACTTAGTAAAGCAGGGAAGGAAGGGAGTTACAAAACACTCCAAATAAAAGAAAACTTCTTTTCCAGACAACTGTCCTGGAAGAAATGATGCAGAGAGCAGAAAACAGCTGATGACAGCTACTGTCAGCAACAGCAAACAGAGCAGCTTGCATGGAGATGGTTGATGATGTCTAGAATAAAAAGAGTCTGAGGTGGTTTAGGCAGAGAGAAACCCTTGCATTACTCCACATCATCTGAAGAGGTCCATCAACCAAATAAACAGGCAACTTCCCTGAGAGTTTACACTTCAGTGGCTGTTAAGCTGCCACACCATTTTTCAGTCCCCCTGAGAGTAAAAAGAAAAGAAATTCTGGTCTTCTAGATGACAGACACATAAATCACCCGACCTACCTCCAAGGGATGCACTGCAGACATTTGCAGGTGACAAGATTTGCCATAAAACTTTTCAATTTATATTTCATCTATTTTCAAATACATCTTTGTTGTAGTTCACAAAAGTGGTATGGAGCAAGTAATAATAGCAGTTACAGTATGTAATTGACAGGCAAAGGAATTACTAAAGAAAAATTCAGAATATAATAAACTCAAACTTTAAAATAGATGTGCAGTTTTAAGACACTCAAACTGAGATTAATATAATCCATTTTATACACCTGTGGACAATTCTCTTCCACAGAGAATAGACAGCCAAAGGTGAAGAACTTGTAGAGACATCTCCCAGCAATACTCACTTTCTGGATCTTGACAATGATGGTTGTTTTCTCATTTTTCCCTACATAGTCAGACAGCAACTTCGTTTCTTGTAACTCCTTTCCTGCCCACCATAACTGTGCTTCTGATTCTTTTATAACTTCAAGTCCAGCCTGTGACATACAAACAAGGTGAAGTGTTTGGAGTTTGTTTCTTGCTCTATTTGTTTCTTCTTTTTTTTTTCCCAAATCTAATTCTGCTACATCTTTCGCCTCATACTCATCTATGGCATTCATTCATATTCTATTCAATCTTAATCTCACGTGAATGCTTTGGGCAATAAACTCTCCATACTGGAGGTGACAAGCTATTTAAAATGAGACCCAGACTTACTTGAACGTTGTATGTAACATCTGAAATAAACGTCATTAATTTGATTTCTAGTTAAGCTATTGGTGTGTTTTTACATAAACTATGAGGAAAAAAATATTAAACAAAATTTGTCATGCAAGTAAAACCAACTTTCATTGATAAGATGGAGAATGGCATAGCATATGTTTAACCCAGGGACTACATAGAATAAGAATACATTACTGCATACCTGAGTTCCTGACAAGTCTTCTTTATCTTCAAACGCCATCCTAATTGGATCATGTGGAGGCAATCCCATTGGATACACAATCATCACAGCCCCTCGGAGCTGCTCCAATGCATCTTTCACCATCTCCATATTAACACATATGTTGGCCTGAACTTGTTTCTGAAATACAGACAAGGATCACTGGCAATTTAAGCAAACCTGCAGGAAGACTGCTTTGTAGCCAGTTCAAAGTTTCAGAGGTGGGACATCTGAGCAGAACTAACAGGCTGCACAAAGATACCAGGAATGCAAATTTCCTCACTGGAATACTGACTTCAGTGTACATCATTTCCCTTTAGCCCCTCTGTTTAGCCTGCTTCCATGGAGTGGGGGAGAAAACAAAAATAGGAGATCTCCACTAAATTCTGCAGGAGGACACAGGACTCAACCCAGGACATGTATGACCACAGAAACTGAATGGGGAGGCTTTGGTTTCAAGTACTTGTGACTCATAAATGTGATTCAAAGCAGCAGAATATGAGTGAGGGATAGAGAAGGGACTAGCCTAGCACTTGAGGTTAAAAAACAGAGCACATGTGAGCAGAAGCATAAAGATTGGCATATTCACAGCCTCTGCAGGGACCTGTGTGATCAAACACTTGAGATCATTCCTAACCCTACCACAAGGGATAAAGGAAAAATATAACACATCTGTAAGAGAGGAAATAAAGTTTTTCCCTACTGATTCAACGGTTTCAGTATTTTAAGTAATAAAGTAAGAGAATGTTGCCTCCTTGTGGACACTCTTGATTTATTAACTAGCCTGTGCAACTTAAAATACAAGGCACATTTCTTCATTTTTATCATTATAAAGTGATGAACTTAACAAACCACTTCCAAAACTATCTTATAATAAATATTACTTAATTTGTGTTTCGAAGTCATACAAATGCTGACACACAACACAGAACATCTACAGATTCGATAAAGTTGAACACTTGAGAGCACCATCCCACAAGGCCTATGCTCACACTTGTCTTTGAACACCTTCACTGGGACTGAGCATGAATCCAAGTGCTTGTCAAACCAAGGCCTAATCCCTGCCCCATCCCTGGAATTGTCCCAGGCCAGGCTGGATGGGGCTTGGAGCAACCTGGTGTAGTGGAAGGTGTGCCCGAGCATGGCAGAGGGGCTGGAACTGCATGATCCTTAAGGTCTCTCCCAACCCAAACCATTCTGTGATAATCTAAGAGATTAGAACCCCTTTTTCAATTAAGAATACATAAAACTCAAAAGGTTGTGTTGACTCCAGGAAGAACACAGAACCCAGTTAATTTTTCACCAGAAAGCATGACAAGCATTTGCCCAAAGAACACATCGATACCAAACTGGGTGGGTAACACTGAGTGTGATTTAACCATTCCATGTGGACTTGGCTGCCAGCATTCACCTGGAGCTTAGGATCTGATTCCTTAACCTGCTGAACCAGCTTGCCAAAAGCTATGAAGGAAATCATTAACAGAGACGTCAGTTTTTATCAGACCATTCATATCACTATAAAGTATTTCTCAAGAACTGCCAGCCTTTGCACTGAAAGAAGTCTGGTTTTATTTAAGCTGCCCAACTCCACAGCACTTATTAAGAAAGCCCCACACACCACTTGAGGAAATTTACCTTAGAGATTAATGCCTTGACTTCCTCTATTGTCTTCTTTATAACCTGCTGCATTTTTTCATTTGGAGCTAAAAATAAGAGACACGTATTTCATGCTCTACACTTACTGTAAAAAAACCAAGCATATAACCTGTCCAGAATCCACTGTGAGCAAATGAAACAGTGTTAAAGCACAAACCAGGAGAGGCACTCCTAAGCTGCAGCCTATTTACAAGTTGCATTGTTTATTCCCATATTTCTTACTGACTTACAAGACAAAAGAGTATTTCTCATGGGACAGCCAACTTACTTTTCCCCAAAGACATGTGACTGGTATTTGCCCCATCCCTAGAGTGTTCACGAGCATATTGGACAGGACTTGGAGCAACCTGGTCTAGTGGAAGGTACCATGGCAGAGGGTGGAACTGGATGAGCTTTAAGGTCCCTTCCAACCCAAATTATTCTGTGATTTCATAATTCTGTGACTTGGAACTTCGTTTGGGACAAAGGTACTGAGTAGAAAGCAATAACCATGATCCCATACTCTCCTGGCTGGAGACTTTCCCTGCTCTTTCCCTGCTGGACTACTCAGGACTGTAATGGCAGATGTGCTTTTAATGGGCACAACAGCTCACAGTGTTCTGACTCTCTTTCTAATTAAAATCTGAATCTAACAGCAAAGGCAATTATGTAAATACATTGTTCATTCAATATCACATCACACTTACCTATTTTAATTGCTATAAAAAGCCTGCCCTCAAATACAAAAAAACCAATTAAAGCATTCCCAGCTTATTTCCCACTTAAGTGCTTGATGGTATTTGATTTGGCTCACATATACACTATTCAATATTCTAATTCTGTCAACATTACAAAGCTGTCCTCTCACTAACAAACACATATTCAGTGAGTTTTGAGTCCTAGTCAATGAAAAAAAGGAGAAATATTAGAAAACCAACTTGTTAATATACTTGTAATGTAAATGTATCTGGAGAAAACCAGTTCTCAAGTGTATAAATGGGGGGAGTAAATTACAATGGACAGCCCAACTTGCTCCTGGTGATTGTTTATGCTGAAGAGATATGCTGCTCTTCAGGCTTTTAAGTCAGCATTACCCCAGGCCCTAACCCAAGACAGAAAGCCTGCGTACATAACTGATAGTTTGGCTATTCAGGTCCAGAATTAGGGTTTTGTTTTTCCCTATTATACTATAGATTGTCTGTGTCTGCAGGAAAAGAAACAAACCTTTACATTTGACTTACCATGCCCATTTCTCCGCCCCATTTCATCCTTCCTGAAGATGCTCCCACCGCTTGGGACACACTTGTCTGTCCACTCATCCTTTAACTTCAGTTCACTGATTTGCTCATCCGTTAGTCCTTGCATATTGTAAGGCAAGGAAATACCATGCTCTGCTAGTTCCTCCATCTCTTTAGAGTGTTTAGAGAACAAGATTAAAAATCTTTGTTATTACAGACCATTTGCCAAAGCCTTTCACATGATATGTGTGCAGCCAAACCTCAACCCTAGCCTTCAAACAGCTAAGTATAGGGAATAAATAATAAGGGATATGAGTTCACATAGATACAGACACTGTAGTTATGTTAAAATTCATACATTTCACATCCATATAAAACAATATTAGAAATGTACTTGCAGGGATTCAAGTCCCGATGGTACTCGCTGGCCATAACCCTTTTCTTTTTGGCATTTCTCTAGTCAGCTTCAGCCGATTTTTTAAATTGCAGAGCAGGCTCAGTACAGCCTCAGACAACTCAGAAACCCAATAACTGGAGCACAGCAAATGAGGGTGGGCTGTACCCCCCAGGTCAGGCTCACCTGAGGGGAATCTCAGCTCTGGCAGTCCCACGGCAGGGCAAGAAATGTTTTTTAAGGCTGCCTCAGAACGGAACTCGGCCCCAGTCCAGACACATCAGTGACTCCATCACATGGCAGAGGGTGCCTTGCACCAAGCACGCGGTAGGGAACAGTCTCATTCACGTGTAAGGGGATACTGCTGGTCACAGAGGGGCCCTTTCCAGTGCCAAAACGGGGACTTTGGACAAGGGCACACAGTGACAGGACGAAGAGGAACGGCTTTAAGTGGAAGGGAGTAAATTTATATATGAGGAAGAAATTCCTCTTTTAGACGGTGGCGAGGCCTTGGCACAGGCTGCCCACAGAAGCTGCGGCTGCCCCGTCCCTGGAAGTGCCCAAGGCCACACCANCGCCCCTGCGCCGCTTCCGCTTCCGGCGCCGCCGCGCGGCCGGCGGGGCAGTTTAACGAACCCGGGGAGCGAACGAGCACCGGGATGAGGGGCAGGGACGGGCGTTTGGTGGATTCCGGCCGGGACAGCCCCGGGGGCAGGGCACAGCCACGGGCAGGTGTGCGGGAGCAGCGCCCGGGGACACGGGGGGAGCGGGTCACCCGTCAGTCCTGCGTGTTTCCGGAGCTCCTGCTGTTGCCGTCGCTCCCGTGCACGAACACAGGCCCCGGCGCTACCACGGCGTGGCTGCACGCGGTTTCACAAGCACGCTGGAATTCCGGGGCGCTGCCAGGCCCACGGCCCTGTGAGTGCAGAGGCGCCTACGCCAGTACAGTTCACACAGTAGTTTTTAATCNCGAAGAGGAACGGCTTTAAGTAGAAGGGAGTAAATTTATATATGAGGAAGAAATTCCTCTTTTAGACGGTGGCGAGGCCTTGGCACAGGCTGCCCACAGAAGCTGCGGCTGCCCCGTCCCTGGAAGTGCCCAAGGCCACACCAGCGCGACCCGGTCTGGGGGGAGCGACTCCTCCCCACGGCAGGGGGATGGAACTGGGTGCGAGGTCCTCCCAGCCCCAGTTTAAGCAGCCAGGCTCTGGAGCTCACACGCAGTGCCGGCGGGCCGGAGGCGGGGCAGGCGCGTCCCGGCCGTACCTGAGCACAGGCGCTGCACCTTCAGCCGCCCGTTGTGGATGCGGGCGGCGAGCGGCGCCAGCTCGGCCAGGCGGGCGCTGCCCGGCGCCTCCAGCAGGAACTGGCTCTCGCCGCCGCGCTTGACGTGCAGCCGCACCATGGCGGGGACAGCGCGGACAGCGCGNTGCGTGTTTCCGGAGCTCCTGCTGTTGCCGTCGCTCCCGTGCACGAACACAGGCCCCGGCGGTACCACGGCGTGGCTGCACGCGGTTTCACAAGCACGCTGGAATTCCGGGGCGCTGCCAGGCCCACGGCCCTGTGAGTGCAGAGGCGCCTACGCCAGTACAGTTCACACAGTAGTTTTTAATCACTGCATTAGATACCCGACAACATATTTATCACGTGACTCCCACGAGCAAAGTTTCCCCCCGAAACCGGTTTGCTGATATACCAGAACACCGACCACACAGATGTTTACAGCAACAGTATGAAACACGGTACCTCACACACCGAAGCACAAACAGTACCACTGCTGTTCCAATTGTACAAGCTGAGGGGCCGGAGCGGAAAAAAGCGCCATGTAAAACTATCTATCACTCCTCTACACAGCTGCAGCTCATGGTTAACCAGGGACTGCTCAAAGAAACAGCGGGTTATTTTATAGATCATGTCTTGATCGCACTGGAGAATTTAAAAAGCACACTGCCCTGGAGGATTTTGCTACTGTAAATACAATGTTATTGTGTTGTTTTACTCCCTGGCGGGCAGACTATGTTGTCTGCAACTGGTAAAGACTGCTTTGTATCTCAAAACCCAAGGGGAATCCTTTTCTATCAGCTGTTTCTAATTTTTGGAAAAAAATACGGTTAAAATAGTAATGAATAAATAGATATATGGAACAATTATTCTGAATTAGTGCTAGTATGTTACAATAGTATTTAATAGCTGAAATGTACTGACACAGAAAATTAACTGAATATATTAATATGCAAAGTTTTGTTTGTATTTTGAAAGTAAACTACTTTTGTTGTGCCTCAAATTCAAATATAAGCCTTACAGATATCTATAGCGTCTGTTATAAATTAAAACAACTTCTAAACAAACTTTGGCAGCTCTTTGGTAAATACTTATAAAGACAGTTAACAAAACAGTCAAAAAGGAGGGGGGAGGCTACCAGCAGGAAGCCTCTTTTCATGAAATTCCACAAGGGGGAACAGAAATGAGAAAGCTCCCTAAGCAAAATCTGTGTCCAGGATGGGTAGATTTTAATGAGATCAGCAGCTCATCCTTCTTCTTCTTTATCTGTTTAAATATATTACATTCGGATTTTAATAAATGTCAGACAATTTTTTGTGCTCTACCATATATACACATTCAAAATTTATACACAAGCAATAGTGGCTGTTTATGAGTAAAGTTTCAGTGCATTTAACAATTAATTATTGCACACAGAATAATCTCAAATACCCAATTATTCTACTGGATAAATGTAGGAACAAATACAACCTGTTGTATCTTTGAACAACTATCTTTCTGTAAAATCATGAGTTGGTGACACCTGGGGTGCTGAGGAGGGGAAGGGATCAGCAGGGGACCTGTTGCTGTTTGCTCTGGATGGTACAGGGGGTGCAGGGAGTCTTCTTGCTGGCATTGTACAGAAGCAATCAGTAGAGCTTTTATTCCAGTCATCACCGAAGTTAAAGTCTGAACCAAGGAAAGTCTTTTGTTCAGTGCCCAGCAAACCTGGAGATCCAGCTGACTTCCTGGAGCCGAGTTGCTGAAAATCTGGGACACTTGCAGATGGCTTTAGCTTCACACTGAAGTTCTCGTCCTCATCAAACATCACCCACCCCTTGGGCTGCACATTTTCTGCCTTGAGAGATTTACTTTGCAAGCAAAACATGTTTTCAGCTGCATCCACAGAAAATAGAGGCTTGGCTGTGTCATAGCTAGGGGTGGGCAGGGGAGGGAAAGGATGGGAAATGGCAGGTCCTTTCCATACCTGTGAGGTTATTCTGGGCCCTTGTACTTCCACCCTAAATGGGTTCCCAGCATTAGGAGTCCTCTCAGTGAATGGATTTGTGCAGTTCAGCCCAGTAATAAATGGATTTGGAGAAATGCGCTTATGTTCCTGGGATGAGTGGAAGGTTGGAGGCATTGCTGGCATGCAATTTACACTATTCAAATTATCAGAGTTTCTTTGTGCTGCTGAAGGCAAAGGTGTCAACTCCTTCTGCTTTAAGATTGGAGCAGGTGATGTCTGGACACATGTCTGCATCTGGGACATGAGCAGCTGGAATGACAGGTCTTCAAAAGGGTCACTGCTGAGTTGAGGGTCAGGGTAGGAGCTGTACATCCAGCTGGGTTTCAGCTGCAAAGGAAACAACGTGCTTAATAATCCCATGGCTGGTTCCAGGTTATTCCTGACCGCCACCCCTTTCTCACTCTTTCAGCTGAAACTTCAACACAATTTCTTTGTAACTAGAATGGAAACAACAACCCTGAACCCTTTCTCTGAAAAAAAGCCTACTGAGTTGTTAAACATCATGTTTCTCCTGCTTGCTGGTTAATGCAGCTGGAATCTACTTCCTACAGGTCAGACTCCCAGTGAAAGGCACAAAGAGAACATTGGATAAGAAAATCTTTGGGAAATGCTACTGTATTCTAAACAAGTGACA
Source organism: Sclerurus mexicanus (assembly GCA_013396755.1). Taxonomy (NCBI): domain Eukaryota; kingdom Metazoa; phylum Chordata; class Aves; order Passeriformes; family Furnariidae; genus Sclerurus; species Sclerurus mexicanus. The sequence continues at coordinate 97,250 of VWZF01006643.1, forward strand.
ACTCAGTACAACTATGAAATAAAGAGCTCTAGAATGTATTGTTTGTCACACTGATATTACAAGCAGTATTTAAGCATCACAATGGAAGGAAACATTAGTGTCATTAGTATGTGCATGTCAGACATTTTTATGTAGACACAGGCATCCTTAGACATTTCAGTGCTTTCTGACATGGGAAGGGACAATCACTGGTTTCATATTTTAAAATGGCAAGTTATCCTTGTTTAGAATAATACCCAATGGAGAAGATGAAGTTTTCTCCACAGAACTTCCTATGTTTTAAAAAGAAAACTATTCCTGTTTTTATACATTTCTTCAAACAACAATGCAACTTTTTTACTGTATAAGAACTGTCCAAAAAGGTGGAGTACCTACTTTTTTCAGTCAGCACACTGACAGAATAGGGTTTGGAGCTTCCCCTTAATGAATTAAGATTAAGTTAGAACAGCTCCTGAGAATTCAAATTTCACGGAAAAGTTTGTCATTTTAACACATCACCTTAATATACCCAAACAGTTTGTGTATTTAGCTTGAAAATCCTGTTAACTGATGTTTTGTTGAACTAGGATGTAAGCTAAAACTATCAGCTAAAATACATTATTACTACAGCCTAATCTCAATCTCTATCCATCTTAGGTTCACTGCATTTATTATGCATAGTTTGAAGTGTGTCTCCACACATGTGCTACTTAGGCAGCTCCACAAAATTAGTCTACAGGCTTTAGAGAAACTAGGGAATAATAAGAATATTGCAAGTTTTCCCCAGTGTATGCAACATAACAATTTATTTTTAAAAAATTCAGTTGTAGCTTGAATTTGGTGTCTATAATCAGTGTTTTGCAGAATAATATTAAAACTAAGGCACTGAGTAACTGAGGGGAAAATGTGAAAAACTGAACTGCAGAAAGAAAAGAAATCAAATATAGCTTGGCATCAGCTGGTTAAGCCCTGTGGTCATTAAAAGTACAAGATCACAAAGAAATTATGAATCCCAATTGCTCCTTATTTTACGTAAAATTTGCTCTGAATAATTCTGGAATCAAATGCTTTTAAAATTGTAATAAACCATTTATTTTACTTTGGGTAGTACTAAGTTCTCTGTTCTTTGAAAAATGTGAAATATGGGGTTTGTTTTAAAAAAGAATTGCATTTAAGAGAACATTTATTGCCAACACTGATCTTTCTTTCCCCAAATAGACTGAGAACAGGAGATTCAGCAGTGACTAAGCAACATAGGTGAGGGTCCAATTGTTTCATAAAAGATGATGAAGTAAAATATTTGCTCTGGCACTGATAAGTGAAGTCTCACTTTTAAATGCATTATGAAAGGGAAAAGCAAACTATGGTATGACAGTCAAACTATGAATGCAGACAAGTGTTTTTTTAGCATGGATGGGACTGCAGATGTATGAAAACAAGATTCATACATCTTTTCTGCTTGAGTAGATGGAGACCACATACAAGATTGGTAAACAGTCAGATACCTGTTACCCTGACGGTTGCTCCTGCTTGTGAAAGAGAAACAGACATCAAAAGAAAGAAAGTTAGGAAGAAAATCCAAGTAACGAAGCAACCTCATGTTAAAAATACTTTCACAAATTTTCACAAAGCCGTTTTTTGAGCTATGAATACAAACCGCAAGTATTTATTATACACTAAATTCTGAATTTCTGTTGCATTCTACTGTAAGCTCGACCATTAAGCATAAAAAAACCAACTCAAGCCCATTCTAATGTTATTTCCATACAGATACGCACTGTGCATCTGAGTTACTTTTTGGAGATGGATTATAAGAATTTGAGCGTTGATGGTCTAATTCTAACCATCTATTAATATGAAAAGCCTCATAGCTCTCATTCTGGGAACTGTGTTGGTACAACTGCTCACCTACAGTAACAGTTTTTCAAGCTGAAAAAACATAAGGGTTCTCATTCTATTGAAAACTATAATCTCCTTACTTTACAATAAATAACATCTATTTACAAAAACTAAGTTTCTCTTTTAATATATTGCTTGATAATCTATAGGGTTCTGAATATTCACACTGTATACAAAGAATTGTTTTTATAAGGAGAGATTTAGGTTCTTCAATATCACAATCAAGATTTGCATAGAAGGATGGCCTTGGAATCCATTACTTCTCAAAAGACTTTCTATTTATTTAAAGAATTTTCCTCAGAAAACTCCATATTTTTTGGCCTCAGTTTCCAAAATGAAAAACATTTAACAGGCAGAGAGACAGGTTCAGCAGAAAGAAAGGAAAAGCATTTAAAGTTTTTTCAATTCGAATGCAAAATCAACTCACTGAAGACTGAATATTTAGCTGCTTTGCTGTGGTACAGAATAGGCATTAACCAACTGCTGTAGTAAATGAGGGCTTCAGGTGTAGGCATAAGCAAAAATCTGAGCAGTACTGAAAACCTGATTCTGCATTTTTATGCAGTAGAAGAAACAATGGCTTTTCCTAGAAAAAGTTGGTGTTTTTTTATAATAGTATTTTAAATGGTCCCACAGAACAGAATGTTAATATTACTGTATGAAACTGTCACATTATTTTGATATGTTTCTATATTTTAACTGACACTGGGGAATGGGGAGGAATCTATTTTTGTTACGTATTTATCAGTATTGTCTTTCTCCAATGAATGGTCATCAACATAAAGCACCACATCATGCAATAACTTTATTCAAAACCCTGTGAATCTCACTTGCTATTTATCATGCAAGTGTCATTATAAAATTAATTTTCTTAGACGGAGTATATTTCCACATGAAGTTGCCAAATGACAACCTAATTTTAAGAACGAGCCGTCCACAAGTTGTAAGACTGTCATAAGAAATCTTAAGTTAAATGTTTAGTATTTAAGATGTTAGTTATTCACGGACAATATGTAAGCAATTATTACTCTACTAGAACCTGACAATCTCTGAATTCACTCTTTTGACCTTTACTTTGGTTTGTGTGCTTGCTTTAGGAGTTCCTCACAAGACTGCAGGATTCAGTACAAGCTGTGTTAATTTACATAACAAAAAAAGTGTTTTTACTTACTTGCTGCTGCGATGGAGTAGGTTCAGAAGGCAAACTGTGAGAGGATCGGCTACGAGGAGGTGGCTGTGGTGGTTCCAGGCTTTGTGCGGCACTTGCCTGAGATGGATGTGATGCCACAGGAATCAGGGGCTCCTGCATCCTTAGCACAGGAGTGCTGGGCTGAGCAGGGCCAGCAGCCTGAGGCTTTAGTGGTTCAGGAAGCAATGGTGAGCCTAAAAGTAATATTTGGAGTGATTTTCATCGTCAAGAATTGTAACAGAAGTCCTAAGGATGGCCTGATGAGGACATGTGGCTGTGGAAGCACCAGAGAGAACTGCAGAGGAAGGGGCTGTAAGAATAGCAGGTGCTCACAGCAACAAGATTGAAAATCAAAAGCTCAGCAGATCTCCATTAAAAATGACTATTTTAGTTTAAACTGAAAGAGCAAGTTTGGATTGGATATTGTGAGAAAATTCTTTCTGTGAAGCTGGGGAGGCCCTGGCACAGGTTGCCCAGAAAAGCTGTGGCTGCCCCATCCCTGGAAGTGTTCAAGGCCAGGTCGGACGGGGCTTGGAGCAACTTGGTCTAGTGGAAGGTGTCTCTGCCCATGGCAGGGAGCTGGAACTGGATGATCTTTAAGGTTCCTTCCAACATAAACCATTCTGTGATTCTATGCAAAGCAGAGAACCAGAAGCCTTGTCACGCCTAAATGTACTTCAGCAGTACTGAAAAAGTATTTTGGAGTCACTATTATAAAATGTGTATTTTGATATTAATAAAGGGTTTTTGTAAACTGTGAGTTTAGGAGGCGGCTGTGAGAGTCAAACATAAACTCTATTCCAGATCTTATGATTACAGAACTACTCTACTATGCAGAGAATGTCCAGTGATCAGCGTGATGGAACACATCAGCATGCTCAGACCAAAACACTGTGATCTGATCGCAGCTTCTCCTGATACCAGGAAATCTATGACTCAAGATCTCATGTGATCTTGAGATTATTATCTGGTGAGGGTTTACAGTACTTGTGGATGATTAACAGAAACTGTCAAGTATTGCTAAAGTCAAGAATCTTAATTTCTAGTGAAAAGTGGAGAAATCTATTGGAAAACATAGAATTCAAACCAGAGACTGTATCTCTTGACTGAATAGTGATGTTTATATTTAACTTATAAAGGAAACTTACCCCGTGGTGGTTCAGTTAGTTTGGTCTGAGTTTCAGGTCTTCCCCCTGAGGGACGGACATGGCTCTGTGGGGCACTGATAACGCCAGCTCGAGGAGGAACAGTCTGACATGATAATTGATGAAAGAAAGTATTTAAGCTCTAGTTTGGATCTATAGTCATCTATTGCTAAATGATTTGGGATAATCAGGACTCTGGGAAAAACAAATTATTTGATAACAGCTGCTGAACTAATGTTTTATGCACATGTAAAAGCACATTTTCAAAACATTATGAGGGTTCAATTCAAAGCAAATTTTACAACAGTTTTAAACTCTATATAAGTATTTTTATGTGCAACAATACTAGAAGCACACTGAAATCTGGATACAAGGTATTGGAATAAAAATGCCAGAGTTTGGGAGAAAAAGAGAGGCAAGCATCTTAGGAGATGTTTTTTCAGCCCTTCTGTGTTTATTTGTTTTGTTGGGGTTTAGGGGTCTTTTTTGGTTTGTTTCACTTTGGAATTTTTTTCTGTCTTGATAACAGGAACAAAAATTCTTGCACTTATGCCAGTTTCAAGGCATTGGTGAAGTCTCTTCTATACCTAAGATTTTTTTATTGAATTCTTTTGCTTTAGAAATGGCAAATCCTGTTCTGGCTCCAGATTAAAAGGGGGGGGGGGGGAGCAAAAATTAAAGCATACAATGATAAATAAATACATTCTTTCCTGTGTATACTAGGTTTCCATTATCAAAATTTTACAAGAGGCTATTTTACATTTCTGGGAAAATAACAAAAAAGAGCCAAGATCATGAATCAATGTCTTTCAGAAAAATGAATCAGCAAAATATTATTTCAATGAAGAGTTTCAACAGTAGTTGCAATACTGGAATATGCTGCAAGTTTAGAGAATTATCAGCAAACAATTCCATTTCTTAGTAAATTTTTTAGTAATAAGCCTAACACAAAGGCTTCTACTTGTTGCTGTTTAAAAAAAATAAGAGGTGTTTTCCATCTCTTGATTTCTTGTTTGAGGTGGAACATTTGACCACCCATAAATCCTTATTTCCTTCCTTCAGTTCATCTCTATAAATGAAGAAATGCAGAACTAGTATTTATTCAAATAGTTGAATGTTTCCTTTTTACACGAAGATCCTTATCAAAATTAATTTTTAAAACAAGGTACAAAAATCCCATAACACATCAAATAATCATAATGTATCAACTGCCTTTGTAATCCATTAATGGCTGCTAGGAATTAACTGCTGTCAGTATTTACATTTCAGCACAGAAGATAATACATTTTATCATACAAAATCAGCAAGGACATATAATACAAAGAGTAACTCTGCAGTTATTTGAAAGGAGATGTAAAATGTGTATTATTTGTGAGCCTCTTACATAATTGCATAGAACAATCAAGTCATGTCCAGTATATATATATTCTGGAGTACTTTTAGTCAACAGACAAGAATTGCTGAGGCAATTAACTCATAGAAGCTGTAAACTGACCAGTCAATTTTGCAAATTTCTCACATCTGTTATGACTTACGGAAATATTGACCTAATAAAGAGCAGAAACTTAGGAGGAGAATTATTTTAAGATAGAATACCTACCGGTCTGGTTGTGCCCACTGAAGGTGGAGGCTGACTACGAACTGCAAGAGAGATTAGAGATTGCTCACTTAGAACATATTTCAAAACCAACTTCTCTATGTATTGTAGTTAGCACAAAGCATTTAACTGTATTACCTAAGTTATCTTTTCTTTGCGTTCCAGGACTTTTTTGTGCTTTGAAGCATGGAAAAAAAACATTAGATTATCTGTGTTAGATAAGCCATAAATGGGTAGTAGATGGCAATGTTACATTACCACTAATGAGAATGAGAGCAGAGACACCAGTGTTTTTTTAAAAGAGTTGTTACATATCACAGTCTATCCATCAGCTGTCACTCTAACAGACTCCTATCCCATGGCACACATGGAATAGTTTGACGCTTTTAATTATAAATTAAATCAAATTACCTCCTGTTTGTTGCAAGCTAAAGATACCCACTTGTACAGATGCCCCGTGTTCTCAATCGTGCTAGAAGTTGTTTTGTGGTATATTCTGTAGATGTTCTAACAGCAGTCTTTAAAACAAAAAGAACTGATATAACATAGTTTCTGGCCCTACTCTCCATTTTTATGGGATAAACCTCTTAGAGCACCAGCTTCAGTGTGGCCATGCTGATGCTAATGACAACCTTGTCATTATAATGCAATGTTCAAGTTGGGAAGTGCGAGAGTTGAAAAAATTACCTTTAGTTCAGACAAGTGCATGATTTCTAACAGGCATAGAGGTTTGGGATTCTGGCTTGTATTTCTGTGGCTTATTTCCCAGGAAGGCAGAATCACCATGTCAGTGACAGTAAGCAGAAAGAACACTCTGATGCATAAGAGTTTACCAAATCAGCCTTCGGTTGTCAGATAAGCTTAGAATCACAGGAATGGATTTCTGGGCACAGCTCTCAGTGATCCAACTCCCATCCTGAGCAACCTGGTGCCAGTTTACCCTCCCTGGAGCAGAAGGATGGAGTGGATAACCACCAAATGGTCCCTTCCAAACCTGACTATTCTATGCATAGGGTGATTTTGCCAATTTAGAAAAATAAGCCAGCAATACGGCCAAAGTTAACTGTAGAATACAGGAGGACATCCTGACTGTGATTAAAGTAGGACTTGTATTGCTGTATTTGTTGCAAAGAACACATTCCTGGGGAGATGGGAAGAAACCTAAACCCCTGACTGTGCTGGCATGGCTACAGCAGGACCCATCCATCACTCCAATTAGAATGTGCAAGAGAAATGCTTCTCATAACTGTATGTCACACACAGTTAGCTATCACCGTGCTCTTTAGAAAGAGACAAAATATTAAATTCTGGATTAAATTGTTTAAATGGAAGTTTCTCTCCCCAGAATATATGAACATATGTAGTTCTTTATGAAAAATCAGGCCCCCTAGATTCCAGATTTAGTTACAGGTACAGCAGCTACTCTAGTGACTAATCAGCACCATCTTCCTCTGAGAGTCAGCCTGAGAAGCATTCTTGATTAGGGCACTCTAAGTTTTCACTTCATTTTTCATATATGCATTCTATAACAATTCCCACCATCACCGAAAACCAGGAAGCAACTTGGCTGTCTGAAAACTATGTTAAATAAAAGAAGAAAGATTCCATGTGATAAATACTTTCATGAAACTACCTTTAGTATCACAAGGGCAATAATATTACTCAGGTATTAAATTAGCAATCTGTTTCTAGAATACAAAAATTGTTATGTTACCTTCTACTTCTCTCCTAGCTACCCCAGGACTGGGAGGAGCTCCAAGACCTTTTCAGAGAAAGAAGAGAAGCTGTACATTGCATAAGAAAAGCAGTAGATTGAGAAAGCAAAACCAGAAAGAACAGTGCCACAAGAGAGCTGTACACAATTTAACACTGGCCTAGCTGGATTACAGTCACTTGTAGGAGTGTGTTTGTAGCAGCATGGGGAACCAGACTGGTGTGAACAAGTGCAATCATGTTTAGTAACATCCATTGTTTTAATTCTTATTTTCAACTGTAATGTATTTCATTCCTTCAAAACATTCACTCTCCACAGTTTTTTGTATATTCAATATGATCTTACATGTTGGTGTTGAACCTCTCCTGAAGCAGAGCAGGTATGCCTGCACTCAAACACTGGGGAATAAACAGGTGCACCAATCACACTCTGCAACATTAAGGCTGCTCCCTGTCGTTTAGAATACTAAGTAGTCTGTTTCTGTCACACTCCATCTGCGTAAACAACTGGATGGAAGAAATGTTTCCCACTTTGTATAATGTATCCTGCAGAACTGTATCATTATCTCCAAGCACCACTGTGTACTCGGGAGATCTGTACCATCTGGTGTTACAGTTCAGATTGAGAGAAAGCAGATTTTCAATCATGAATAACCATGCTGAATTGTTTTATTTCTGCAACATGATTGAGCATATACTGGATCCCTAAAATTATATGTTAAAAACATGGCATGGAATAGACAGTATGCAAGGAGAAATCCTAAAGGGAAGAATAACCAGTATCTGGCAACTCTGCAGTGGCTTAAATCCAGGGAAAGAAAATGAGCCAGTGCTCAGGAAGCCTACCTGAAAATCAACTTCTGCCATAGTGCTGACACAGCTTCCTGCTTTCTCATCATGTGCCAATGTGTGGTACCTGCTCAGAGCTCTCTGTGAATTCTGTCAGATGTAAGTGGAGGTGTCACTTGAAGTGAGCAGAGTGAAGGCTGCAGATGAGCCAGGAATGTGATTGTCTCCAGAGATGTCAAATCTATGGTTTGGCTGAACATCTGGTTCAAAAACATTACTTCCTAGCATATGTTATCTGTTGTGGGTGAGCTCCAGGCTCTGCCCATTCCCACTGAATTTCCACCCAAAAGTTCATGACTGTGAACCTCTGTGAGAGAAGCAGCAGTGAAGGGGCACGGGGCAGGGAACATTATCTGAGAACATTCTGCTGCTTGCAGGTCCTAGTTCTGCCGTTTTCCCACACAACCCACAGAAAGCCTTGGGGAGAACAGAAAGTGGGAACCCCCAGGTCATGGGAAGGCCACTGAAGGAATATAAAGGTATGTGGAAAGCAGCCTAGCAGAGCACAGGATACTCCTCTGAACCTCTGGTAGTCACAGAGACATAAAACTGAATGTTCATCTCAGATGACCATGGACACAAGGAAATCTCTCTCTCCAAGAGCAGGGAACTAGTTTGTTCATTCCACAGATCTCCTGCACTTTCCCTTTCCACAGCTCAGCTCATACTTTGAATAGGCATTTTCAGCATGATTTTATTAAGCATATCTTGTTCTATGCATGATGATGACTAAAGCCAGTGTACCACACAGAAGAAGGTTGCTGGGCACCAGGATTTCGGACAATTTTGCAAATATAAAAATATTCAATACATAGAAATAAAGTGCATAAAGGGCAAATATGTGAAATTTCACTTACTAATAATACTCTTCAACAGTGATAAAGCAAAATTATGGTGCTGTGATCACAGTGGGCAGTATAGGAATATTTTAATCTTATGGACAGTGAAAAATGTACATCTGAACTTGAAACACATTTGTGGGTCTCATTTTAAACTGGTAATGTCATCTCTCTGGAGCTTGAAATCTCTACTGCAGTTTGATACAGTACTTTGCAAGGAAAGATATCACATATTTGTTTTAAATAGTATTTTAAGGAAAGGGATTAGATTTACACAGAAACAGCCTGTAACTTATGCCCTGATGTCCTTCAGACAAACACTGCATGTTTTGCAAAGATCACATTTAATGGAAAATAAAATAACCCTGACTTCTCACACATATATATGAAATCCAGGTCCCTTGCCTGCATTTGCACAGTGCATTTACTGTTGTAGCATTAAGATTTCTTGTTTTCTCCACCACTCAGCATTCCTTCTTCAGCAAGAAGAAAGGTGCTTTTCCATATACTTAAACAAAAGAAGCTTTTTCAAACTGACTGCCATGTCCTGATGCACCCCAACAACCTGGAGTCTGCTCTGCAAAATGAACCCCAAAGTTACAGGGGAAAAATGAAGATATGCAATGGTTCTTACAGGGCTAAGTTTAATAAGGGACTCTAAATAGCACTGTATACTAACAAGTATTTGCAGCTTGAGTGCAAGAGTTTTCACAGTTTAATATACTTGCATTTCTTTTAATGCCAACCATATTACTGTATTCTCTAGGTTCATTTTATTTATTTGGAGGATAATCACAGTAAAAATGCAATGCATTTTACCCAAATTATTGCATATACTGAAAATACTGTGTATTCTCTTAATTTTAAGCCCATTTTATCACTTTAAACCAATAATAACTGCAACAATCAGGAAAAATCCGAAAAGTATTATTAACGGAAAAAGACCCCACCAATGTTATTTTTTAACTTCAACTGACAATTAGCAGCCTTTATAATTTTTAATATTCTGTAAGAGTTTAATCTGTAATGTATTAAAAAGTCGTGGGTAAACAGAGTTAGACATTTTAATTTTTAACTATAAACAACTGAGAGCTTACAGTTCAGTGAAAATTTTTTGTATTAGTGTATGAAAAGTCTGCATTTTGTAAAGCCTTGCAATGAGCGCAGTCTCATTTCCTTGAATGTCAAATATGACCAAATTCTAAAACACTCTGATGCCCCAATCCTCCTCTCATCTTCAAAGCATACTGAGCTATTGGAAAAAATGTTAGGGGCATTGAAGGGAGTGAAGCACTTGGCAAAAAAAGGTCAAAACACGGGGGAAAAAAGGAGCATTTAAAATGCACAAGATATTAAAGACATAATCAATGTCTCTTTGCACGTGCTACAGAAATCTATAACCAAAGTTTGATCCACTTATACAGTACATAGGGATAATTTCACATAGCTTTAGTAGCCTTTCTTTCAGGGAAGAGAGATAGGTGCTGTTTCCCCAAGCAGAGTAACCCACTAGGACACTTATTCTGGTTCCAGCCCTCTGCTGAGCTCAGGTACCAGTGAAAAGCAAAGTAATATGCCTTATACATATACACTATGAGTAGAAAATGAAGAGGATAGAAAAGGTCAAGAACTTTAGGTCAGAATAATACATGATAAACAAATATACTACAATCTCAAATGATTGCATAAAAAGTGAGTTTTATGCAAGTTACAATTCTTTATGGAAGCTATGTTGGGAAAGAGGATAAAAAGACTAGTCTTGGCACAATTGAGACAAACCAGGCAAACAGGATTGTGTCAGTGCACATAAAACTATACAGGACTGAAGTACAATGAATTAAATCTCACCTATGTTGAGTGTGATGTATAAACTATTTCCTAAAACTTCTGCATTTTAACTCATTTGAAATATACTTTTGGCATGAAAACCTCCTCCTCTCCCCAGTATCTAAGATCCACACACATTTTTGCCTGACATCAGAAAATGTTGGCTGATATCTATAGACTATGAAAAATAGTTTATTTATTTTCTGAAATTGCTCAAAACTTTTGAATTATTTTCTCAAAAAAACCTTCTTTCTTGCCAACTGAGTGGTATTTCAGAGCCACTAATGATTTCCCCCCTATCCCATGTATTGATGAGCTGATTTAAGTTCAAGCAGCTCAATGTATGACAATGAAGGACAGGGAATTAGGGGAGAATTATAGCCGGATTTGTTATTTTGTAACGACCCCTAGCTCTCCTTCAAAGTGACATCATAAACTCCTTTGCTAAGTTTGTGTTTCGGAAGTACACACTAATTGGAGGAACTATGGAGGACATTTCATGTCTCTGAGAAAGGGCTTAGGAGCACATTACAGACTTGAAAGCAGAAAATAAACTACTCATATATCAGTGTTCAGCTTGGAGACAAATACAGTTCCATGATTTGGAGCTCTCTGTTAACTGGGGAAGCTGAACCAGACCAGCAGTGGCTTCAATTTGAACAATTAATTAATACATAATTACTGCAAGTAGCTACAATCACAAGCCATTTTACAGTGCTCCCTGTCCTGTCCTGTGAGGAAAAAAGCTCTCCTTTCTACAACTACAGACAAGTTCCAGCTTTCACAGAAAAGTTAGCTGAGTGTATTCTGACCAGGACAAAGTAATAAAAACCTGGAACAGCTTTAATCTCTGACTATAAAGTACCAGCTTCTGGACAAATATGATTTCACTAAAAAGTCAAATGTAATTCAAAGAGGGGGACAAACCCTGAGACAGAAATTATATTGACACTCAGGAGCTATCCATTTCTATGACTTTAAGAATGACCCATTTTTATGCCTTTTGAAATCATTGTGTTAAGTATTGTCACAACAGATCACCACAGCAGTTTTGCTATGCAGTCATATTTGAAAACAATTAAAATCATTACCTCCAAATTCTTTTCTACCAGGTGCAGGACTTCTACCGCCTGACAGTAATTTAGAAATGAACGCAGCAATAATGAAAAATATCAGTACAGTAGGAGGGAAAAGAAAGAATGAGAAAGTTAAAAATTACATGGGTCAGCTGTTATTAACTATGTTGCCCATATGCTTCTGAACATCCTGTTTCTCATAGTGCTCAATTGTTCACATTTTCAGATGATCCAAATAAAGTCTACATTAATAACTTGGACATGATAAAATGCACACATACCGATGCAAAATTAAAGGAATATAAACCAATGAATGCACAAAATGATTTAAATTTTAAAAACGAAGATGCTATAAAAATAAAAATGTAGAGTAAACATTGCTGTAGGAAGCCCACATCTTTAAAGCTATGAAAATAAGTTTATAAAAAACTTAATTCACTAGTAATATTTAAATGGTACTGAAAAATGCTGTTATTTCCCATGCTGTTATTGCTATTAAATGTACCAATTAAACATTTTAGTTAAACGGAATGTTCCACTGAGCCCCAAACTTTAAAGTTCACCTCATAGACCTGCGACAAAACATTCCTGAGCACCTAGTACAGGCCCCCACACTACCTGAGGGTGGAGGTGGCCTCTGGGGTGGAGCAGGACGTGCAGGAGGAGCAACAGGACGAGGGGGTGGAGGACGCTTCGGCTCCAGACTCTGAGGAGGCTCTTTCTGCAGGGCACCAGCCTGAAATTCAGCTGAAAGGTGTAACAGAAAACAATGCAAAAATTAATCCCAGTCCATCCCCAGCACTGGAAATAATGATCCAGAAGTTTTTGAGAGAGGCTTAAAAAAAAAAGAGGAATAAACCAATGGTGAAAAGAAAATTTACTAAACCAAGATTTTTGTCTCATGTGTTTTAATAAGTTTATGCTTTTCATGAAATCCTCAACATTCTCACAAATTGAAGCATTCCAGATTTCAATTTTGACCCTTAGACATGAGGTAATTGTTCTGGAAAAAAAGGCTACAAAGGGAATTCCGAGGGCATTTAAGCGGTCTTTGTAAAAGTTACTTAAAATTACATCAAAACAAACTCTTTTAGAAGCTGTTCCAAATACCATCGTGTTCTCACTTTGTCATTAAAAAAGGTTGTGTTTCAACAGAAGTTTTCGTATTATGCACCCAATTTACAAATGCACTGATCGCAATTTACATCTCAGAGCTGACAGGAGCATGGACTGAAACAGGAAGAGTGTGCCTGAAGTGAACCAAGATTCCATGGACTCACTGGAACAGAACTTTTGTATGGCAATGCCTGAGGCAGTGGAGCAATGCGATTAATACACACCGTGTGTGGAAACAGGAGGTCCATGAGTTTTTCCTGGGACTCGGCTGGGCCTCACTGGGAGCATGGGTCCATCTGACAGTGTGGGGGACTGGCAGGGACTGGAACGTGGAGAAGAACTGGGGGAGGTACCAAGTCCTGAGCTTGAAGCTGGCTGTAAATGCTGAGGAAGGATTTCTTCTACTTCAGCACTGTAATCATCAATGTCTCCTAAATAACAAACCCCCCCCAAAAAAAGAAAAAGGGATCAACGGTTACTTAGTTTAAAAAAGCAGAAGAATTAGAAACTGATTCTGGGCATGGGATTATATACAAAAAAGCCCTAAAGTTCAAAGGAATTAGCTCAACAATCAAAATATGATTCTTACATCATAAAATCACACATGAAGAATGCACATGCATTCAAACCAGGTGAAAATGCTTCAAATGCACAATATATACTATAGGTACATGATAAAGGTAAATATAACAGCATGGCAACTGTAATATTGATTAATCTAAGAAACAATCAGCTTTACAAAGAAGACCTTTGCAAAAATTATTTCCTTGGTCTGCAATACATGGCAAGCTTCACTTTTTCTCCAGAAGGCTGGGCAGGGGATTCCAAGATATCGCTGTTTGCAATAGCTTCTGCTTGAAAATGGTAGAATGGTGCTTAAAAAAAAGGCTCAGTGTGGACATGCCTTTGAAGAGTAAACTGTCAATTTAGAATGTTTTATGTTGCTATTCAAAATGCCTGAAAGAGACAATTATCCCATCAAACTCCAATAAGACAATCAATCCTCTCTTCCCTAACTTCTAGGTTTCTCTCTCATGAGGTACATTTCAAAATGAGGAATGCTTTATCTCAACAAACCTTCCATATCATAGTCTGCAGTAACCTCAGCATCTTCACAAAGCAAAGTGGAGCTTGTTGATGAAGGCAGCCCAATATTAATCTTTTCTAGATTCATTTCATCTTCCAAACTTCTGATCCAGTCTGGATTTTTCAAGTTTATGCTTACAATCCTTCCTTGTAGCTGAATTGCCAAAAAAGGTATGCACAAACCAGAAATTGTTAAGAGCAGAGACATTAACACTCAGCATTCTAAATTTAAAAATGAAAAAAATAATCACTGAAAATATCACAAATAAAGTTATCACAACTTCTGGGACTAAACAATGGCAGTGACATGTAACAAAAATAATAATGCTTTTCATTTCATTTTGGAAATTAACTACATTTATGTAGTTTAAACTGTTAATTAGAACAATTTAACATTTTTCTGTAGTAAAACTAACAATTTGTCTCAAGATTTTCCTTTCCAGTTAATCAGAAAGCTTCTGGGTTTTTTTAACTTTTTTTTCAGTGATTGCAGTACAGAAATGCTGAATTTTTAGTAACTTCAGGCTATAAATATGTTAAACTGATTCACTTTAAAAACTCAAAAAATTCTGCTTTTTAAATCATAAAAAGAACCCCAAATCCCTCATTTGATGAAGATGCCTCTCAGTATGGGAGCTTCATATCTCTAACATTCCTACTCCTAAAAATAAATTAGGTGTGATACTTCTTTCATCTGGCTTTTGAAACTCAACATAATGCTATGTGGCTACCAAAAGAAAAGAAAAAAGATACAACAGTCTAGTATGGAACAGAAAAAACTTTTCAGAATTAAAGACAAACAAACAAAAACCCCAACCCACTCAATTTTCTCTTGTTCTATGAAAATTCAGTAATTTTTACATTACCTCAATACCATTCAAGTTCATAACATTCAAAGCAGAGCTTCCTTCCAAAAATGTTACCCACATCTTGTCTTCCACAAACCTGCAAAGTTCATTGGAAACAATAACCAAACAAAATACCACAACACCTAATAGTTCAATTGACAGCTTAGTGAAGAGGCAACACACACAGGGAACCTCTCATTCTCAGTTCATTTAAAACTACTAACCTAATTTTAGTGTACAAAATTTGTATAAAATTACATGATGCTCTATCTCAAAAATAAAAAAGTATCTGGCAAAACTACATCTGAAAACTGAGACACTTACATGCATGTAAGACTAATTGTAAAGACATTGAAGTTGAAATCTAAATGTTAAAAATTAAGCAGATCATAACTGAAGTGCCTGCTAAGAAAGTAACTTTATTCAGGAAATAAGTGGGAACAATTTTGTTCTTGCTCCAGATAAAACAAGAGGGAATGGCTTCACACTGCCAGAGGGCAAGGTCAGATGGTATACTGGAAAGAAATTCTTCCCTGTGCGGGTGACGAGGCCCTGGCACAGGCTGCTCACAGAAGCTGTGGCTGCCCCGTCCCTGTAAGTGTTTAAGGCCAGGTTGGATGGGGCTTGGAGCAACCTGGTCTGTGGAAAGTGTCCCTGCCTATGGCAGGGGGTAGAACAAGATGACCTTTAAGGTCCTTCCCAACTCAAACCAGTCTGTGATTCTATGAATAGAGATTAAAAGTAAAAAGGTGTTTTAACCTTATTAGTATAACTTCGCCATAGTTTGCAAATTTTTGAAGAAGATCATCAATCAAGTTATCATCAAAATAGTTTTCTTCTGCTGAAGAACTTTTGATGGACACCATCACAGTCCCATCAGGTGGTCCTTGCATTGCAATCACCTCCTTATACACTTTTTGTCTCTCTTCTGCTTCAATTTCAAATATGTCGATGTCAATCAATGCAACAACAGGCCTTGGAAAAAAACATGCAAGAAAAACCTGTCAGCAGAGTATCTGAGCAACAAAATATACAAGTGTTAAATCTTAAGAAGTAATGTATAAAATAAAACTGAAACCTATGATCAGATGTTTTCAGCTCTGCTCTTCCATAGTGCAACAAAGTGCCAGGATTCCACATATAGGGGATGTTACTGTCACTGTGAAAACTTGCATTCAGGAGATCCAGGTCTTCAGCTACATTCAGTCATGAAAACAAAAGAGAAAAAACAGTGATTGCAAGAATGTGCTTTAAAAATAAGCTATTTGTAAAAAGAAAAGAAATCATAGAAACTAAACCCTAACCAAGTGTTTTACAGAAAAAAACCCTCTGGAAGTTCTTTCTGCACAACTGAAATGTCAGTAACTGGTATCTGAGTCCTGACCCTCTGTTCAGCATCACTGCCTTTACAGGAGATGCTGTTTTAAGTGTTCTGTCTCCTACCATGCCCAGAACCACTGGCACTGTGAATGTCACTAAAATGGATTCTCTAAGCCAATTAAAAGAGTATTTTAAACAACTGAAGGAAACACACAAACCTGATCGGTCAAAGGGCCATTTTCTCCTCCTCCATAGGATTCGATCTGTCCACGCTGGTGTACGACATTTCTCACTGGTGTCATAGTCATCAGAGAACAGATCATACTTGTATGTAGGAGCAAAATTTATTTTCCCTTCCAAAAATCCCCTAAAAATCTGTAAGAGACAAAGCCATTATATGTCACGCCTGAAGACAGAAACAGATGGGAAACAGCTTGAAACCAACCAGAATTCTCTATTGTAACAGTGAAAACTTGTGTAGACATCCCAAAATAAAATAAGTCATTTGGAAAATATGAATCCTTCTCCACATTTTATCTGTTGAAAACATTCTACACTTGCCACTATGACTAAATAGTGATCCAGACAATCATCAATAAACAGAAGTGTGTCAACATTTGTATCTTTAAACCCAGGCTCACGAGCAACCTACTGTTCTTCCAAAGTCATTCTGAACTGGAGGTCGCCCAAAACATACAACACGTTAATTAGGTGCTTCGTTGTTCCTATGTCAGCAAAAGTTGGGAATTAAGGTTTATATTTTATGTACCAAGCATTCCTGCAAATTCATAGAATCACAGACTGGTTTGGGTTGGAAGGGACCTTAAAGATCATCCAGTTCCAACCCCCTGTCAACAGGCGGGGATGCCATCCACTAGGATCAGGTTGCTCAGGGTCCCATCTAAACTGATCTTGAACACTTCCAGGGATAAGTTGACACAAGATATCCCACCAAAAAATAGGAGTTAAAAAACCCCAAACCATTCATATATTCAATATGAACTTAAATAGAGATACATCACTATTTCTTCTCAAGCAGATAGGAAAACAGAATAGTAAGAGAGATATGTGACATTATCTGTCACATATTTAGTAATACAGTGTCAACTGAAAGAAATGAAAAAGTCCCTTAGGGAGGCCTTTACAACACAGAAACCATACACCTGACACAAGACACAAGTGTTTAAACTGGACATAAGCTAAAAAGCCTTAGTCAATTTAACAAGCTCCAATCTTGAGTTTAGTCTCATACAGGTAGTCTTACTTCACTTCACAGATCTGTAAAATATAAATCTAACTTGGATCTTACAATCAAATCTGCATCAAGGGACAGGTGACAGGCTGGCTTCTTTTCTTGTTGGAAATACAATTTGAAATCCAGTCAATTTAAAAGTCAGTGTCGGAAGATCAATGTCAGAATGCCAGAAGTTCCTCAACTTCTTAGATAATTTGTTTGCCTTCAGCAATTATTTCTTTACCTACTTTCTTTTCCTTGAATTGCTCCATGCCACCTCCTATGAAACCCTACAAATCTAAAAGCAAAGCTTTCTTCAGACTCTGTTATTCCATGTTTTCTTCGTAAATAAAAAGGCACCATTTGGACTACTGCTTTTTCCAGCAGTAACAGCATTAGACCTATTACTGCAGCAACTTAAGTAAAGAGTAACATTACCAAAAGAACTTGTCTACAAATATTTTTTAAGTAGTTGCACCACATAAAAAGAAAATTATAATTAGTAAACTCAGTGCTAAAGATACAGATTTACAGAAGCACCACAGAGAACTGCTAAAACTAAAGAGGAAAAGGAAGTATTGGTAACATTTCAAAATACCTGTCCAGAATTTTTCTGATTGATAAGTTGGTCTCCTGCTATGAGGGGATCCCAGTTCTGTTGTCGTATCAAGTCCTTCACCTCCTCATTGGGCATATCTATTCGATAATTGAAGTCACCACACCAGAAAATATAGTCATGGGAAAAGAGCATCCTTCCCTGGATAGCAGAAACACAAAAGGAAGATAAAAACAACTAGGTGACAAATTTACTACTTCCAAGTGCAGAAGTTCAGTTTTCACCTGTAAAATACATATGATTTCCACTGATGAGGACAACTGAAATACATCTTAGTGTTTGGTATGGTTAGAACACTGCCAGTGATATTGTGTTCACACATAAAGAACATAAGAGAAGGAACATTTCTTATGTAGTTTAAATTTCTAAAGAAACGTGAATCATCTGAATTGGATTCTAAAATTCTTCATCTTCATGCTCCTGTTCCAGAAGGCAGCTCCAAGGTTGACTGCTGCCTCTGTCACAAAAACAAAACACTCCCCTGGGATTTTGTGGCACAATCTCCTGACAGACTGGAAATCAAGGGCTTTATTATTCAGATTAAATTGAAGACTTTTCAGTTACATCCAATTTTCACAGCTAGGGAG
This sequence comes from Sclerurus mexicanus, assembly GCA_013396755.1. Taxonomy (NCBI): domain Eukaryota; kingdom Metazoa; phylum Chordata; class Aves; order Passeriformes; family Furnariidae; genus Sclerurus; species Sclerurus mexicanus. Next base: position 116,170 of record VWZF01006643.1, read on the forward strand.
TGACATAAGGGCTTGGTTAGTTCAAATAAAGCCTGAGGTCTAAAGTGAGAATTTTACTTCCCCCTTTGTTTTGAGTTTTCCAATTCCCATAAGTAAATCCAAACAGATACACTGGCAGCTTAAAAGGGCAGCATTAAGGAAACTGCTGGATGCAGTACTTTCAAGGAAAACTGAAACACGACCACAGGGATAAATTTAGAAATTTAAAAAAACTTCTGTAAAACTGCATAGTGCCACAAAGACTAACAAAGGTCAGTTTGACTAAAAATTTAAAACAGCTTTAAGTCTCAATGAAGGATTTTGTTGCACTGATAAAATTTTCAAGTGTTTACTTGGTGTTTGATAATCCTTTACGAGAGCATGGCACAGAACTGTTAGCAAAAATCATTCCTGTGTACTGAAGACAGTGCTGTTTCCCATGGATTTTTTTCTCATAGCTGATTAACTCCAGTGCCTACAAAAGTTCTACCATATGTCATTAATCTGAAAGGTCTCTTTCCTATGCTAAGTCCTTGATTCCTAATGCAATTGAAGTCATGCTTCATCATCTCTCTGAGGCATTGCACTGGAAAGGTCTATTCTTTCTGCACTCTCCTATTTTAACAAAAGTTGTGGGAATTTAATTTCTGAAACCTCTAACCCAAGGAAATCTGATTTCAACAGAAATCTGGGGAGGGGGAAAAAATGCTAATAGAGCTTTTGGATGAAACTGATGGAGTCCCTAGCATTTTACTTCTCATTTTTTGTGGAATTTGAACACTGTTGCTTACCATTGGAAAACCAAGCTTGCGAGAAATTTCTATGAAGTCTTCATTTCTCTCTTTAACCTGGGACTGCCCGGCAGCAAAGTGGCTGCAGACAAAGCAGAGGCTGGAGGTGTGGAACAGCATCCGAATGGCCACAGCACCTTTGTTGCCAGTGGCTCCTCCCATGCCTGTCTTCACAGTATCCACAGCAACATCCCTGAAAGAGTGAAACAACTGTTAAACCTTGCAAAAACACAGCACACGTGTGTATGACCACGTTCTAGGAAGAGAATGTTTTCATATCCTTCTTTCAGCCACAGGGCTGGTTTTAAAAAATGCCACAGCTACTGAGCAGGTAACAGGATAAAACTTCAGCTTTTCAAGCTTTCTTGGTGACTTGTGAGACAATTAAAAGCTAAGATAAAAGAATTTAAACAAATATTTCCCCAGAAGATGGAAGAATGCTTTCAGAGCCCCACATGCTTCTAGGTACATTTGTTTGTTATCTTGCAATGCAAGGCAAGCAGGAGGTGACCCAGTCTGGGGACAGCTGTGCCCACTGACCTGATAAAAGGGGCATGCTGGGGCCTGATGAACACGAAGAGGCAGACACCCACCAGCTGCTCAGAGGCCAGGAGCACATACTTGTAATCTCTTGAGATAGTCTTCTGTAGCTCAGCAGCCCAGAGCTTCTGGTTAGTTGTGCTAGCAGTGAGATGAAAAATACCAGTTTTAAAATAAATCAAATTAAGCAGGTTTCTTACTGCTGATTGAGTTGAACAAACTTCACCCAACAACCTCAACTAATTCTTGGGACAGTAAGCCAAAGCCACATGGGGAATGGTGCTCAAATGCCTTCCAGCAGAGACAAAGGCTCTAGACTGTCATGACCTCATCATGTGAATTCAGCCTCTACAAATGCTGCGTCACTTTTTCCAACACGACAGACAACATTATTTTTCATTATTTCAGCCTGGACTAGAGGAGCAAAACCTAAGAATTTTCCTAGGGAGTTACTTCTCAGCCTAGAGCTCAGTCAATATTGAAAGACAGTTGTCCATGGTCTGAGATCAATAAGAAATTTCCTTGGAGACATAATGGACTATGGTTTTCGGAGCTAGCATTAGATATAAATGAAAAATATCAGACCTGGAAACATCATTAAATAGACACAGTGTGAAATCAGGGGATGACAAGCTGCCACTTGGTACTCAAGACAAAAGCACATGCAAAGGTTACATCCTTATAGGCTTTAGGTGCTCTTCCCAAGGAGTTAAGGCTTGTGTAACATGACGAAACATGCAAAGCAGAGAAAACAATGGGCAAAGGGAATATGGTCCTAGGACTACACACACATTTATCATTGGTACCACCCACCACTGGGAAAAATGTATTCCCATAACCCACTCTGCTAGGGGTGAAAAACCCCAACTCCACAATAACACATCCATGTAATTCACAAAATGGCAGTGAAAACTGACAGGATGAAAGGAAGCCTTGTTTTATCCAGATCACAACCCAGTGCAAGACACTATATAAAGGAACATTACCAACACATGCTTTTGGAAAGATTTTCACAGGATTTGCTCTTCCCAGCAATACAAGAACATCAGAGCTAAATTAAACACAGGAAAAAACTGAGGAGCTACTGAAGATGCAATCCAAAATATGGTCAAGTGCTGACTATTTGGATACTTGAGATTACATTATACATGATTTAAGTGATCAGAGTTTTGCTAGGGAAAGCTGAGATAATATCTGGAATCTTGGCACAGAAATTGGGGGAGAGAATCAGAGTATGGTAAAAAATTAATCCAGGCTAATCTGAACCTGCACAAAACAGGAGAAAACAAAATTTTAAATAACATTTTACTCAAAAAAGTTATTATCAACCAAACTAGTCCTGTACTGATTGTACCACCCACCTGGCATTCACAATGTTTCCTGCATTTAACTCCACCATTTCTTCAAACCCAATGGCAAATATGTCCACAGGCTTGTTTTTGCGATCTGCAGAGAAACATGAAAATAGCTATGTGTCCTTTCTAATTAACTAAAGAAGCAAGACCTCATAGATATAGTAAGAAATTATTTACTTAGGGAGAAACTTCTTCCTTGTGAAGGTGGTGAGGCCCTGGCACAGGTTGCCTAAAGAAGCTGTGGCTGCCCCATCATTGGAAGTATTCAGGGCCAGGTTGGATGGGGCTTGGAGCAACCTGGTCTAGTGGAAGGTATCCCTGCCCCTGGCAGGTGGTAGGACTGGACTATATTTAATGTCCCTTCTAACCCAAGACATTCTGTGCTTCTGTGGTATCTACTTTAATGTTTATGATTAATTAGGAAAATGATAGTTTTCAAGCAAAACATTACACAATACAAATGCTACCTTGGAATTCATGGATCCCAGCTAACTTTGGTGCATCCAGCAGCCAGTCAGTGAGGGTCTGATTTCTAAAGGCAATACTCCGGAACTGCTTCCCCCCATTTACATTCCATGTCCCAACACACACTCGGATCTTTTTCGGTTTGGCATATTTATAGAAGTTCTCACACATACTCTTCAGCACTTTTACAGATGCTGCAAAAACATTTGAAAAGACATTATTGTTATACAGAATGTTTCTTTGGAAAACTTGGCAATGAGATCTTTCCTATATACACGCACAGACATAAACTGTTGGAAGCAGGAGGAAAGCAGCTTTTCCAGAAGAAAGTACCCTTACAGACATTCCTTGTCAGGATAGGATAACTGACTGACCGAAAAACAGCAGCAACTTGTTCAAAATAACATAGATAGATGTAAAACATGGAAATTATGTTTCCTTCATGTGTTATAAATTATACCTGCCATTCTTTCACCTTATCTGTGATTCTCTAGGGAAACCATCATTTTTCATACATACCAACATGGATATCTACATCATTTTCACAGCTTACATTTATGAAATCCAATTTCTATTACAGAATCAACTTGCAGATATATTCATTTCTGGAAGTGCAGAGTATGTCTATGTAAGCCACAAATCTGAACTGTTTTTTAGGTCAATTGAATTCCTAAAGTTCTGCTTTAGCGAGGAAAGTAGATTGGAATTCAAAACAATTAAACTCATTTCTCTGTGCCTTGTTTTTATTGGCCAGATTGGAGGGAGAGGAACAATCCATGTGTAAAGAACATTGTGAGAAACACACAAACAAAAAAGCTGATTCAGTGGTCAGGTAAATTAATATCACTTCGGTAAAGTACTTATTTTGAATGCTCTCATGGTTATGAGACTACGAGATTAGGTGGAATTCTTCCCTTCACTTGTTGCTGTCTTGCAAAGCAGTCAGTTACTGAGCACAATATTTTCATTGAAATCCCCCAAATAAGATGGTTAGGGAGCTGCTGCTGTCTTTTCAGTTATTCTTTTTAAGTTTGCCACCTTTAAATTTGCTACACAAATCTTGGCTATCCAGTTAAAACAACAGTCATGGATTCTCTAGCCCTCATGGGTTTGAAATGAACTGGAAGCAAGAGAAGAAAATACTGTATTTTATTTGTTGGCTGTAAGCTCTTTCCCTGCTGAACAAACCGTATATCCATAGATGGGTAATCATGGAGAAAAGACAATGAACAGGTTGATGTCTCCTGGGGGTACTACAAGCAGACCATACTTTGGATCATGCTTTCCTAATCATAATCCAGGGAAATTAGATCTAGAAAACAGCAAGGAGCCAACAGAACACTTTACAACTTCAGGAGAGAACCAAATAATGAGTTTACTTCTGACTGGACCTACACACCAGGTAACTCAAGCAAACAAGTCCAGCACATGCCTGAAAAACCTCCAAGGGTCAAGGACAGGAGCTACCCAAGGACCTGACCACTGAGGGAAAGCCAGTCCCAGGAATATTGTAGCCACAACACCTCCAAGCACTCAAAGAACCCAAACAGCACTGCAGGCAGCTCTGAGGGTGTGTGCAGAGTAGCTTCTGTAGTCCTCTGAGCAAGTTTTGGTATCAGAGTTTGGACTTTTATGCTCTCCAGTTTTGGGGTTTTTTTTAATTTATCACTTTTCAACTTCATTTTAAATAGTTATTCCAAATCATTCAGAGTTGCTACTCAGCAGTTTCTAAGAAAAGCTGCAAAACTGAATTATTTCCTATTTAACTCCTGACATTGTCATGAACCTCTAATGTAAAAAACCTTACACCAGGTTAGTCTTAAGAGTGAACTGACAACATGCTTACTACAACCATGAAATTCTTATCTTTAAACTAGCAAGCTTTCTAAATTGTAGAATGAAATGTTTTATAAATTAGAATAATTTTTAAAAAAAAAAAATCTGTTTTCTCAAATATTGAGGGAACCAGTTCCTTTACAAAGCTCCTGAGCCTCCTGCAAGTATGATTTTCCTACACATTTCTAGCTATTTATCTTTTCAGAAAAATTGTGCCTCACTCTATGTCAAAAATCCAATCAATTAAATTTTCTGTTATTTTGCAGCAAAAGTACTTAAAATGCTGATCTTGCTAGGCAAGCAGACATATGGAAATCAGTTCTACAAGTCGAGTGTCAATGTAAAATTCCATGTGGGATATTTTGTGCAACTGAACTTGATGAAACTATTTTATTACAACATCCAAATTCCTGTAGGAATGCGTCAATATATGCAATTTCTACCCAGGTGAAACCTTGAAACACTAAAAAATAGTTGACTTGTATCACTCTTCCTGAGTTATAAGCTAGAAGGTAATACCATCAATGACAATGTGACTGTTTATTCCAATAAACACTTTTTAACACTGACAAAATGCCAGCAAATCAGATAATTTCAGGTGTATATTACCCATGACTCAGATTTAATTTTTTAGGTACTCACTAAGAGTTAAGTAGGTAGAGTAAAACACATACAGCAAAAGTGAAGGTGACAAATGTAAATGCCATTTTAATTTTCTCAACACACAGTAAAATATGCATAAAGGAGTATTAGGAGTATTTCATTTTAAATAATTTCTGAGAACAAGAAGATGATGAAGCATTGCAAAGCTGACAAGTACTTGCAGCTCTCCCTTGAAAATATGGCAAATGTATATATCCCATCTCCCCTAATGGCATAGCTTCAGGTAAACAGCTTAAGTAACATAAAAAAGGAGAATTTCCACTAAGAATTAGAAAACTCAGAATTTCTGAAGCTTTCAAAGAGGGTCTCTCATATTTTAAGATCAACATCAGAGACACTGGTCAGGATATTACTGCCGTGTCTCCAAGTAGATGAGGAGTTATCTAAAAAGTTCCCTCCTCAAGCTTTGCCTTTGCTGAGAGTTTTACCTAAAGAGATGGTTGGATATTTTCCCTTTGTGTCACCTGCAGAGGTGACCAAATCTCAGGATGTGTGACTGGACTTCTGCTGCACAAAACACAAGTTCCAGCAAGTTATTTCAAATCCTTTCAGCACAGCATTAACCTTTGCTGGGAGATAATACAAAATCAGTCTGTCTCCTGCAAAAACACAAGCAGGTGGAGCATTCTCATGGTAAGTAAGATGAAGTTACAAATTGTACTGAAGGATTTTACCTCTCAGCCTAAACAAAGCAAAAATACAGAAGCTCCCAAACCAGATAAAAAGCCAAATTCCTCTACATTTGCAAAAATAAAACCCAAAGAATTGATTGCCTCATTTCCTAACTCACACCCAAGCACAACTGCAATATTTTTCACCTCTTACATTCTCACTTTTCTTGGATTAAAGGATGCTGGGGAACAGGAATGCACAGATCCAAACACTACCGGGAAAATACGAGCCCACAACTGAATGAGAAAGACATGAGAAAGAAGCCAGAGAAGAACAATAGCTGTTCAAGTATTTACAATTTATTATACTATACCTGATTGTAATGAATGCTCTGAAACTATGGGTGCAGCAAGAAGAAAACAAGAAAATATTAGTCAAATAAGTTAATGCTTTTTAGAATTTTCCAGCAATATGTGAGAGAACATGCTGTAACACAATTTATTACACATAACCACTTGCATCAGTTAAACCACACTTTTTATGCTGCAAAATCTACAAAGTTTCACAACAGGATTAACAAATTCTCTCTTCTTACTTTATTAATAATGGATTTACATGTGATGAAGTACCCTGCCAGTTAATTTGTCACCTAGCAGAGACACTCTGTTCAGTGAAGAGGGATTAATGCTCCTCAGCTGCCAGGAGCTGCAGATAGGGAAGGAGAGCTTGCATTCCCAGAGAAAGAGAGAAGAAATGAAAACAACTTTCGACTAATTTTGAGGAGAAGCCGATTCAGTGGGTTTCAAATACAAGAAAAGTTACAGTAACATGAAACATTATCCTAAACAAACGGGAGAAAAACAGCCCTTCAGGTTTCACATTGGAAGAAGAAGTGGGCCCACAAGATGAACACTACATTTGAGCAAGGATTTTTGTCTTGTGCCAGAGATTTGCACCAAAGTTTTGGCACAATCTTTTCCTCATTCTAGGTTGACAAGTGTCCAGGAAAAGGAAAAAAAATGAAAAGGAAAATTTTAGAACGTTATGCATCCTTAAAACATTGCAGTAACCCACCATCTAGAACATCTGGGATCTTGGAAAGAAGACTCAAATTTCAGTTCCTTCTTTGCCCAAGTATGAGCTCCTCTGTTTTTTATATCCCAGGAGATTGCTCTGATCACAGCCTGACCCACTACTTCCTTGCCCATCAGACCTGTAGAAGGATGGGACTGACTGTAGTCCTGGGGACCACAGAGGCTACACCTGTTTGGGAATGCAGGATTCTAGTTCAGCTCCCTGTTCTGAAAAGGGAAACCATGTTCCTGGAACCAGAACCCAAAGTCCACATGGCTGCTTTGCACAAGCAGAATTTCTTATGGAAATCTCTCTGATTTTGATATAGAACTTCACCCACAAATTACAAACAGGTATAGAAATTATTGCAGCATGTTAGTTTGGTATTATTAGTAAAGCAGAAGTAACTTTCATCTTTTAATAAGCCAAGAGAACATAAAACAGCATTTATACTTCCAACAGTGCTTTGCAAACAAACTCCATACAGCTTTCTTACACCAAATAGTTACGAGACAGATTAAAATCCTGAAAGACACATACCGCGTAAACTGCTGGTGGTTAAGAGAGCCCGTGCTTTATCTGCTAAATCACTATTTAGGGTATTTCCCAATAACAAAACATCAATGGCCTCCTGCTTGGAGCTATCAAAAAAGTTATTTTGAATCGTTCTGGTCACAGAACGAGCACCATCCTTCAGCTTTCCAGCCTGTTAGGGAGGAACATGTATAAAATATTTTATGTTGGACACTGCTCACAATAACATTGGCAACATTCAGTAGCATATATGTAAACTGTGTCAATGATTTTAAAGTCTAAGGCAATTTCCTCCTTTCAGTGTTAAAGTCAGTCTCCTGAGACTACTGTACTATGCATGCTGACCGCCCGCCCCCAAATGCTAAACAACACAGTAATATCTTCAAGGCATATCTAACAAGCAAATTTAAATTAATTTAAATTAAATACTGCACGGAGGGGAATATTTTTATTTCCTAAACCTTAGGTCTTCAAAAATGAATTTGATATAGTGTCATGTTTAGACTATCATAGGAATTTTGGGCTTTTCCCCAAATAGTGAGAGATGAGCAAGCACTTAAGTCCAAATGTCATGATACATGAGCATATATGTATATGCACATAAGAGTTCAGAATTCACATTCTGAAATATCCATGTTAAAAACAGAGATAGTTTCAACTTATTAAGATCCTGCAACTTTTGAAAATAACGTGCAAGTCTCATGCAGTATCCCAGAAGGAACACAGACACTAATCCATAGCTACAGACAATGTTCATGAAGGCCTCTTAAATGCATAAGGAAAAAAAGACAGAAGCTTAACAAAACTACCCCAGGATTTAGTTGTATGAATTGTACTAGACAACAAGGAAGAAACTACTCTTTTTGCATGCTTAAGTAGAAGTAAATTAGCACCGTGACTTTTGGCAGACAATGTGGGTGAGGAGTACGGAGCACACTACTGCAGTAGGATTTTGATGGGATGTGCTTGCTTCCTAGCAGACAATGTACAAGTTATGATCCAAAAACACACTCACCATTCACAAATCAGGCAATTAATTGAAAGGAACCCAGAGAAAGCAAAAGAAAGAGCAGGTAAGGAGTTAGATGTAACAAGTACGGTAATTCTTTAAAAGGGACTGGTTTTCAGTATAGAAATGTACACCGACACATTTAAGGTTAAAACAATTTTTCTCCTTAGATTTCCACATTTTTACTTCTAGGTACTCTTGGACTTTGAAGAATCAAACTTAAGAGTAAGAAATGGAAGAATTTCAACCATCAAACTTTTAATGTGAGAAATGAGAATACAACTTAAAAACTACCTTTTAAAATACATTAGCAGAGTACTCAAGAACATATTGAGTAGTGAACTGGTCCGGTTTCATTGAAACTAGACCAAGTATGGCTTTGCAAGCATTAAAGATCCTCTTTAAATAGATGAGACTTGTGTTAGAGATGCTGTGTTTGATTTATCAGATATGGTACTAATTACAGTTGTCTCAGGGCAGGGATCCAAAGACAGCAGAGTAAATGTCCTGAAAGCTGAAACCAGGACATGTATTCTACTCTGTGTTTTAAATATTAAAAATGAAAATGTAAACACAGTAAGTACATTTTTCAAAGTAAAAAGTTTAAGTAGCCAAGTGAACAGCAGAAAACTAGTAATTTAGGAAAAGAAACAAGTAGAGTTGAATGGGCAAGTCAAGAGAAAGGGAGAGACTATAAAATACTTACTGCAGTTTTCCTGACAGTCTGGGTGACACTTTTGTAAGAAAGTAAAACTAAACATCTTTGACCAAATCCCATCCTACAGTAAAGTACGAGCAATTCCCAAAATGAAGAAGTCTTGTATGCACCAATCAAGGGTAGAATAAGCAAAAAGTCTATTTCACTTATTTTGTTTTTATGTATCTTGCTCTGGTACCTCCCACATGTGCAGAGAAGGGCCCTGGAATGGTCTGAACTAATAAGAGATGGAAAAACCAAAACAGGTGACTAAGGGTACATAGGATGTAACACAGAATGAGGAGTAGCACAATCTTTAACAATAAGAATGGTGTGAAAAGACATTTTTGAAGGAACTAAGGGCAAAAACTGCTATGGTTCAAACATTGCTTGTCTTGTTAGGTATCATCTGGTAAGAAAGATAATCATGGGAAAAAAAAAAAGGCAACATTACAAGAAGAAAAATAAAAGACAGCATTAGAAAACATGAACAACTCAGGCATCAACCAAGACAAAACAAGCTGAAGAGAAACCGAGCATTACACTGTCATGAAGTAGGGAACTGTTAACACAACGTTAGAAAGCAAGGTAGAAACAATCTGGGATTTTTTCAGCAATTTCAAAACTTATAAGAAATAGCCAGAGGAACAAAAACCACCTAGCTGCAACCTGTTTAATAATAACACTGTTAAACACTCAAAGCACGAACAACAGCATCCAGTCAAACGCACTGGAAAAGAAAGGAGAAATAGTGAATGGAACTGAAATGACAGCAGGAGAGATAGAGAGAAAAGTGAAAATAGCCAAAGAAACTAAAGCTGATTCGAATATACATTTTTCTGAACTATGATCTAAAGAAATGGAAGATTTGAGCCTTATCTTTTCACACTGAATAGTATTATCTGGGAAGCAGAAGCATGGCTGGGAAGGGATCTACTGGAACGAGATCTGGTTATCAGTACAACCGTTTTATGTTAATTGTTTCAGTTGGTTAGGTTTGTTTGGCATTTTTGTAGGATTACCAAAAGAAAGGGCACATTTTTCAAAATAAAATCTCATTATTCCTATATTAATGAAAGAATTTATTAAAACTCATACTGAACACTGTTAAAACATTCAAGAAAATGTACTTTACCTTTGCTTTTCCTTCAAGGGCTCCAGTTCCAGCATAAATTTTACTGACAGAATCACCATTCACAGACCACATGGATCGAAAAACTTCCTGAAAGCGAGTAACTAACTGGGGCTTCTCAGCTAATCCTAATACCTCCAGCTGTTTTGTTAGCATCTGCAACAGGTGAAGACAGTATTTGCAAAAGAAAAATCTTTAAATATATTTATTGAAAGGCACACTGTATTTTTTCAGCACATATGCATAAACAAACTCTAATCCTTGGTTTATATGTATCATTCTGAACAAACTGTCATGGTTGAAAGGCTGCATCATACATTTAACTTCAGCACCAGCACTTTGTTTTCTTTTGAAGATAGGCAGTAATATAGGAAAATAATTATGTGGTTGACTTGTAAATATTTTCATCTAGATATTCATCAAACTAAATAAAAAAGCTATTTTCAAGAGCTTTCAAAAAAATCTTTAAAACCTTGAGGTGTCCCAACAGCAATAAAAAGGAGCCTAAAACAATGAAAACAGAACGATAGAGGCAACATTTTGAAGGTTAGCCAGGCATTAACAAAAGATACAAAAGGAAACTTGAACACAAAACTATGAAGAAATAAACAAGATGCTTCAGAAATTGGGTGCTTGTTCTTATAATTTTCGGTGGTCATCCAGAGTTCAGTACTTTTTATTTGAAATATCTACCATGCTAAATAAAGTAAGAATTCATGTATCTCATTTAAACAGAATTTTAAAATTAGATAAGCAGCTCTTTGAGATTTACCATTTCCCTTATTAACCAGCTTTATACTTTTAGCTCTCATATTTTAGCTCAAATCGTAATTAAATCATAATTTAATTCTCCTCACTGAAAAATATGGCACACCTGGTCTAAAAAAAAAAAGTTGTATTTATCCAGTTCTTAAAAGATAAAAACGGAAAAAACAGAACTGCAAAGCTAAGTTTGACAAATAAGTACTATACATATTAAGAGTGTATAAAGATTTATTCTTATGCCACAAACTCTTGTGTTAATGCAGCAGCAAAGCACTACATATTCCAGAATCAGATGTTTGTTCTACAAACAGTTCTCACAGAAATTCCTTTTACAGATGCTAAAACAAAGAGTGTTTCAATTATATTATTCAGAAAACAAAAGAATAATTCTTTTCCTTATTTTGACCTTACAGCACTCATGATTTTTCATTTTAAAACATGCTGAGGATCTTTAGAAGTCAGAACAAGGAACACACCACACTATAAACCCAACTGCCTTCTGTGAAACATGTTAATTCACTTTTCCTAGGGAAGCTAATGCTGCTTTTACAGCCTAAGTGCCACAGAAGCATCAGCTGGACATGGTTTTCCTACCTCTAAGCCAAGGAAAGCCTGGACGCTGTTTGTTCTATCCAGACAGTCCAGGCAGTTGGTTCTGACAGTACCATTCTGGGATCTGTGCCAAGGACAGAGAGAGAGAGAAAACAGAGTGAGAAAAAAACTGAAATAACTCATTTAACACATATACTTCCTCAACAAAGACAGGGACATGAAGATCTGAACCCAGACAGGATATCAGGGTATTGTCGGTTCCTGGCATCACAGAGACGTTTAAAAATGCATTAGGAATAGAGGGGGAGATCCCAACAGCAGCGCTGTTCACTGTACGCAACATTTTCTGCAAATAACATCAGACTTTCTGCCTCATCTTTTTGCAATCCTCCTTGTTTGCTTGGTTAAAGTGTTACGCAGGAAATAATTCAGCTAACACACTTCCCAAGAATTTCAGAGAAAAATAACAACTTTTGTTAAAACCAAAATGAAAAAATAAAATAAGAGATGCTTCTTGGATCTGTTTAAATAAACTAAAAGTAAGAAGAATTTGTGACAAAACTAAAGCAGTTTTCAACCACTCAGTACTTTCTCTATCCTCCCCAAATAAAAATTAAAAATAAGCCTTTCTCCCCAAATCTCTACAGTGGTTTGAGGCCCTCAGAACTGCACCACTTCCTTTAGGAGAAGCCCAGTAACTCCTGCTAGAAAGCTTCAAAAGGATCATGTCAGGCAACATCCATTATGATCACTTTCCCAATGACACCCACTTACCCCTTACTTCTGTCGTTCCCACTTCACACTTTGCCCAGTGAAGTCAGTACGGTTTTAGCACATGGACTTGGAGATCTAACCATAAACCATAGCAAGTTTTGAAGACCTTTCTCCAGGATTGTTTTTTTGCATTACTATCTCCACATTTGATTTGGAATACAAAAAAAGCCTGACGTTCCCCAAAGGAGATGGTCCGTGAACTCATAAACACTACCACTGTGTCTTTTATTAATGCAATTCTTGGAGTCATCACAAGCCACAGCGTATTTGGCTTTTGCCCTGCTGCAAGTTTTTTTGATGTGTGATTATTTGAATCTCCATCAAGGTGAAACACTGCTCTCCCAATCCAAAGTGTCACACCACTTTGAAAACTTTTTGCAGTATGGTTAGTGACATTTTGAGCAGCAGATGGGGACCTGAGCACCTTCCAATTAAATCTAATCCTGTTAAGGCCTACTAAAGCCTGTTCCTCGAGGATCTAGTCTCACAGCCAGGCAAGAGCACAGAGTGGCACTGGAATGCTCTTCTTCTCTTCCACTGCATGAGGCACAATCTCCTCATCACTCAGCAACTATCTCAGGAAGAACCTTGTGTGGAAGGGAGAAGAGCAGGAATGCTGCCTGTTTCTAGCCTGGCTTCCCTTTTCCTGTTGAGACAAGCACAGCCTTTGTTCCAGGAACAAGGACAGAAATACAGAGCAGGACAGAAATCAGGCATCTCATTCTTACTTTGAGAGAAAGGAATCACTCAAATGGGGAATCCAGGTGCAAACAGATTCAGAAAAGGACTGCACTGAACATGAACTTTTGCAACGTACAGAAAACAGTGTTCCATTGCTGAGGGAAACGTTATACTGGAAAATGGAAAACTATTCATTCTTTGATCTGACAAGAAAAAGGACAATTGGCCATTTTCACTAAATGATGAGGTCAAAGGCCTGAAATTAATTCTTGTCCCTTCAATGTCTGAGATCTTCTATGAAGATTTTTAGAGTATACTCAGAATGAGACAAACTTTTAATAAACAGGTGACTCATAATTCAGCCGTTAAGCATCATCTTGGATACAATAGAACAATAACAGAAGTTACATTTTTCTCTCTTTTATCTTCTTGCTAAGGGTTGAAACTCCAGCACCACAATTTAATTTGAGGAAATATACAGAAGTTATGAACACAAACCTTTTCACTTCCTTTCCATCAAAATAAAAAAATCCACACTCCAAGAATTTCTGGACTTGAGGCTTAAGCACACTGTGCAGTTTTTCTGCCTTTCCACCTTTAACCATCTGGTGATAGTCAAAGTTCACCATTTTGATATCAGATGCATGTTCAGATGCTTTCAAATGGCTCTGTCATTGTGAAAAGAGAATAAAAACATGTAAATATACCAATACCTGAACACACAGTAGTATCAGCTAGACAAGAGGCTACATATGTTTTAAAAGCTGGTTTATTAGCCATCTTGTCTATGCTTCCTCTTAGGTAAAAGTTTCCCTAATATTCCGTGAAAAATCCTGAAGTGCTCACACATTCTTTCTTGGCAAAGTGTTGGGCACCTGGGAACACTGCTGTCTCCTGCCATGAGACAAATATTCCAGTGAATGCCGTAAGATATTCTATGGCTATTGACATGTTCTCTGGCTTCACATAGAACTCCTCAAACTGTCAGTATTTACGGACTGCACCGTGACAGTTATTTCTAATGTAACCAGTGGGAATTAATGAAAGTGGCCAATTATAGTTAACACCTACTGAACATGCATTTCCTTTTAATCGTGAAGCAGCTTTCATGTTTAAATTAATACTTAAGTTGTGAATTTTAAAAAATATTAAGAAACATATCCATTAATTCCAAGAGAAATCTATTTGAAAGGAACATCACGGTATTAAATATCACAAAATATCATTTATTCACCAACTTTATAGTGTAAAAAATATTTATGTTTTCATAACATGAAATATGAAAATGACTGAAAATCCCTCAATGCTGTCTATGTAGCCGACAATTTTTCCTCACAGTAACCAATCTGAACAGAACCAAACATGAATTCTATAAAGAGCTTTTAACAATTTATTTCACATTATGTATCTTAAGCAGTGATGTTGTGATAAACCCAATTTGAACTGTCAGTGGCAATTGCTCCAGAGCACAGCATTCCTGTTTTGGTTTTCAAGGCTGTCTAAAAGCTTCATTGCAAACAAGCAAATTCCAAGGATATGCACAATAATAGAACTGTCCCACTCACCTGAAAAGCTTTGCTGAGCATGTGCTCCCCTTCTTTTGCCCCAAGTAAATTTACAATAATTTGCTTGCCATATAGATTTTTAAGAGTTTGGAAATGCCTGTTAACAGAAAAAAAACACCACAGTTATCTTCTGGCATGAAGAAAATGAACAGAAACACCTGCAACACCAACTGAGATGCTGCAAAATATCTCAGTATAAATTTAATTCACACTTTTCAACAAAGCACTTGAAAGCATAAGCAACCCCCAGAGAGTTCCCAGCTTTGCTGAATCCCACGTTTTTATAGACAAAGCCTCCTTTCCGGAATAATACATCCCATCTCTGTGATGCAGTATCTATCAGAGATCTGTAGTGCATTACCAAAAATTTAAGATGTTCTTTCACCTGTCAAAAGCTGGTGCATTTGCCTCGAAACCCCTTGACATTCTGACACGATGGGATCCCACCTATGAGATGAAGATTTCATTAAATTATTTGTCTTGGTTTGAGTAAAAGGCATGTAAATGTTTCAGCAGTTCTATTACAAAATGCTGATATGTCTGAAGAACCTGGAGTCCCTGTGAGGCATGAACTTTTTTTAATCTTTCCTTAAAAACTGTGTCACAACAATACTTGCTGAGTCAGTCCCTCTTTCAAGAAAACTGGGATGAAATTATATTACAGTAACTCTTGATCCTTGGCTTCTTAAAAAGATTTCTCCTTAAGAACAATTCAGAAGAAAACAGTCTCTTTGGATGCCCTTAGACAACCTACTTGAAATAGGAAAAACTCAGAACTTTAAAGAGAAAACACCTAAAGAGCAATGGACATTCAAAGCATCTGCAGAGCAGCATTCAGAGACTTGAAAGAAGCAGGCTTGGTGAGTCACACCACAGCACCAACTTGCTCCCAAAGGATCACCTCATCCTGATAGGGAACTGTGCAGAAGAGCCAAAAGGCTACTATATTCATGTCTTTTTAAACACGTTAAGAATTGTAATTAAATTTATCTCCTGCTTACCTGCAGGCCTGGCTGTTCCCAAAATAAGGGAACAGATCCTCGAATCTGTATGAAAGATGATATAGAGTCATCTAAATAAATCACCTGTTGAGAAAAAAAAAAAGGCATGGTGTTAACAATTATCACAGTGTAATGTTTTAAGTTTCTTAGACTTAATTAAACATGGAGTAAATAAAATATTACATATTCCACACTGAAAGCTGAAACATTTATTATGTTTCCTAGACCTTTCTATCCCCTCTGAATAATTCTTAAAAGAAGTTGTGGCACTCTCATATTCCCTCACAGGATCATGATTCACAATGTGTAAAGAAATACAGTGGGCTTTTATTATTTGGACCTCAATAACTCCTGTGTTGTAAGTAAGAGGTTTTAAATAACTTGATAAGACTTTCAGTTCAGGAGGCTCAAGGGAAGCACAGCCACCCACAGCAGTTCAGCTCCTGGATAACAGTTTCTTAAGCTACTGCAACCCAGACACCTGTGAGCCCTTACCCTAAGCTACACTAAAAACCAAGATCATCAAATTATGTAACCTACTAAGGACTCCTCATTTAGCACCAAAGGAACTATTCCAATACCTGTTGGTCACAAGCTTGTGATCTGTTGATTTAGAGCAAAAAAATCACACCATACACATGCTTACACTGGCTTTGTCAGCCACGCAATGTGCACTGCAGCTTAACATACCTGCTCTGTTTCAACAAAATTAGCAACATGACCATCATCATTTGTTCCCCGGACATTAAATCTGGTACCAGCCCGTTCACAGCTTAGTCGTGAAATGAGACAAGCCTTTGCCTGCTTGTGAGCTGCATAAATTGTCCTTATTTCCACTCCTCCACACATAAGACGTAGCAGCCAGTCATCACAGTTCACACCATAATGCTTCAGATGTAAATGTAGTGACTGGTTCCTATCAGGGAAAAAATAATTGTGAAATAACTGGGAGAAAATAAAATCCAGCTCAAACTGTTAAACCCATTAGTAACTCCTTATATTTTACACCTGCTAGCACAGATACGAAAAGGACAATAAGCATGCTATAGTTTTGTGATATAACTCTTATTTAAATACACCCAAAATAGCAAAGTTTACAAGAGAACAGCTTACACTTTTGCACAATAAGAATATGGGGTGAAGCTATGACTTTTAATAACTTTAAAAAATAACGCTTATAGCCCCTGCTTCTCACACAGCAAAAACCAACACTCAAAGCTTGTTTACATTTCTCTGCCCATCCTTACTTTAAGAAGCCAAAGATTACAGACTCTGGAAAAAGCAAGCCAGAATTCCAACAACAGGGTTACTTTTTGTGGTGGGTAAAGCACCATTCAATTTCACACCACCACAAAATAAAGCTAGAGAAAAATTCTTGTCAATGTACACTGATTATTTCCATTATATGTCACTATATTGCATCACTTCCCAGACAAACTTCCAGGAATACATTCACAGCCAATTGATTATCAAATTTCTGAAAATATCAATTTCAGGGTTAAGTGTTGGCACATTATATACTGCAGAGACAAACAGCAAGGTTCCTACAAGTCCTGTAAACCTCCCATCAAGACAGTTTCTGAAGACCTGAGCTTATTTTCTGTCTTAATACACATATTCTGTCTTATACTTCACTTGAATCAGATTCTTCTACCTGACCAAAACAGTGGCAAAGAATAGAGAAGCATTAGCTCATATGCCAGAGCTGGTTTGGTGTCTTGTATTTTGGACAGAAGAGGGGGAGGATGTAGCTTTTCACATGTTCTAACAGAATACTGCCAAGTTTTCAGTGCCCTTCCAAGGTTTCATGGACACACAGACCGTTTATAACAAAGGCTGAAAGGAGAAGAATTTCTGACATGACAGTGTGTGTATTTTCAGCATTATGTAAGCTGTTTATTGGAAGGAACAGCAGCATTCCTTTTACCAAAAATTCTGTGTGAAAACCCATACTTTATTTAAAAATACCCAGTAAAACGATAGCGAGTTCAGCAGCCAAAGTGCACTTTGCAGCAGAGCCTACCTGCTGCGTCAACAGAATCAGCAATATCAATTTTCTGTGAAATAAAACTTTTAAAGTGCTTCCATATGTTGGAAACCTGCTTGGAAAATATATACAAACGCCATGCCATTTTAGAATCCAGAGTGTTCAAAAACAGGATCTCGTTTTTTTCTTTAAGATTTCATTACCACACTTGTTTAAAAAAGCTGACACACTTGACGAAGAATTATCAGGCACCAAAGCTGAAACACAATGTCACTACAATTGTTAAGATCAAAGTATAATATCAGCAGTGAAAATCTGTGTCTTCCAACTAAGAAACTCCAAGTGGCCACGGAAACATTCTCTCACTAGTAATATATTTATGCCTTTAAAGTAATTCTATTCTATCTCATCAAGATTTGTGGGAGAAAGGTGTACATGTGAGAGCTGGGAAAGACAAGGATAAAATCTTGCTGTAGAGGGATTTATTACTCTATCTAATGTCTGCTGAAACAACTATGAACTCACCAGAAAAATCTGTTGTCAGTAGTGTGCTCCTGCATGCCACGGTGGGCACTGAGACTCAGGTCTAGACTGACACCAGTTGCAGACCAGGCAAAATAGAAGTTTCCTGAGTTCAAGACTTTGCGCACTTCTGAAATACGATCCTCATCTGTTGGGTCAACTCGCAGCGACACAAACTCCGTGGAAGTGACTCGGAACACTTCAGAGTCCTGAATCTTTCCCACAGACATGCACCCTGTCACTAGAACCAGGTAATGCAATAGTGTATCTCCTGTAAAACAAGAAAAGGCACAGGTCAGAGAATGGGTCTCAGCTCAGTGGGGTGTGGATCCATTTACATGCTCAAAGGCACACAGCCAACTCCTGTTTGCCTGAAAAAAGTACAAAAAGAACCAACACCAAGAACATGTTCCCAAGTTCAACAGAAGAAAACACAAACAGGAGAAACTATGCTGCAAAGAATAAGGATTGTGAAAACGGAAGTTATTTTTGCCCCATCTCTTGTTTCTGGGAGTGCTCCAAACTTGTAAGCTACGCTAAAAAAAAAAAAAAAAAAAAAAAAAAAAAAAAAAAAAAAACAAACACNACCAGAAAAAAACAAGCCCAGTTTCTGTTAAAAAGATCCAGTTTTACAGGAGCAGCACAGCTTTCTTTTCCAAATGAAAAATTGAAGTTTTACATATTTGACTCACCAAGGTTTAATCTTAGCACACCCAAGAGCCCATAGGCATCCATGACTTTGGAGTAGGTATTCTTGATTGTATCTTTTTCTGCAGCAGCTGTGGAGAGAAAACATAAGATATGATGATGTGAAAGCCCCTAAACTATATCAGGGAGAAGGAGCCACTCCAAACTGAAAACCCAAGGGATTACAAAAGCAGCGCTTATGTGACACTTTTGGAAAGAAATCAAAATGTATGAGCATATGGCACTTGTATAATGGAAAAGGAGGATCTCATGACAAAGTACAATCATGTTATGTTTTTAAGCAACTTGTAAAAATTCTAAGTGATATTAAAGGAGAACATTGGCATTTTAACAGCATCATCTCTTAATATAAAAAGCATCTACAACACAGGCAATTAAGATCCATGAGAATGTCCTTCTCAGACACGTGGTGTGACTTTTGGGGATGCTCCAGTAAAGGGCTAAGGGCTGGACTCAATGATCTTTCTGGGTCCCTTCCAACTCAGCATATTCTGTGTTTCTGTAAATGCTGCTTTCTTCATTACAAAATTATCCTTTTCCTCCAAGTATAAAACTCTGATATGGCAGTATTATCCTCAAAGAAGTAAATCAGATTTTTAGATACATTTCAAGCAAAGCAAAACTCTGGTAGGTCCACAAAAAAAAATTTCTTAGATTAAGAAAACACAGTTTTCACAGATGGCTTTGAAAAAACACAGTTTTCACAGATGGCCTTGAAAAAACATTCTGCAGAAATTAAAGTATATCTGCCATTATTCACCTTGGAGTTATTTTAACACTTTAGCCCTTTAATCAGCACTTAAAAACCAGGCCCACAAGCTTGGCAGCAGAGCCAGGTGAGAGATGCTGCAAGGTAGCAGGATCCAGCTTTGCCACTGGATCTACAGGGATCTGAGTCAACAACGATCAGCACTATCTCCCTCCCCAGAAATTATGTGCTAATTAATTTTCACTTTG
This sequence comes from Sclerurus mexicanus, assembly GCA_013396755.1. Lineage (NCBI taxonomy): Eukaryota > Metazoa > Chordata > Aves > Passeriformes > Furnariidae > Sclerurus > Sclerurus mexicanus. The sequence continues at coordinate 136,369 of VWZF01006643.1, forward strand.
ACACTAAAAAAATCACCTAAAAAAATGACCTAGAGAGCAAATCAAAATGCCTACTGCCTGGCATTCTGCTATGCTCTCTTTCACATTAGCTACATGTTACTTAGAATAAAAAGGCTGTATTTTATCTAAAACTGCTCTTCCTAATGACTATTCCCTAAGCTCAGCATAGCTCTGCCTGTGCACAAGCCCATCCCTTCTGTTCAAATACCTGCCAGCTCTCTTATCAAAGTGAATTGGAAAATCCAATAAAGATGAAACAATTATTTAACCATAGCTTGAAATCTAACCCCAGTCAATGTGTTATTAAGTGGATTTTTAAGAAGTTTCTTTACCTATTTGTACTGATACCCTGCATTCCTGTAATACAGATGCTAAAGATAAGAGACTTAGAGCAGCATGAGGATTTACTTCCAAAGTCCTTTCCCAGAATAAATGTTAAGAACCCACAGCCAAACTAAACATATTTTGTCAGCATCACCAAACCCTGCTTTTCTTAACCAGAAAACCACCAGGATGGAAAGAGCTTCTAAACTTCAAAACCTGGTTCTTTCAATCCATTTTTCAGTAAGCGTTTAGTGATACCAATGTAATCTTCAAAACTCAGCTTTGGTAATCAAGAGAGCTGCCACGTTCTTCCTCCATATTTCAAATTACTAATGAAAGATGAGGTTTAGTTTCAAACTTCTTGCAGGACTTTTCTTCAAGGTGTCTGCCTGTATTTAATGACACTTCAGAACAACGGCCTTCCTGTCTACGATGGATTTATTCTTTTTTTCCATTGCAGAAAATGCCAGTTACCCTTGCTAGGCCTTAATAAGTAAATTAAGTAACATGGGCTTTGCAAACTCAGACCAGCTAAAAAGGGCCACCCCTAACAAAGCACCAAAGGGCTGCGAAAACAAATAAACAGAAATAGAAAAAGGTACTGCGGGTGGTCAATTATTATTTTCTTAACAAAGTGCCCAAGCACCAACCAAAAGCATTTCATGTGATGTTTTTTGGTGACATTAGACTTAATTCAGTGTGAACTCAGCACAGCTTTTCCACAGTGATCATGTAAGTATTTCTATCTGGCATTGCCTTCACTTTTCCCATCTTTTTTTTTAAATGCCAAAATTCACATGGGAAAATGTCAAACAGGTTTGCCCTGGCCCCTGCTCATCCACCCCCAGGCTCCTGCTTTTGGGGCAATGCACAACAAGGAACTTCCCAGAATCAAGAGTATTACAATATGAAGAAAAAGCACTTGAGATTTCTGAAAAACAAGATGAAATCAGGAAGATGACACAGCTCCACCACACTCCTCCCCATCCTCTTTCATTTGAACTGGGACGGTCTCCCAAGGGACCCTGCCAGTCTCCTCAACAGGCCAAAGTCTGTCCCCCAGAAGCCCAAGCCAGTTCTACTGGCCTCCTCTTTACTCCTCCAAGAATTGAAAACCTTTTACCCTTTCACAATTCCTATTTAGCAATACCAAAACAACCAAAACAAACCACCAAAGATCTCCACAAATTCACAACACTTTTGATGTGGTTTTCAAGTCAAATTGCAATGCATTCTTGTAGAAAGCCAGCAAGGTACACTTGCAGTGTCACAAGAAAAATAATTTCAAGTCAACATTTATTAAAAATTAACAAGTCACAGTATTTTAAATGTGCATTGTAATAACAACACCTTATAAATCATGGACTCATTTAAGGCCACTGATTCAATTCTTTTAAAGGCAGTATGTCAGCCCTCCTAGTGTTCCACAAACGGAACCCCATCAACAATCCTATCTTTAGGATAACTTGGTTCAACATTTATGTATTCTGCTTAATTCCAGATTAGAAATTAAGTTTTCACTTTTCATGATTATAAAGCTCAGATCATGTTAAAAGTTACCATGGTGGCTTTCTATATTTATGTTCTCTTCTTGGTGAGTTCACAGAATGCCATGACTACACATTTTAAGTTAGTGGCTACAACTTCCAGCCTAGAATATGGGACTCTGAGCAGGGAACAAGGACAAAATATGCAGTTCCTTCAGGAACAAGACTTCTCATTTACATCAGACAAGAAAAAGTTCGTGCTACTCTCACTTTAAAAAGTTTTAAATCTGAAAAATGTATGAACTATTCTTACACAGTTTGGTTTTGAGCTTTTAAGACTGTTGTTTTCAAGCTTTCTCAAATTAGGATGGCTAAACTTTAAGGATTTAACACTTGAATATTACCACACAGACAATATTAAAATCAGAGTGAAGTCACCACTTTCATTTATAAATTAATCAACTAAAGAAAAAAATTTACTACTTTTGATGCTTTTAACATGTTTTATCGACTGGGTCAGCTCAAGATACTGCAGTCTGAGGGGATCCTGCTAACTTGCTTCTCAAGATCTTGTGAGGGCATTTGGATTTAAATGTGTGGGAGAATTTTCTTTTTAAGAAGTGGTATGAGTAGCAGTGCTAACCATGAACACCAGATGCCTGCTGCACACAGGTTACTAGAGCTCTACCTCAGCCCCACAGAAAGCTCAGGGTAAGCAGTGCCTTCTCCTGCTCACACCTGCTCTGCTCTCAGCTCTACCATGAAACTGGAGTCCAAGGATGTGCACCACACTCCTGCTCTCTCCACTCAGTGCGTTCCTAGATGACAGAACACTCTCCTTTACTCCTGGCAGGTGACAGGACTAAAGGCAGTTTCCCACTCCTTTTGGGATGACTCACCAGCAGGAACAGGGAGAGAGAACACACTCCTATCCAGTCAATGAAATCTTTACAGCTAACATACCTGATTAGAGTCCTACTTCAAGGAATAAATATACTGTCTATTTCATATGGCAAATTAAACAAAGAATAAATCTACGACATCCTCCGAATTCTACACAAATCAGCAGTGAAGGTGCTGACATTTAAACCCAAGTGCTCTCACCACACCTGGAGAAGCAAACTGGCAGAATCTCTCTCAGACTGCAGTGTCTTGGGCTGACCCAGTACCACAAGTGTGTCGATAGAAGAGGGGTTAAATATATAAAAGCAGGCTCAGATGTTTTGGCCACAGCTGATCCACATAGGGCACTTCAAGCAGAAGCATGGCCTGGGCTGCTCCCACATTTAGACAATAATTACACAACCACCTCTGAACTATCCCCTTCAATTCTTTTCCTGGCTTCCCTCTGACTGTGTTGACTGGAACAACAGCACACAAGCACTCACTGAAAATCACCCACCATCTGAGCTGTGCAGTATCTCATACCCAGGTCTAACTAAATCCTCTGAATCATCATCTTGCAGCGCCTCACCGAGTGCACAGAATATGAAGGTTAATGCAGTTATCCTTTCCTCAGCAAAATGACAGCTGTTCTTTGAGATGACATTTAAAGGATCGGTAAGCTTTCAGTTCTTTCTCTTAGTCCATTTCAAAGACAAATTTCTATACATGGATATTCCAGGAGGTGCCGTTTACTAAGGCACTCAGAACTGAGACACAGAATAATTTTTAAAGGTAAAGTGCATTTCACTAGGTTGTGCACATATTATACATTCTACATACTGGTAAGAACTATCATCAGGTATATGGTTGGACACTTTATTTAATCTCCAGTATTTATTAAAATATTTGGAAAAATGTCTTACAATTTGAGATCAGAATTGTGAATTTTTGTAGTTTAAAAACCCACAAGCTTGTAACCATTTAAAGTGATGCCATTATAGATTTAAACTGATATATGCTTGATCGGACTAGCTTTTTATCTATTCACATAGATTTTAAAAACATATGGGAAATCTTCCCCAGGGACGTTTTTCATTAACTTTGTCTTTTATTTGTACCAATACCTGGAAGTTTGTAAGTCTACAGATTGGAATCTTCTGGCTGGGTACTGTGGCATAGCATGGCAAGAGAGATGGAGAAGTAGCACTTTACAAACCTTCCCTGAGCACTAATAATTGTACTCCATTAAGTAAGTATTAAAAATAAATTATACCAGACATGAATAGCAAGCAGAAAAGAAGAAAAAAAGTCCTGAGCTAGGGAACTCCTGGGCTTTTTCTGCTGTTTAGAATTTTGATCTTCCAACTCCTAGTAAAAGTTTCAGTACCTAAAGAATTTAGGGAATTAAACAGAAATCAAATAGAGAGAACTAAAGCAAAATGCCACTGCTAAATATTCATTAGGAAACTATGTTCATGTGCCAGATAGAAAAAGAATAAGCGGCTTCCTCATTAAGGTTACTGAAAACAATATTCAGAGTAACTATTTACAGCTGAGTATGAACGTTTGCTATGCTGCAACCTACCAATTAGAATTCCAAGGACAGCACTTTTACAGATTAGTAACATCCTATCACTAAATACAGAACATAAGAGGAGAGAGGCTTTCATATTTCCTTCAGGTCCTGCTTTCTCAGTTTGGTAAAGCACCCCTTGTTCCTCACCTGGACCATCGTACAGTCTCAGCTACCACGTCAGTCACCACCAGGCCTCTAACAGGTACTAGCTAAGAGAAGACTACTTCCACAGTATGAAAGCTTTCTACAAAAGAGTCAAAACTAAGCTTAGAAACCCCGTGCAACCAGGCGCTCTGACTTCCTGAAGAATACTAACCAAATCATATTTTAAAACCCCATGTATAGGTTTCATGGTTCTCATCTGCACTTCTCAGCATTTACCAACAAAAAACAAAAAGGGGGAAGGGGAGAAGAATTTAAGGGAAATATTTCATGCACTTATCACATAAAACATGTAAAAATAATTTTGCAATGCAAGGCACCTTGCTCCAAATATTACTATTTTACTACAAGACAAATCAACACAGAATCTCAAGATAGCTTAAAAATACAGGGACAAAACAAAACTAAAAATTGAAAAGCCATAAAAAAATGATACAAAATGCAATAAATTAAGATGATATGGTAGTTAAGAATATAAAAGTTTTTATTATGAAATACAACACAGAGAATTAGAGTGTCAATGATTTATCACATATTCAAAAGAAGGTTGTTCAGAAGCAAAGAAATAAGCAGATGTTGGAAGCAATTAGAAGAATATTTAGTGGACATGAAAATATACACGCATGATGAAATGCAATTAACTGTGTAGAATTCTCTTTCAACTCAACAGATGAAGGTAAGAAAATGTCTCTTTTCCCATTTAAATCAGAAGCCTCTCCATTAGCAAACAGGAAAACAAAATACTTGCTTTTTTATATTCCACAAATAAACGGCTTACACTATGTCACGTCTGCCACCTTTCTACACTGTAGTTATCAAAACAGATGGACTTACAGAGCACAGCCACAGCTCCAGATTCAAACATGAGGCATTCCTCTCTGTTCCTAGTTTCCACGATCACACTGAAGGGAAGTGGATCCAGCTTGTGATAGACACGGTATCCTTTACTGAAAGCCATTTTGCCCTGATCACAGGCAGTCCTGTCCAACATAAGATGATGTTAGTGAAACCTCCTTGTGCTTCTGGATACTGCAAAGCAGGTCTAACCTGCATCCTGTCCTAGGGATTTTATGAGTTTACCAAACAACACAGAGACCTCCTCCCTCTTTCTACCTCATGAGACTTATTATATCTTATGTTCCAAAACAAAATGTAAGGATTATCTAAAGACAAGATAACTGTTTCAAAACCAGAATGACTCAGAGGAACACCTTTAAAAATAATGAATTTTCAAAAGCTTCTTGGAGACCATGAGAATTTCATAGAATCCAGACTGGTTTGGGTTGCAAGGGATATTAAAGCCCATCCAGTTCCACCGCCTGCCAGGGGCACGGACACTTCCCACTAGACCAGGTTGCTCCAAGACCTGTCCAACCTGGCCTTGAACACTTCCAGGGATGGAGCAGCCGCAGCTTCTCTGGGCAACCTGTGCCAGGGCCTGCCCACCCTCACAGGGTCTTCCCAGTATCTAATCTAAACCCACTCTCATTCACTTTAAAGCAAATTTTTTTCACTCTCTTTGAGTTTAAAGCAATTACTTTCACAATACTTAATAAACAGGATTTCTTCTTGGAAAGAAAAAAAAAGCAAAAATAAGCTTTTTCAGCCACCACCAATATGGAAGAGTGGCAACTACCTTAATCATAAACTAATGCCTAAAGCAGAGGGTAGGCCTCATATCGGTTTTACTGAATCTGACCTCGTACAGAAAGATTAACCTGCCAAAACATTTTAGAAGGTTGTACAAAAAAGCTAAACTATTGTCGGGGGCGGTGTTTCCCCTTTTTTAACTGAAAGCAGGGTTTGGTTTGGATTTAAACCCTGCCCCGCAGTNGCGGAGGGGGCGGGCACGGAGGGGGCGGGCGCCGGCGGCCATGTTGGAAGGCGGCCCGGTGTGAAGCACGTCCAACCCCGGGCCCCGGTGAGTGTTTATTGCCAGGAGCAAAACGCGAGGGCCGGGCTCGGGGACAGCCCTCTCGGCTGGGACACCGCGCTGTGCCAGGTGCCGGGCCCGGGGCTGCGAGGGCGGCTGCTCCGAGTGCCCCGGGCCGGGTAAGGCCAGCAGCTGGAACGGAGCCGCGGAGTGTCCTGAGCTGGAAGGCACCCACAGGGCTCACCGACGTCCAGCTCCTGGGCCTGCACGGGACACGCCAGCAATCCAATCCCACTGTCCCTGAAGATCGTTGGGAAGAAAGGAAACTCTCCAAAACTACACTTTAAGTGTTACCGAGCCACGCATTACTTTATTCTGGCCAAAAATAGGTAATGAATCACTCCAGCTACCTATGTTCCTTTCAAGACTTTGCGTATTTATACATTTTAGCAAACAATACTCAGTGGTACTGAGCTACACGAGTCTCTTAATTAGTATTCTGTATTGGCTAATTTTAGTCCTCATTCTTCAGCCCNACCCTGCCCCGCAGTGGCTGAAACATCGCAGTACCACAGCAGTGACGCTGCCCGCCAGCCACGGGGGTGAGACTTTAAAAATAATAACTACAAAAGCAAAAACCCCACGCAGGAAGACATTAAACAAACGCGAGAGCAGCCAGATTTCGAGGGCTGGAGGTCAGGAAACACACAGCGAAGGAGGGCTGCTCCTGAAGGGCAGGAGCGGGGCCGTGCCCTCCGGGGCCGACACGCACTTCCCGGCTCGGGGCCGCCGCTCTCCCCGCGCCCGTCCCGCACACCCGNCACAGGGCTCACCGACGTCCAGCTCCTGGGCCTGCACGGGACACGCCAGCAATCCAATCCCACTGTCCCTGAAGATCGTTGGGAAGAAAGGAAACTCTCCAAAACTACACTTTAAGTGTTACCGAGCCACGCATTACTTTATTCTGGCCAAAAATAGGTAATGAATCACTCCAGCTACCTATGTTCCTTTCAAGACTTTGCGTATTTATACATTTTAGCAAACAATACTCAGTGGTACTGAGCTACACGAGTCTCTTAATTAGTATTCTGTATTGGCTAATTTTAGTCCTCATTCTTCAGCCCTCTTATCAATCATCCTTAGTCTCCAACCTTCAGGCTGTAATGTCTTTTTTGTTCCCATCTCTATCTTCTGGTTACTCCAACATGTCTTTGCAGGACCATAAATTTAAGATCCCAGATGTTCAATCCTCAACTTCCTCAAGCTTTATTGAACCGTATCAGAGCTTCAATAGCTTCAGTCCAGAAAAACTCAAAGCTTTAGTGATTTAAAGATCAAATTGGCTAAATAAGAAAAAACAAACGTAGCTACCTCCTACCATTAATTAAAATTTTAGGAAAAGTTGTATCATTTCCAACAATTCATCCCTTTGAAAGTGATCTTAACTATTTCTTTTAAAATTACTTCCACTAAACTTCATTGAGTATTTAGCAGGACCTATGACAATAAAATACAGTAATCACTGTTTATTATTTCCAACAAGAACAATCTCTGGACGTATTAAGTTTTGGAGGATGGATTCAAATTTCAAAGTTGGCCTTCTGAAAGTGGATGACAGTGCTTTTCCTTGTGAAGAAAAGAACCTATAGCAGTGTTGGTGGTGCAGATGAGAGGTTACCCAGGGAAGGAAAAGACAAGGAACAGCTTTCTCTCCTGGCACCTTTAGGTGTTCAGATCTTATTGGCTCCACATTAAATTCACATCGCTTGAATTGCGGCACACACCTTCACCTTCCCCTTGCAGCACCTGCACACTACAGCAAACACCCTGGTGCCCTGCACTTTCAGCTATAGGCACCATCGCATTCTCTCAATCTCGGAGTGTCTAAAACTAAGGCAAAGAGTTTCCATCTTGTGAGAAATGCTCAGACTTACCAATAAAATTTAGAAGGGAACAAAGTCTTCAAAGCAAAACTAAACTTGTTATTTAACAAATTCAGCTGAATTGGTGCATCCCTCTGACCTAGGAGACAGACACAGGCCAGCGAGAACCGGAGGTTTTTATACCCTGTCCCGGCCGGGGGTCCCTGCTTCCATTCCTATGGGCCAGTACTGGGAAGCTCACAGCCTGGCCCGACCCGCATACCTGCCCGAGACCCCCACCCCACAAAGGCGCGAAGAACAGGTTAAAACCACCCCAAGCCCCAGCTGCCAAAAATTCAACTATCCCCTCCTCCCTCTTCTTCTCCTTACCCATGCTTCAGCAAAACTCCAATTCTGTTTCTAACAATCTACACCTTGCACAAAAAAATGTGCCAAGACAGGAGCAGTTGCTGGACCACTCCTCGCTGGGACTCAGCGCTATTTTTCCCAGCTAAAAGTGGTGTTTCATTCCTTACAATCTCAGAAGTCGCCCTCTGTAGCAGACTAATTTGGCTCTAATGAGCTAATTAGTCGGTTTCTAATTAGCCACTTTGCTTCTCCATAGATCCAGTGCGATAAACCTATTAGGTGCTAATGGGCCACTTAGCCAGTTTGCTTTCAGCTAACTTCACAGCAGCCAGACTGTTTGCAGGGAGCTCGGCTATTTGCAACAAGCTGAGCTGTCTGCAAACGCGAGCCAAGGTCCTTGCAGAGCTCCGGGAGACCCCCTGGACACCCCCGAGGTCCAGTGGCCCCGCAAATGTGGCGGTAAACTTCGCTTGCACAGAACTCTTTGCACCACGCCGAGCAGAGCTCAGCTCTCTGCAAAAACCACCTGCACCGACCCAGGGGACACTTTCGACGCAAGATGAGCATTTGTAGGTGTCTGGAGAGCCTTCCCGCTGAGTGAGTGACTGACAGCAAAAAAGCACGCAAAACCCTTCCCGCCTTGGTAGGGAAACCCAGCTCACCAAATACGGCAAATACCGGCAGACCAAGCAATCGGTGCCAGGAAAAACTTTGCCCGGGGGCCGAGGGTATTTGAGGCTTTGTCTGCTGTCTTCTCCTGTGACTGCTTCTCCTGCCGCCACTAAGGAAACGTCCTACCTGCCTGCCTTCTGTCTTCAGCCTGCAAGCAGCTTCTCACTGGTGGTGATAACCTCTTCTATACTGTTTTACGTAGTCCTTTGCTTTTTCCTACCCCCCTCTCTCTCTCCCCCCACTTTTCCCTTTTCTTGCGTTTATTGTTAAAATAAGGCAAATTGCCTATTTGAACCCAAACACCTGGTATTGTGTACCTTAATCTGGGCTTCGAGTAACCATTGAAAAGAATCACGTTGCAGCTCCATCTCTGACCAGGCTCTGACACCGTCCGAATTTGAATCGTCAAGCCACTGCTCCCAAAAATAAGGTCCTAGAATAAAAGGGCAATGAAAAATTATGGCAGTACATTTATTTAGACAAGGAAAGCACTTAGCCCTTGAATTGGTGGTGGAGATGAGACGTTGCCCAGGGGATGTAAGGACCAGCTTTTTGTCCCAGCACTTCCAGTGTGGGAGCAACGCCCTCACATACTTTATTTGCAGGTGCAATCCAAATTCTGGAGGTTTCTCCAGAAACAGATTAACATTATGGCTGCAGCCAGATCCCCCCTCGTGGAGCTGTCCCACACCATCACCAGGGCCAGGGCTGGGGGCATCAGGGATCTAATGCAACCCTCAAAGTACACTCAGGGAGCTCCAAACCCCCCAATGTCTCCCCTAAAATTTTGCTTTGAATTTTCTCCCCGATGTACCTCCAACCTCTCTTGTCCCTCTTCCCAACCTCCCCCAACCCTTCTGTTTAGGACACACCCAAACCTCTCTGTGCCCCCAAATTCTCTCTCAGGACCCCCCAGACCCTTCCATGTTCCCCAAATCCCCTCTCAGGACTACCCTAAATCCCTTGGTGCCTCTCAAATCCCTTCTCAAGACCACACCAGCCAGGGGGTTTGGGGGCACCTGACACCTGCCCCCACGAAGGCTAATGGGGTGGGAAGTCCTGAGACTTATAGGGGTGTCTGATACACCCCTCTAGGGGCTATGAGGGACATATATGTTTTATATATAGGGTCATGTAAAATTTATGTAATCTCATCCCTATAGGGTGCCCTCCATGCCCTGTCCCCCCATGCTTTGTTAATGACTCTTCATTGTAAAATAATTAAAGCAAAATCCAAAGGGATCATGGTGTGGCTCCTGCTTGACTGTCATGACTGAGAGATATAGGTCAGGGACCCCCAGATCCCCTCTGGGACCCCCCAAGTGCTCCCCAGACCCTTCTGTGCCCCCTAAACTGGGAACCAGGACACCCTGGTATCATGCTCCCGGGTCTGGGGTGACATTGCAGACATCACATGTACTGTAATTTCTGCTTCTGTATGTATTCTGTGGAAATATACAAAAGGAAAACATCACATATGCAGCATAGCCCTCATCATATATATCATGTGTAGAATTTACCAGAGCTGGCATCATAACATGGATTTATCAATGGGAGTTTGTGTTGGATGTTACAAGTGTAAAAATTAGCAAACCGATTACATCTTCTCTTGTGGGAGGACGAAATTACGCAGAGTGGAAGAAGAAACATGAAGTAGACTGACGTGACTGAAGGACCGAGAAGGAGAACAACTGGAATGAGCTATCCCAGAGAAGAAATAGACAGTAATGCTTTGTTGAGTTGTTAAAGGTTCCCTATTTTGAATGTTTGTGAATGTAAAGTTGAATAACCTTATATTGTTCAAAATGGAATCCCTTGTTCTCCCTCATGTTCTCCCCACTCCCTGATTGGCTGAAATTTGCCACAGTGGAGTTTGCCCTTATATGGTAATCTCCTCCCTTATTTTCCTTTTGTGGTTATGATCCTCCCCTGTTCTTCCTTCTGTGTAGGAGGATTTGCATGCTCCTCCCAGGTTACACCTCAGGTCCAGAAAGTTCCTCACCAACCCTATATAAGCTGGAGCCCACTTCAAGAAAGTTGTCATTCCTGCTTTACCCATATGTGGAGTGAGCCTCTCCTTCACACCCTTCAGGGTCATGTCATTCTCTAATTTATGTTATTTCCCATACATGCATCATATAGATTCTATAGATTTTTAAAGTCCATCTCATTTCCATCACAGTTATCCAGTCTACTTTATACATGATGACATTGCCATGGAACCCCTCTAGTATTGTGTTTGCACACGTTGGTGATGATCCTGAAAAACTGGGGTAGTTTTGACCATGTGACCTCCTGTGTTGGTTTAAAGGTAAACCGGTAGGAGAAATGATGGTCTAGGTTGTTGCAACTGCCTATTGTGCCAGTCCGTAATTGCCTATTAGCAGATATGACCCCTCAGGCTGGGTGTGAAGGTGCTAATGCCTCCCCAGAGGGGAGTTGTCATGGTGGAGTCATTGGTGCGAAGACGGGAACATTACTGTGCCTCACAGGGTTCTTTAACTCCCAGCTTGTAGCCTGAGGTGTCAGATGTGCTCTAGGTATCTGCTGCAGACAATCCATTGTTAACAGTTCATCAGAAACAACATAGAGGATGTAGAATACAGTTTTGGTTACAACCACACAGTGATAAACTGGTCCTGGCCACTGTAACTAGGACATTATCCACCCCTTATCCTATACCATCTGTCATGCCCAAATTAATACCTTTTTTAACTACATACATATATGAAATATTACAGGCAACTCTCACTTAGAATTAGGTCCCCTTGTTGTACACAATGTGTTTCCCCATCTTTTTGCATTACCCACCAAGTGAAACCAGGCCCTTGAACAAAAGCAATCCCTTGGATGAAACCCTTTCCTTGAGGTGGGACTAATCCAAACAGCCTTTCCTAACATACCTCTCATATGCACCATAGGAACTTCATCTACAGTATGCAAGGGTTCTGACTGAGCAGAGTGTCTTAGTTCAAAGGGAGGACTAAGATATCAATGTTGACCAGGAAAAGAAATAATCCCTCTCTCTTTAAATTTATGAAAAAACCCCCAAAACTTTAATTAGGAAATATATATATATATATATATGGAAAAGGATAACAGTTCTCAATCACAATACATTTATATGTA
>VWZF01006644.1:9818-132969 GCA_013396755.1 Sclerurus mexicanus
CGGCGGCGAGGCGGCGGCGGGCGCGGCGCCCGCGGAGGCGGCGGGCGAGCCGGGACAGATCTGCTGCGATGAGCCGGTGCTGCGGACCCTCAACCCCTGGAGCACGGCCATCGTGGCCTTCTGAGGACCCTGCCGCAGGGACTGGCCCCTCCGCCGCGGGATGGGGAGGGGGGTTCCCAGAGGTGACACCCACCCAGCGCCGCCCCCGGGCAGGACCGCGGGGCTGCGGCCGCAGCACTTGCCCGTTCCCCGCCGGGCCCCGGCTCCCGGCAGCCGCCCTGGGAGCGCCCCCGGCCCTGCCCTCCCGGAATTCCCCTTCCCGGCCGGGGACGGATCCTCGGCTGCCGCCGAGCCCTGGGGGCGCACCCGCCGGGAGGGGGTGTTTTAAGCTTGGGAAGTATTAAGTTTATTAAATAAAAGTCTATTTTGGAAAGGTTTAGGTCAGAACTGTTACATGGTGCTTTCTAAAAGTGTTTTATTGAGAGAAACGAAGTTTACAGACGCTCTGACGGAAAGTCCTTCGAGCCTGTTTGTTAGGCTTGGTAACTCCCGGTCTTTGTTGTATAAAGGCTTGGGGCTCCCGTAGGGATTTTTGTACAGTGTTCTCCTTCAGTGATGTATCATGTTTTGTATAAAATGTAATTCTACGTGTACAACACGTATTAAATATTTTCAACTGTATGAGCCTAGTTCCTGTTTGTGCCCCGCTGGCTCGGGGGGGAGGAGGGCAGGCAGCGGCCGGGGTGTGGTTCTGCATGTCTGTGGCTGGATCCACCCTGCCTCGCCAGAGGCTTGGGGTGGGTTGGAGTCCAGCTCCTCCGCGAGCTGGGAAAGAAAGGGAACTTGTGTCGGGGCGCCTGGAGTCCTTCCCAGGATCTTCCAGGTGCTCCCACGGCTGCTCTGACTACAGCCTCTTCCCAGGGCCGGGAGATGCCGTGGCATTTGAGGTCTTGCTCTGAAAGTACCTAATGTGCAAAGTCACTGTCTGTGGGTGGAAAGCGGTTGCTAAATCCCCGAGGAGCAGCTGGGTGCAGTCTGACCAGGCCTGTGACACGGTCAGGTTGAGGATTGGCCTCCAGTGTTGGCTGCTCAGGGGTCTGGATTTGGGGCCATGTGATTTTCGTCCTGGTTGGACACAGCCTCTGCTCTGCTAGAAATATTTTTCAGTGCCTCGGCTTTGTTGTTACTTGTAGAATAGTTCAAATGATAAATACCAGGAGGGTTTTTTTTTTTTCTCTTTCATTATCAGTAAAGCTATAACTGGGTTAAAGTTCCTGCTCTTAGGGGTGGGGAGAAAAGTTTGGCCTTGGCTTCACAGTGACTGGAGCGCCCCAAGGTGTTGTAATTAGACTGAATTGTGGGGGAATTTTTCCCTGCTTCTTGCTGAGGGATTCACTAGAGGCTTCTCTGCTCCTAATTAATGAACTTTTCAACTGAGGATTGCATCTCTGGCAAGTCAAAGATGTTTGTGTGGTGTGAAATGCAGCCTGGGATATTTGACTGAACCTTGGGAGCCTGTCTCAGTGGGATATGAGGAGTGACCAGCGTGAAAGTCTCTGCTCCCAGCTTTCTCTATGCTGGAATAGGCACGTGGAAAGCAGTGCTGTCCCAAATGGGTGGCACTGTGCTTGTAGGCTGGGGGTCTTGCACCTTCTTTCCATGAAAACTGGAGTAATGAGGGAGAATCTGTGATAGTGGAGAAGCTGTCTGGTCTGGGATGGCTTTGAGGGAGCATTCTTAGTTTGTGTACAATTTAGTAGCTCCCCATTCTTAGGTAAAAGCAAAAGTCCTACCATCTTAATTTTGTTGATAATGGCACTTAATGGTGACACAATTTTAGTCTGGCAGACAACACAAGGAAATGCTGTGTGATGAGACATTCCTTTTCACTTGGTGATCTTGGGGAGGTGATGGGAAGGGATTGTCTCAGCTTCACTTGTGCAGGTGCTCTCTAGGAGAACCCCACAGTCAAACTCGCAAGGGAAATGATGTCACCTCAGGATCTCTCCAGTAAATGGAGAGCAGCAGAAGGAGGTTGGTTACAGAGGACTGTACCCCCAGGTCTCCTGCTCCGTCATGAAACACCCTAGTCTGAGGGTCAGAAGCTGGGCTGGAGGTTGGAAAGAGCCTCCTGCTTCTGTACCAGCACAGTTTCCTTCCCGAGGCTGGAGGGAGCAGGTTTCAATCTTGCTCCTTGTTCACCAGCAGCATCTCCATGGAAGTGGATGGTTTTGCCCAGCTCCCAAGTCCTGAAATGGGATGGGGGCACTCCTGATCTTGGCATTTCTAAAGGTTTTCTGGGCATCCAATCCCTGGAAGGTCACCTGGTCCTGTTGGTTCATACGGCTCCGTTGTCACTCCACAGACAAGACCCAACCTCCCTCTGGCACAGAACACCAGCAGTGCTTGTATTTCTTCTATCTTCCAGAGAAGAGTTGTGCAACAGCCTAATTGCTGCTGGCCTCTCAAAACAGGGCAGAGACTGCCCAGAGATGCCCACGCAGCTCCCCCAGGCTGGTGTGGCCTCCCGTGGAGCTACCTGAGGTGAGCAAAGCTCTCACATCCCCGCTGATGGCCACGGAGCCGTGTCCCCGAAAGACCCGGGCTAGCTCCATCTGCTGTGCTGACACACGCCTCGCTCGCTCCCGTGGCTGTGTTTTTATGACATGTGGGGTTTGCTCCCTGGGATGTGCAGCCCTAGGGAGCCTGGGGCTGCTGTGACCGAGAGGGCTGGGAAAAAATAATGGCCACATGATAGCTGCCTTTGGCTCATTACACAGGGGTCTGCAGCAAACGAGCCTCATGTCGAAAAAGACCTATAATAACAACACTGTGTTACTTTTGGAATCAGTTTTTCTGCTCTGTTTTGTTCCTTTTCCTCACTCAGTGTCTTTAATTCCGATAATCACTCGTACCTAAACAGCGTCTATTTCCCTTAACTCATCTGTTCTGTCATGCTGCTCCAGTCCCTGAACTTTTCCTTCTGCTCACGGTGCCGCAGAGGTGAGGGTGACAGATGGGACAGCTGAGCAAGGACTGGGGAATGAGCTCGAGGGGAAGCTAATAACCCAAACTCACTGCCCAGGCCAAGCCGAAGGAGGGAAGAGAAGTGCATAAATAAGCCAGATAAAAATAAAAACTTCCATCACTTGGAAGAGAGGGTGACTCCTATGGAAACTGCCTCACAGGGTCGAGGAGGATATGACTTAATGGGAAGATGGCAGGATCCTCACCTTCCGAGAATAGCAACGGGCTGCTGGAAGCGCTCTCCCGGGCTGCTGCCCTTCCCCCAGTTGGGGTCAGGTCCCGTGGGAGAGGAGAGGTGCTGGGAAAATCCCTTCGCACAGCCGGAGGGTGGGATAGATGCGGAGGGAGGGGCAGAGAGAGCCGGGGCCGTGGCAGACAGGCTGCCGAGGGTGATGCTTGGGAAGGAGGGCAAACAGCAGGCTTTCACTTTTCTCCTGCTGTAATCATCCGGCAGCGATCCCGGGTTGAAGCTCCGGGCGGGTGAGCGGCGGCTCTCACCAGGGATACCTTCTGGGGAGAGGGAATGGTTTAAAACCGGCTCCCAGCAATCAAGGAGTGTCAATGGTGTGAATCATCCCGACCTTTAAAGGTGTCTGGGTCGGGCCCGATGCCAGCAGAGGCTGGGGGATACCCGCGGGGCTGGGAGGTGATGGCAGCGAGGGGCTTTGTAGGAGGCTCCCCGTTTCACTCCATCTGCTCTTGCTCCCTCCTGGCCTGATGCAACCCGGCATCACCCGCCCATCCCTCCTCTCCTGGGGCAGGGGAAGGGGAGGAAGGCCCTGCACACTCATTTCTGCAGCATCCTGTGTCAGCGCTCAGGAATCCGTCAGGCTGCTGGGAGGGAGGCGGGAGGCAGGCCAGCAGCAGGGCTGTGTGCCTGCTGGGGCCTCTCCCAGCCTGGGGAGCCTGGGGGTACTGGAGCATCCCTGGGGGCTGCGTGCCTGCTGGAGCTTCTCCCCACCTGGGAAGCCTGAGGGTACCAGAGCAGCCCAGGAGGGATGCTTTGCCAAGGGCTAATCCACAGGACAGGGGTTTTTTTGGGGCAAGGAGGGGTACAGGAGTAGTTGGCACACTACTGTGTGCTTAAATGATAGCTTCAAAGGCTGATGAGAGGCATGCCTGGATCCCCCAACCCTCGTACTGCTGTGGGACTTGCATCTGTCTCCAATGTACTGTGCTTGCTGGTGATGCTCTGCCAATATATATTTAGGGTGGGTGGAGGGACCCCGATCCCCAGCAGGCTGGGAGGTTCTTGCAGGGGTGCAGGGGCTTGTCCTTGCTGCTCTCCCTGGGCAGGGAGAGGCTCCGTGTTTTCTTGGTGCTCCAGCTCGGGGGGAGAGGGAAGGTGATGAAGCTTATGGGCAGGTCTGAGGCTCCCAGAAAATCACAGGGCTTCTCTCAAGGAATATCCAAGCCTTTGTGAGGCTGGAGTGGGGCAGAGAGAGGGGTCAGCACCGTGAGAGGATGACTGGAGCATGG
Organism: Sclerurus mexicanus; assembly: GCA_013396755.1. Taxonomy (NCBI): domain Eukaryota; kingdom Metazoa; phylum Chordata; class Aves; order Passeriformes; family Furnariidae; genus Sclerurus; species Sclerurus mexicanus. The sequence continues at coordinate 14,325 of VWZF01006644.1, forward strand.
AGAAGCTGGCTGGAAGGTGCCCAGAGCTGCCTTGGCATCGAGGGACCCCAATGAAGGAGAGATATTCCAGGCCAGCACTTTTCCTGGAGGCAGGGTCAGGGGCCACGCAAGCGCCGGGATGCGGCGACAAACACAAACAACTCCCTTCTCCTGGTCTTCTGGTTGTGATTTCTGTTCCCGACATGCAAACCCTGCGGGGCCCCCCTCCCCTCCCCTCCTTCTCCCCAGCTGGGCGAGGGCTGGCCCGGCTGCCTAATGAAATGCAGAGCTGCTTGGGAGAGCAGGGGGGAAAAAAAGGCTCTGTTTGAGGTTTTGTGCCTCTGGTTTCCTCTGGCCCTCTCTCCCAGCGGGGTGATTTATTGGTGATGGAGCCTGGGGAGAGGGGGAGGGAAGGGCTTAGAGCTGCAGGCAAATAGTCATCCTGTATTTCCCAAGCACTCACTCGAGGCAAAGGGAAAAATGGGAGGAGAGGGAGGTAAACTGCCTGAGCAGGGGCAGAGGAGCATCATTTACTGGAGCTGAGCTCTCCTGACCTCCCAGTTGGTCTGAGGTGGTGTTGAGTGCTTTGCACACCAAAGGACTGGCTTTGTTGCTAGTGTCCTCTCCCTCCATCCCAATTTTCCCACCTTCCTTCCATCCCAGCTTCCCCACTGGATGGGCAGTGGAGTGCTGAGACCTGCCTGCAGGCAGCTGGACTGGCTTCTCTAGCCCAGCCCAGCCTGCAGCACTTGCTCCTCCGGTGCAGCTGAGGAGGGACAGCTCATCCATTTCCCCTTTCCCAGGGAAGCCGGCTAGACCTTTCCCAGCCCGGTGGAGAAACGGAGGTACTGGTTGCCACTAACCTGTTTTCGGGCACCTGCATGCCCAAAAAGGCACCGACATGCTGCGACCTGCCTGGCTGCAGATGCATTTGCTGCCTGCAGCTACTCTGGCTTTGGGCTCTGCCGTGGTGCTCCGGCACTGCCAGCAGCGAGCTCTCCTTCTCCCGTGGGATGCTGCTGTGTGCCGTGGTGTTGCAGGGTGACCTCCTGCTCGGGAGAAGCAGGCAAGTCTGCCTGTTGTTCACGCTCGCTGCTCTGGTTGGGAACGTATGTGGTTTCCTAGGGGGAAGGTCTCCTCCTCCTTCTCTTCGCCTCTGCTGACAGCGTCTGACCTCAGCTGTCGTCCCTGGTGGTGCAGGGGATTAATCTGAGCCTCGGGACAGGTTGAGGCATGTCCAAGGCGGAGGAGAGCTTCATGCGTACAGACACAGAGGAAGGAACAAAAACAATTCCCAGGGAAATATTTTCCTGCTGCTTTTCCTGGCAGCGAGCAGAGCGGGAGGAAAAGACCTCACTATAAATTGCCTGCGGGAGACTCCAGCCCTGGATCTGTTTCCCTTTAAGCTTCCACCACCCCGTGAAGCTCAGCCCCCACCCTGGACCCGCACGAGGGATGGCACAAAGAGTGCTCAGCCCCCTCGAGGTGCCACTCAGCATCCCGGGGCTCTGCTCAGGCATGGCACTGCCTCCGACACCCGCTGCCTGCCAAAGCTCCGGGATGCGCGGAGCCAACCCAGAGCATTGAGAAAAGCGAGGGAAGGGAACCTCCCCAACGCCGGAGCAGCGACAGGGTCTGCGGGTGGACTCTGCCCTTTGCCTGCGCCGGCCTCAGCCGCCCTCGTCCTCCTCCTCCTCCTCCTCCTCCTGCCTTGTTTGCTTTGGCAAGCCCTGGGCTTCACCCTGCCAGGGGAGTCCTGCAGTGCCGGGTCAGCCGGAGCGGGGGGAAGCAGGAATGGAGAACAGGGAGGGAAATGGAGAAGCAGGCGGCTGGTTGGGCGGATGGGACACGCCGCAAAGGGCAGGAAGGACACGGCTCGCTCGGAAATCTGGAGGGTGGGCAGGGAGAGGCAGGAAAGAGGAACGAGGACAGGAAGCAGGGAGCGTGTCCAGAGTGGGGTGCGGAGGTGGGAGCCCCAGTACTGCCCCAGGCTTGGGCTATGGGAATACTTGTGGGTGCCTGCTCCCCTCTGCCCTGGGCTGGGAGGTCTGGCATGATGTGGTGACCTGCTCCCTTCCTGGAACAGAGGATGCTGGCAGTGTGGCAGAGCAGAAGTGGATCTCCACAGTGTTATCCCCTTGTGGAGCTGGGATCCCAGCTGGAGCGTGGCTGGAGCATCACTAGAAGAAAAAGGGAGGAACTGGCTGTTTCACCCGTGTCCTGTTCAGTTCCTCAGATTTACTCCTGCAAACCTGGGCACTACACAGTGCAGGCAGGTTGGCTTTGCCGGCACACGTGGTGTTTTATCCCAGCTCCCTCCATCTTCCCGTGGTGGCACGCCAGCAGTGGTGGGAGTATGTGGCGATGGGAGTGCCAAGCCAGAAGCCAGGGCAAGAGGCAGGTTTGCCCCTGTGGTGTGGTGCTGGGGCTACCAAGCTTCCCTGCCTTCCCTTGACCGGGTGCAGGGGGGCTGTGGGAGCAGAACATTGTTATGTCTCCATGGCAATGGGGCTGCTGTTTTTCAAGGCAGGAGGAATTTAAGTGGGTTTTCACCCAGAATTGGCCCAGGGCAGTGTTTTACAGGAGTCAGAGTGCAACATCAACAAGCATTCGCAGTCCTGAGGGGATGGGGGACATGTGAGGGGCAATGGGATACCCTCACTTCTCTGGGGTGAGAGCGAAACCCCTGGGCCCAAGCGTTGCCTGAAATCCAGGGCTGAGTGCATTGACAGCCCCCAGGGCAAGGGTGCAGGGGAGGGCAAAGCTGGCCACTGCCCCTTTGCAGCCTCATGTGCTCCAGTGGGAATATTTGACCCCGTGAGCCCTTGACACAGTGGACAGCCTGGGAGGAGTGACATCCGGAGGAAGGCACAACTTCCATGGGAAGACAGGAAGGTCAGAAGGACGGACAGAGGAGGGTACTGGGACTTTTATTCCTGTTCTTTGGAACAGTTTGCCAAGAGAAGTTGTGGATACCCCATCCCTGGAAGTGTTCAAGGCCAGGCTGGATGCGACTTGGAGCGACCTGGTCCCATGGCAGTGGGTTTGGATCTAGATGGTCTTTAAGGTCCCTTCCAACCCAAACTGTTCTATGATTCTGTGCTTCTCTCCTCTGTGGTGTGGAGTGGCTGGCCAGGGAGAGCTGCAAAATGCTCACTGGTGTTTACAAGCTGGGATTTACCCCATATGGGACTGTTGGGGCCACACTGCCCTTCCTAGCTCTGGCACTCTTCGAGGACTGGTGGCAGCGCCCATTGCCAGAGAGCCTGCACCACTTCCTTCATCTCTATGGCCCTTCCCTGTGGCTTTTCTATTAATGGAATTAAAGTCAGAGGGATGTAAACACTGGCTGGAGGGAGCTGGGTATAAGCCCCACTGGATATTCTCTCATGGCATTGTTCTCTCATCCCTTCTTGGAACATGACTCTGTTTCTGAAGGGTAGCACTGGCAAGTCTGTTGCAGGATGCATTTCTCCCAGCCTTATCCTTGTTGAGGCTTTCCGGGGAGAAAGGGGAAATTTTGTGTTAAAGAGCCAATCTGCAAGGAGGTGGCTGAGGTGACGCATGCCTCCCGCGTGACCTTGTCTCCCTTTGGCCCTGGCAGTGCTCCCTGCACCGAAATTCCCTTCCTGGAAACAGCAAAGGAGCGAGCATTTGCCTTCAACTCTGGAGAGTGTGACGTGATGTCCCTGGTCAGTGGCCAGGTGGGGAGGGACCAGCCACCCTGGGCTCAGAGCAGTGGCATGGGGCTGGCTGTCACTGGGAGAACACCAGCAGACACTTCTCAAGGGGGTTATATCCAGGCAGGAGAGAGGGCTGTTAAAAATAAACAGGGTGACAAGTGGCAGGAAGAAGGAGCCACCTCTCATGTCCCCACAGCCCTCCCTGGGGAAGAGAGAATGGCTCTAAGGCAGTGAGTGCTGCCCAGCGAGCTGAGCATGGAGCAGGGCTCTGATCCCAACTGTGCCATGGGTGGCAAGGTCAGGTCCATCCCAGGTCACTGCAGCACCTCACACTCCCGGTTAGAGCCTGCCCCTTCCCTCTCAAGTCACAGTGGAGGCCCAGCAGTCCCAGTTTTTTGCCTGTGGCAGCCTCTGGAGCTGCAGAGGTCCCTTTGCCGTGGCCAGGCAGAGCTGGCTGTGTCTTCCCTGGGTGGGGAGAAGCTCCCAGGCACTGGGGGACAGTGGGGAGGGTGGCTGTATGCTCAGCCATGGCTCACCCTGTGCCCTTTTCGGAGCACAACCCGGGGGGGCAGCAGCCGGTTGGCACCAGCATCCACCGCATCCCCCCGCGGCTCCCAGCCTGCCTGGCCATGCGTCGCTTCTTGTTAGATCAGCAGTGTAGGAGGCTGGAAGTGACCTTGAGAGATGGCATGTGGCTCTGCCCTCAAGTCAGCCTGGAGATCGCCTGGTGAGGGATGGGCCACGCTTTGCCCCCTCGGGACTCAACCCCTGTGAGATTAAGGGGCTGCCCTACCCTAAACCTCACTGTTTTGGAGATGTGTTTGACTTTCAGGGATCTGGGAGGCCTTCAGCTAGGGTGGTGCTACCCAAAACCAGCTGCATCGATGCATCTGTACAGATAAGAGGTTCGTGTCTGTAAGGACACGCTCAGGGCTAGCCAGGCCAGGTGCAGTGTGCTGCTGTCATTTCCTGGAGCCGGTGGCCTGTGACTTGTCCCTACACGTACCTGCACCATGATTCATGTCTCCTGCTAAAGACCAGCATGAGTGTGCGTGGAAATCAAGGTGAATTCTTTTGGCCATGCCAGGGGCAGAAGACTCATCTTTCTCTCACCTCTCTCCCGCTCCTCCTCTGCCCTGCAAGTTCCCACGGTGGCAGCCCAGCGGGCGCTTATCTCCAGGGATATGTGCGTGGGAACAAGGGCACTGCCCATCCATCATCAGATGTGCTTCAAAGCACTGGGCTCTGGTGGGAGGAATTGTGGGTGACAGCCCGGAGCCTCCCAAAATGCAGTGGCCAGCTTGTTGTGCAAGTGGGTGCTGGAGGCTGTGTCCCTGTGTTGGGGCCGGGTTTAGTGCCAGAGTCCTCTGGGAAAGTTGGGCTCAGCTGTGGCCACCCTGGGATGCAGCTCACCCTGGAAAGAGAGGCTTCAGTAGCAAAACAGGTGACTTTTCAATGCTGTCACTAGCATATGAATGTCACCTTTGGGTGTAATCCTTGGTGACTGTGTCTCGCTGGTGCCTGCTAAGCCCCGGGTGAGGTGTAGGGAAAAGTCGGGACCTAACTGGAAGCAGGTTGTAAATGGAGGTCTGCTCGTTTCCTTTCCTTGTACAGCAAAGCCCTCTCGTGGAAGTCGGCAGTAGCTTGCCAGGGAAAATCTGACAGCTGCAATATGCTGCTTCTTCCCAGGGAGACCCAGACTGCTCCCTGGGACATAGTCCCCTGGGGTCCCATGGCCCCATCCGGAGAGGATGTGGGACAGACCCAAACATACCACTGCACCCCTGAAATGTCTGTATGCATGGCAGTGCTGTGTGGCTGTGTTTTATCCCGTGGGGATTCCCAGGTTTTCTCAGTGAGCTGCTGAACCTGCTCTCCTGGCTCTGTTAGGAGGTGCTTGGCACCTGGATCCCTCAAAAGCAAATGGGAATGGTTGCAACTTTGGCTTTCCTTATGGGCCACCACTTGTAAGGACACCACAAGACACCCCCAGCCTGTAACATCTGTCACTAGGATCTATGACATGGGTGTGGGACAGCATGTGCCTGCTCCGGGGCTGGTGCTGTCTGGACCTACTCCAGACCCTGTGCACATCACTGCATCCTTGGCACGGATAATTCCCTGGGGCCAACAGTAGATGGTGTCAGGCTATCATGGGGTGGCCTGACATAAAAGAAGCTCAGAGATGGAGCCAAGCCAAGGTACTGCATATACACCAGCAAACCCCAGCCTTCCTGGGGCAGACGTGATGGCTGGCAGAGGGGAGGACGGCAGGATGAGTCCCTGCTTTGCAGCAACTTCCCTGCCTTCCTACAGGAGGCAATGACAATTCTTCTTGGAGGTGCAAGGCTCCTTAAGATCTGGCTACAGTGCATGGGCAGGGTGGTGGGTAGCTTTGTGTTATTCTGCATGCCATGGAGAGCCCTTGTCCTGTCCTCTGAGCCATCACTGTCCAAGGTGATACTGCAGTATATCTTGGTTCACCTGGGAACATCACAGTTAGCAATGGCACCTGGGCCGCCCACAGCAGGTGTGAGCAATGTCCTATCACTCTGCATCTCTGGTCCTTCACAAACCTAAATCACCTGCTTCTAGGAAACCTTTAACGCAACACAGCCTGTTTGGCTCTTTAATCAAGCAGAGAGGAGCTATTGCTTCACCTGCAAAGCTGGGTCCGAGCTGGTCTCACCTGGGCATTCCACCCACGCCCAATACCAAAGGATATATTTAAGCTCATCCCGGGGTTCTCTGTTCCCGGTTTGGCTCTTTAGGGTAGACTGGGCTGTCCTGGTTGTCTGAGGTTCCCCCTTGAATCTGCCTGGTGTGTGAAGGCAGGGAGCATGGATCAGACTGAAGCAGTATCTGCTGCCCTGCTTACAGCTGAGGATGAGGAACTCAGGTAAGGTTTGATCCTGGAAAGCACAGGTTATGGGGCTGGTGGATTTTGTACTGACCTCTGGGGGTCTTTCTTGTGTGCTGTGCTGCTGGAGCAGTGTCTTTCACCTGGTTAGGTATAACATTTAAGTGCCTGGAACAGTGAGAAAGTAGCTTTAAGGAATTGGCTTTTTTTTTTTTTTAGGCACCATTTATCGGTCACCTTGTGCACACCTCTCTTTTGTGAGCCCTGAAGTCCTGGTTTAATTCCAGACTGAGTGGCTGCAACCTGCTGCCATCAAATGCTTCCCTCTGCCTCAGTATTTCTCTTCTTTGTTCTTCTGCAGCACCCAGGGAAGGGGGTATTTTCCACCAGGAAACCCCTTTGGTGCTGCTGGCTGCAGCTGGGTACTTTCTCACCCCAGTCCCAGTTCTGTTATGGTGGTGGGTGAAGGGTACCCCTGTGGCTTGGGGGCACCAAAACCTCATGACCAATGAACCCCCATGAGCCAGGATTTTTCATTTCACTGTTTAAGCACTCAATTCCCTTTGTCCTGAACAAGTTTAATTCCCCATATTGGGTAGGTTTAAGTAATTTTCTCACACTTTCAGTTACACAAAAATTGTTATGCTGGTTGCGTTTAAATTGTAGAGTTGCCACCTCCTTGCCTGAGGGCTCATGGCAAACTGTGTAAATATTTAGTGTTTATGCTTCCCTGATATCAGCCTCTCGGCTTTCCCAACCCACCTTCTCTGCTGGTGTCAGCAGGGGCTCGTTCCTTGGGCTCTGGGGGCTGACTTACACCCTGTTGGAGGTGATGGGTGCAATATTACTAGTGCCTCTGGGTGAAGAATGGATGCATTTCTGCGCTGGTGTGTGTGAGGAGCAAAGCAATCTACAGCCTTGCTGTGACCGATTGAGAGCAGGCAAGTTTTGTGGCTAGGTTGTTGGGTAAAACTTTGGTGGGCTGGTTTCTGCTGGAACGTGGAGGGGGAGTAGGGCTGGATGTGGTCTTGTTACCCTGTGCCCACTGCAGGCATTTTGCTTAAAGCCAGGAGAGTCCACCGGCAGCGGTGGCCCCTGGGTGCGGCGTGCTTTGGTGGTGTCCCCTCACCCCGCAGAGCTGGGATGTGCATCCTCCGTGGCCAAGCCGGCAGATGGGGCTCCTGCCCACAGCGAGCTGCTCCAGAGGAGGCTGGAGAGCTGGGCATCCCTGGGCTGGCAGTGCTGGCGGTGACCCAGGGATGCTTGCTGAGCTCAGTCCCTCCTAAAGGGTTTTTGGTCCATTGCACAGGCTTTTATTTGTCTCCTCCTTATCTCACAACAGCTGAACTCAACCTTTCCTGGAGGCTTTCCTTGCTGAGCCTGGTCACACACATGGTCACTTGGGGTGAAGAAATCCTTGACATCTGTTCAACATCCCCTTCCCCAAACCCATCTCTGAGCTGCTCCTGGCCATACAATTGGGAGGGTCTGGAGAACAGTGGGATCTGGGTGGAGTTTGCATCCTGTAGGATTTATACACTGAATTGTTAGGTCTAAGTGTTGTTGGCCCTTTCTGCTGGGCTGGGGGCTGAGCTCAGGGGAGGACTAGCTTAAAGTAGAAGCTTTGCTCTGCTGGCACCAGAGGGTAGGTTTGCTGTCTGTTTGGGGTCTTCTCCTTAACCTTTTTTTAATCTAGAAGTGGCCTGCAGCCAGGCACTTGTGATGGACCAGTGCAAAGTTTAGGTCAGGAGGATAGATATTCATACCCTGTGATGGTGTCCCCTCTGCTCCTGCTGTGCCTGAGCACCCCACAGCCATATGGGATGCCCCACCTGTTTTTATTACCTTGCTCTAAATGTCCCCAAAGCCACCTCCTGGCATTGTGCTCTGAGACCTGCCTCTTTGCAATCCAGGAGCTTGGGTGCTCCACGGTCTCCCGGCACCTTCCCACCCCTGGTCAGCTGTACCTCTGTGAGCATCCAGATGCAGTGTTCACTTTAATTTTTCAGCAACATCTTTGATCAATAAATTCCCTTCTGCCATCTGCAAAGTAATAAAAGTAAAAACCTCCTGGGTATAGAATGAGGTGGTTGAGATGAATGATTTTTCTAGTTGCTTTGCTCAATCTGTAAAATAGCCTCCTCCACTGTCACTTCTGGCCTCTCTGCTTTGCAGATCCCTGAGGAGAGCTCTGCTCCAAGGGACTTGGCACCTTGAGGAATGGCCTGGGACATTTGGCCCACCAGGCAGCTGGGAGATGGTCATCAGCATCATTAGCTGTTGCACTGCTTGGAAATTGGTCTTGGAAAATCCTCTTGGAGGGGTTCAGGAGGGCTGTGTAGCCCATCCTAACTCTTTTTGGCAGGCAGAGGAGGTTGGGGACAGGTCTCCTCACCAGATACTCTCCCCCCACTGGGCCATGTTGCTGGAGATTCCTCCTGTCATCATCTTACCTGCTGCATACTTACTGAAGTGAGGGAAGAGAAGGTCTGGGGCGTAACTGAAGCTGTTTTGCTATAAAATACCACTGACTCAGAGAGGGGTGTGGGAATTACTTGATTTTTAGATTCTGATGTGAAGTCTAAGGGGCTTCAGCTGGAAGCAGCAGGATTCAGATATGTGGGGTTGTGTGGAGCAGTGGTGATCCTTGCTGAGGGGTGCTGTGGTTGCTTAAAAAAACCCAAACTAATTCTGAGCTCAGGTGGTGAAAAAGTCTGGGAAAGGGAACACTATGGGGAGGGGCTATTAAATAAAATGAGCTTATCTTTGTGCTCTGCCATCACGTTTGCAGGCTCTGAGAGCTGGGAAGGTCATGGGAGGCAATGGCATTGCCCCACTTTGAGCTGAGGAGGCTGGGGACTGTCTTGCTGATGGTGCAAGTAAAAGCAACTAATCGTTTTCATTGGCTGGGTTAAAGGCTCCTTGTGATGACATGGGATGTGATTTGGCATATCAGAGGAGGTTTGTGTCTTTCTGGGGCATAGGGTAGGGGATGCAGAGAGTGATGGGTTTTGGAGGTAGTGTGTCACTAGCTCGTCTCTCTTTTTCTCTCTGAACATTTCTCCTCACTGGCAGCAGTTGCAGGGGATTTGAGCAGTCATTTTTCTCAGCTGCTGGGCAAGGTGAGCTTGGGGACTCCCTCCAGAAATATCTGGGAAGGTCTGCTTTCCTCATACCTGTTGGTGCTCAGGTCTGAGCTGGGACACACAGCTTGTGGAGCTCCCCAGGAATGCTGAGAGGTGGCAGGTTTGGGGTTTGCCTGATGATCCCCATGTAAGTAAAGAGGAGGGCTGAATGGATCCACTGACCCTTAAATGAAGGTCGGAGGGAAGGGGACCTGTGCAATACACCTCTCTGCTCTCAAGCTCCTGTTTGTCCTCTGAGATGGCCAGTGTGGTGCTGTATGGTTGGGTACAAAAGCAGTAGGCTTATCCAGGAAAGGCAAACACCCTTCTCATCCCATTCCTTCAAAGAAAGGCTGCGTTTAGCAATTTTCCTCCTTCCCTCTGCACTGCAGAACCATAAGCAAGAAGGCTGCTGGAGTAGAAGGTATAGAATAGTAGTAGGTATAAAGAGTAAGGCTTGGTCTTTCCTTGTCTTAGATGTTAGCATAACCTTCCCTGCCTGAGAGGTACCCACATCTTCCCAGTTTCCCTCTTCTGACAAAACAGCACCCAGTCAAAGCCCTTGGCCAGGATGCCCATGTCCCTGGGCAGCAGCTCTCTTGGACACCCCTATGAAAACCACCGTAAGGGATATTTTATCCCACCCCCAGGCAGTGTGGATGCTCTTGGCTGTGTTGCTTGATTTGTTGCAGCTCCCTCAGGTCCTTGCTGTCACAATTAGGTGTGTGATGATGAATCCTGCAGATTAATTGTGTTTGTATCTAAAACAAAAAAACACAAAGGAGAAGAGCTGTCTGTTGTCCTGAACTCATTGTCCTGGGTATGAATTCAGGGCTGTTTTTGTTGGTGTTTGTTGCAATCGAGACAGCAGAACTCCTACCTCTCATCTCGTTCTGCTTTTTTCAGTCTTGCCATGTCTGAAAGCTTTGCAGTCACCCATTGTCCTGATGTCCTGGTCTACTCGTTCCTGTCTCCCACGGAGCTGGGATTCTTGGAATTCTTGCTGTAAACTACCTGCAGACTGGGGAAGTGCTTCCAATGCAGAAGCACTGGCGTATGTCTTGTAGGTTCTCCCAGGGACCTGTAAAATCCTCCTTTTTTGATTAAATCTGTCCCCTGTTGTTGTAATGAAACTGTTCTGCTGTTACTTGGACCTTTCTTAAAGGCGTAGCTGGTGCCTGTTATGACATGATCTTCTGGTGCTGTGGTGTGACCTCCTTTGTAACTGAGAAGTTGAGAGGTTTTTTTGACATAGCTATTTATGAATCAGGGCAGAAATTATTGTGCTTGGCACCTGAGGTGTTGGAACCCTGCAGACTGTGTTGTGGTGGGCACAGAAGAAGCTGGGGAGAAGCACATCTCAAGGGGAGGTGGATGAAAATTCAGACTGCACCAATTTAGTCTTCTTTCAGTTGAGAAAACAGTTTTCCCCATTAGAAAATTGCAGTGCTTCAACACTCAGCTGTTTCAGATGGCAAATAAAAGGTGATTATTCAGTATGGAAATTCAGAGTTTTGGAGTGCTCTCAGATTTGAAATCTTGCACTCTCAGATGCATTGAAGTGACCTGAAATGCTTGACCCGAGCACACACAGCCTAGAGCTGGATCTCTCTCCTGGCAACACCATCAGTGGGAGGGAAGTTTATCTGGTGGCTTGTCCTGGCTTTCTTCCCGAGTGGTGCTGTGGCAGGGAGTTGCAGCTTCATTTGCAGTCACAAACCCTTACTGCCCTCATAGGTCTACAATGGAGGCCCTCCAGGCAGGTAAAAAATATATCCCTGGGGATACCTATGGCAGTGTCTGATACTGTGATGAGGAAGGGTCTATCTTTTGTGGGCTCCTGCACCCTCAGAATGGCCTTGGTTCGGTCCCTGATAACACAAATGGACTTTGCATGCTTGGTCCTTCATGGTCCCGCCAGAGCCTGGTTTAGGGCTTTTGTAAACTCTGCCTTGCTCTACACCCATTCCCTTGTTGGGAGAATGAGGAGGGACAGCCCAGAAGTCCCAAAGCCGGAGGAAAAGCTGGTGTTAAAACCTTCCCCTGCTGTGCTACACTCCCAAACTGCCTTTTAATGGGACTTTGGGTAGTGATGGCTGCATCCATCTGCCTTGGAGCTGTAGCAAGATGTCCTGTCACTGTCTGCGCCTGCCAGGCGTTCTGCTGTTTCAGGGTGTCCCCCTTGGCTCGTTTCTTTGGCAGCATCTCCTTGCAGGGAGTAATTAGCTCAGTGCTGGAGCAGTCAATATTGCAGCTGAGGTAAATGGATGGGAGCTGGGGACGGGAGCATGATGCTGCCATGTGCCGTCGGGGTGGGGGAATGAGGCCTCCTGGGGCTGGCTGAGCTAATCTTCTCTGCTGGTCTTAATTATAGTCTGGTCTGGCCAGAGACCCTGCTGGCAGGATTGCTCCTGGAGTGGAGGAGGTGGCAGGAGAGCCTCAGTGTTCCCTACAAGCAAGCCATTTCAGGGCTGTGAAACTCTCCTTTGCTGTGTTGGCATTGCCCTGGTGCCATGCTGGGGGTGAGCCCATGGAGGGAAATAGCCTTTCTTAGGGGAAATGGCCTTTTTGGTCTTGAAAGGTGTTTTTCCCAAAGCAGTGGGCTGTCTGGTGCCCTTGGGGGCTCATGGCAGCTGTGCCCAGCCTCGTCCAGGGATGGTTGTAATGTGCTGAGAGGTCTTGGGGTGCCTGTACACCCACCCTCCAGGAACATGGAGCTGAAGGCTGCTCGTCTGTGTGTAGGAGATGGTGAGAGCCCCAGGCTGCAGCAGGAGAGGCAGGTGAGGTTTGGGTGGGAGCTGGAGCTGCCTCATGGGATCTGGAGGGCTCTGGCTCCTGCTGAAGCCATCCAAGGGATCTACTTTGCCATGTGGTGGAGAAATGGTCCTGGGACCATCAGCACAGCTCTGTGGGTGTCAGCTGAAAATGGAGAGAAAAGCTATCCCCCTTGGTGTTCATTGCTGGGGAGGGGGAAGGAAATTAATGTTTTCAGTGGGCTTTATCCAAGTGTATAAGAAGAACAACAGGAGCAGGAAAAGCCAGGAGAGGAAGTGATTCATATGTTTAATTCACCCTCCAGTTCCTATTATCCCATTTTATTAGTGCTCCATGGCAGCATTTGGAAGCCGCAGCTGAGATCAGGGTCCCACATGTGCTGCTGCTTAGCCTGGAGTGGAAGACGCAGTGAGGAGAAGGATGAGCATCCTTCCTCTGCAAGGAAAAGAGATCATGGGGTGGGAATAGCTCTGCTGGCTGAGCAGGGGCTGCACTGAGCTCTCTTCCTTATTTCTGTCAAGAAATGGGCAGTGAAGAGGGAGGAGATTCCCTGGGGGATGTGCTATAAACTGCATTGGTATAAATTGCTCTCCATCCCTGGATATTTCTGCTACATATGGGACCATCCTTGGCTCTTTCCATCACATCTGTTGGGCCTGTGACAAGCACCTGGGTCATGTGCTGCCCTAAACTTCCAAGGTTTGTATTTTGGAGCTTTAGCATTTATAGCCAAGATCCCCCTGGGCTGGCAGCAGGAGGGCAGCTGCACCCCAGCTGTGTAACATGAGGCCTCAGAGCAAGAGGCATGAAGGATGTGCTCTTCATAATCCCCATACTGGGCACTGGAGGAAAGGGATGGAGCTCAAAAAAAGCCCCTCAAGGCAGTGCTTTGTGGGGCAAACATTCATTTAACCATCTGCTGTCTGTGCTGAACTAGTTTGCCATTGAGCAGAGCTGGCCAGAAACAAAAGGCAATTTTTTTCCTACAGGCAGCAAGTGATGTGCTGCTGTGGCAACAGGCTGGAGGTGGGTTGTGCTGGGCTTTGGGGGGGGCCAGAAACCCACCCCCCAAGTTGGGCTGAAGCACTGGGGATGCCCTCATATGGGGCAGCTCTGCTCAGTGCCTCTGCAGTTTTGCGGTAGGGGTATGTGTGCATATAATGAAATAGAAGAGATCAATCTTGTGCAAAACATGTATTTTATAGAATCATAGAATATGCTGAGTTAGAAGGGACCCACAAGGATCACAGAGTTCAGCTTCTGGCCCTGCGCAGGACCACCCCAAGTACCCCACTGTGTGCCTGAGAGCATTATATAGTACGGTGTTCTCATCAAGACTGTGCAAGGAGAGGCTTTTTTAATGTAGAAAGGGGTATTTTCTTTTCAAGGAGCTTGTAACTGCCTCGTAGATCCCCCTTTTGTGCTTAGCCTGGGTTGCTGTATATCTCTCTACAAGGCTGGGATTAGCCAGCAAAATTCTCAAGGGTTGCAATGCAGACAGAAGACTGAAACTCATTACAGGCTCTAACGTGTTCCCAGGGGCATGTAGGAGAAATTTACGGGGTAACAGTTTTGTCTAGTCTGTAGAATGACAAAGGCTGATTTTACTGGTCACAATGAGCCCTGCTGTCCCAAAGGATAGGGATCTAGTGCTCATTGCCTAGCCCAGCATCCACTGCATCCATGGTGGAGAAGAGACAGAAAGGAGAAGCTGGTTCAGGTTTGTGCAGCCCAAGGGGAAGCAAGTACACCCCAGCACTCGAGGGATTGGAGGGAAAACTGCCTCCACAAAACCTTTAATGGGTTCCAGCAGGCTAGGACATCAATGCTGCTTGCTTAGCAGATGTGCTTTTCTGATTAGCTTCGGCTTTGCAAATAAGGATCTAATTTGCAACTATCTGGGCTGGGGTTAAGTGGATGATGTGCCTGAATCCAGGGACCCGTGGCTCGTGCCAGCCTGTTCTCAGGGACTGTCAGCCCTGTGCCTGCAGGTGCTCCTCCAGACAAGGTTCCTGAACAGTTTCCCAGCAACTGTTCCCTCAGCTCCTCGCTGCCTTCAGCTGAAACTGCCCAAATGTGAGCTCCAAGGGAAGGTGGGGTGGGAGAGACAGGCAGTGGAGCAAAACAAGTGGAGCTGAATCTTCTGAAATCCTGGGATGAAAAGCTGAAGCTTCTCCCTGCCTTCCTCAGAGCAAAGCATCAGCTCTTCTTTTGGAGTACCATTCCCATATGAGGCAGTGCAGGCAGCCCTGCCTAAGGTGAGACCCAAGGGAAATATGGAGAAGCTTTCTGAAGTCCTGCCTGGGTAGGTCAGGGTGACCCAAGATGTCCTGTAGCCTGGGTGGCTGCAGGAAGAAGGAAAGTGAGAGCAGAGATACCCAGCTGAGCTCTTGAGAGAAATTTCTTTCCCCCTTGTTCTGTTGCTCATTCCAGGTTTGAATTTCCAGATTTTAAAAATAGTGCAGTAGCTTCTGCTCTCCCTCAGCTGGGTAACAGGCTGTGCTCAAAGCTGGTACATGTAGGCACCTATCGTTTCTGTATTTCACCAGCCTTCTTAAAATCTTCATTTTTCATGTAGTTTTAGGACCACGGATTCTCCCTTAGCACAGTCAGCTTTAAATCTGGACTTTATCACACTGGGTTTGTCCTAGGGAAGTCACAACTGGCCCTGGCCTGCCCTAATAATGCATCCCAACATCCTGCTGGCCACTGGAATCCTTGGGACCTGACTGGCACACTAGCTGAGAAAAGCTGTGGTACTTTTCTGTGTGCCATTACAGCTGCAGGCTGATGTCTTTTCCTCAGTGGTTACCAGCTTCCCCTAGATTTAGCTGAATTGTCTGGATCTGAAGTTCCTCAAAGACCTCTTGAAACCTCATTTCTACTGACAGACACACGGAGAGAGCTGTATTAAAGCTGATAAGAGCTGGCTTGGAGATCCCAGCTTTCATAAAATACAGCTGCTCCTGTAATGCTTTAACACCAATTGTAAATAGCTCTAGCAAGCACGGGGATAAGAGCAGGGTGTGATAGCTGTGGCTTAGGATGTGTGCTGGTTTAAAGTGAGTAGTTTGGGGATTAGATGGAAGCACTGGGAACATGGCTGTGGCTCTGCAGGCAGCCCTGGGAATACTGTGGATTCCCCTCCATCACTCCCATCAGTATTCCTGTCTGCTGGGTGACTGCACCCACCCCTGCTCCAGCACGCTGTCCCTGGCCGGTGCTGCATGCAGGAGTTGTCTTTATTGAGCCTGTGTCTGGTTTGCCTAAAGCTTGGGGTCCTTGGGGGTAAAATAGGAATTTCCCTTTGGGCAAGCGTGGGAATCATAGAACAGTTTGGGTTGGAAGGAACCTTAAAGATCATCTGGTTTCAACCCCCGCCCCGCCACGGACATGAATACCTTCCATTTGTTGCTGAAAGCTGTGTCCAGCCTGGAACACTTCCAGGGTTGGGATACAGCATTCTGTATAGTGGAGACTGTGCAAGGTACCTCTCTGTAGAGGTAGTGTGTGAATGTGTGTCCACACAAATCCTGACTGTCCCCCCTGAGAAGTACAGTGGGGAAGGAAAATGTCTGTTTGGTGTAGAGGAGGGGCTGCTCGGGGACTGGGGTTGAGATGAACTGCACCAGGAGGAGAGAGATGCCAAAAAAAGCTGTTCGGCATTATAAGCTGTTTCCCTCATATACATCTCTGGGTGCCTCCTGCAGCGAGAAGCTTTCCCTGCCTGCTGGCAAGAGGATCCTGTTTGGATCTGTTTAGACATTATTTCACTAATATTGTTGTTTATCATGTGTTGGAACTGTGCCTCAAAGCCTGAGCAGCCCTGCGGATGCTGGCTGCCTAGCGTGGTGTGTGCCTCCGTGTTCCCTGTGCAGGATTATCCCCCATGGAAACAACACTGGGGCTCCCTGGGGAGACCCATCACCTGCTCTCAGCTTTGCTCAGAGGGTCTTTATCTCTTTGGTGTCTTCCTATAAATCTGGGGCGGGCTGGCAGTGTGGGGGTTCCCTAAGGATCTGACATGGTGGCTGTGTAGTCACCCCCACTGCAGCGTTAAGGTCATTTTGCAGCCATTTGGCTTCAAATCCATGGGTCAGATCCCACCGGGTGAGCCAGTGTGTCCTGGTAAATCCTTTGTTTAAAGGTTTGAAAAATCTGGTTTGTTTCTGGGTATCAAAGTGGGTAGAAAGGATGGATTCCTTTGGACTGTTGATGATCTTATAGGTCTTTTCCAACCCAAATGATTCTGTTCTATGACGCTGTGTGCTAAATTCCTCTTGATAAAGCAGCTGAATTAGGATTGAGCTGCCAAGCCCCAGGGTGTCCCAAATGAGTGGCACAGCCTGTGAAAATTCCTGGGGCTGCCGAGCTTCAGGTGTTTGGGACAGGGCTATCATGTGGTTCCCTGGTCTGGAAGCTGGGTTGGGGATCTGACTATGCCTGAACTGCTGTTTCTGCCCAGGCCAGGAAAAAATTGGGCTGATGAGGGCAGATTGGGAAACCTGCAGCACCTGCTGTCCTGCTTTGCCATGGGCCCCAAAAGGCCCTGTTCCTCCTCTGGTGGTCTACAAACTTAATTCAGAGAAGGCAGAACTGTTAAATGTCGACTTTTTTGACGTAAAACCAGGTTCAGTTCACAACAGATTATGACAAAGTGACTGCTTACTGCAACTGAAGTTACTACCCCCCCTTCATCTGCTGAAGGTAAATGTTTTATGAGGGCAGGATGTACAACTTGAGTCCAGAATTTTGGCAGGTCTGGCTGAGGGCTTCTGCTAGTGGGGGTTGACACTATGCAGCTTTTGAGGACAGTGAGGATTGCTGAGGGACTGAAGGAAGCTGTAACTCACTTGAAAAGACAGGTGACCATGGGAAATTATAAAATGGTTTGAGTTAGAAGGGACCTTAAAGATCATCTTGTTTCAAGCCCCTGCCATGGGCAGGGACACCTTCCATTAGCCCAGGTTGCTGCAAGCCCCATCCAGCCTGGCCTTGGACACTTCCAGGGATGGGGTATCCACAGCTTCTCTGGGCAGCCTGTGCCAGGGCCTGCCTACCCTCACAGGCAAGAATTTCTTCCAATATCCCATCTAACCCTGCCCTCTATCTGTGGGAAGCCATTTCCCCTTGTCCTGTCACTCCATGCTTTTGTCCAAAGTCCCTCTCCAGCTCTCTTGGAGCCCCTCTAGGCACTGGAAGCCGCTCTGAGGTCTCCTTGGAGCCTTCTCCTCTCCAGGCTGAACAGCTCTCTCAGCCTGTCTCCAGAGCAGAGGCGCTCCAGCCCTTGGAGCATCTTTGTGGTCTTCTCTGGACTTGCTCCAACAAGTCCATATTCTCTTTATGTTGGGAGCCCCAGAAAATGGGCCATAACAAACTAATTTGGTGTTTCTCATAACATCACAAAGGCAATATGTAAAAGCAATGGTTTAGAAGTTATACTTGACTTGCATAGGAATTATATTAGGAGAACTTGAGGTGAATAAAAAGTTTTCTTGTCCGTTTCAGTGTTACTGTAAGGAGAGAAACATTACAAGATGTTTGTTTCTGGAAGCATCTCAGGCTCAGCTCTAAGCTGTGCTCATTACTATTATTTTTAATAATTCAATAATACTTTAATAATGTGAAAAACAAATCTGCTGGTGAGGTCTGCAGCTGACAGAGTAGCAGTGTGTAATGAAGAGGACAAGAGATGAAAATTCTGCTGGTTGGTAACCTGGACCCCTCTCTGTGCAGTACTTGGGGTGGGAAGCAGTGGCTGGAAAGGAGTAGGGGCTGCTTTGGAAAATCCATCAGGCCTTGCCTGAAACCCACCTGGATGAGCCCTGGGGTTGGGAAGGAGCAGCCAGCATGTACATATTGAAAAATTACACATTTTAAAGCTACTGCTTTTATTTATTCTCTTGGGATAGCACACCCTGTTCTGGTCTGCAGCCAGGGGGATGCTGAGAAATTGTCTTGGAGCAGATTCAAAAAGCATGATTAAAGGTTTGTTGGGAAAAGTGCCACACAGCCATGGACCTGTTGCAGGGAGGTGACTTGATCTGTCACTTGGGTTGCTCCAAGAGTTTTAGGGTGAGAGTTTGTCCATCCTGCCCAAGCATGAGGGGTATGGCATGCTTTTTGGGGAAGTTGCCATCCAGATAATGGAGCTGGGGGCAGTGCTGCACAAGTGCCCTCCCATGGACTCTGGCACTGTTTTGTGCCTCTCCAAACCCTCTTGATCAGCTGGAGCTTTTGGATATGAAGCAGGGCTGGATTTGGGGCGGCACCTCGGCAGGGGCATTGCTGTGGAAGCAGGTGAGGAGGTATCTGGGCAGCACAGAAAAAGCATCCTTGACCTGGTCCAGCACCTGTCACACTTGTTTGGGTTGGCTTTTTCCCATGTGTGGAGACCAAAGAACTTTGCCAGTGCAGGTTATTGCAGGGAGCTAATTGACTTTCCATCATCAACTCGGGTCCCTTTGTGAGTGAAATGACTAAAACGCAGCCGCAGGCTTCCCAGTAAACAATGAGCAGTTGGTTTCACATGGCTCCCTGTCAAAAATCCCAAACTGGAAAGGCAGGAAAACAAACAATCAGATCAGAAAGAAATGGGTTTTTGGCATGAGTTCCCTCTGTGTTGACTGGGCTGTGAGACAGACCCTGAGAAATGGCTCAGCCTTGAGTCAAACAGCCCAGGCACGGATAGGGAGGGTGAGGAAGCGGATAAAAATGTTTCTGTGCTGAAATCCCGGCACCTGCAGTCGCAGATGACCAGAGGAAGGATGCAAGTCCCCGCACGCTTTTCAGATGGCAGAGACATTTTAAACACAAGAGGTGTAGTTATACCCTGGGCACTGAAGCAGAACAAGTGCCAGGAAAATATATGCTTCAGCTAAAGGATGGGAGCTTGGAAGTCAAGAGCAGCACTTGTTTTGTAACTGGAATATAAACTCTGGGTCTGAGGTGGAGCAACAGGCAAAGAAAGGCATCTCCTCCCTGCTCAGATTTCCCAGTGACAGACTGGGACTGCTGCCTTTCTGGTCATAACCTAATTGATAAAAATTGGCCAGGGAGGGAAATTTGCTGATATTTTTTTTTCTTGCTCTCTGCGCTAGCTGATGGGTGAATGAGGTTTTAATTTCTTTTTTTTTTCCAAGACAAATTTAGTGTTTCTTGATGATTCCCATTCAAGGTGCAGCTTCGTTTGATTCAGCTGGCCAGAGGTGTGGTCCCAAAAGAGAAAGATGCATGCTTTTGTCTCCTCCCACTGCACTCTGGTGTTTTTCTTTTGCAACACAGTCTTGGAAGTTTCTGTTACTGAAAAGTTTTTTCCAGGGAGGATTGTTGGGTTTTGGAAAAGTTCCTGCTTTGGGAAAGTTTAGTCTCACTTTACATAAACATCCTGAGATTTAGGACTTCTTTATTTTCTTTTTTCTCCTCTGTCCTTGTTGCAGTGTTCATATTATTGCGAGAGTGTAAATATTATTAAAGATGTTTCAAGTTCCCTGGGCTCTCTTGTTGTTAAACAGAAGCACGTAGTTTGGCACGAGCAGGTCCTCAGGAACAAATCTTAATGGGACCATGTAGCATTTACTGGAAGGTGCTTTTTTTTCACCCCACAGCACTTTCACAGGTTTCTGAGAATTTACCAGGCATGGAAAATGGCACAGCATCCCTTACATGATTTGTCTTCCCTATGGCAATTGTAATCTTCTCTCTTTAGGGGACCAGCACTTGTTCCCCATGGAGTTCTGTGGTTTTCTGGTGGGTCTCTCTAGCTCTCACCACTTGATGGGACCAGCAGACAATTTGGCAGCTCACATATAGGTGCTTCCAGGAGCTGGGTTGGAGGCTTTACTGAATCCCTGGGGCTTTTGTAAAAGATGCTTTCAGCTGGCCTGGTCTTCATCTCTTGTCTCCTTAGCTCTGTTTAAAATACCCACATGCTTATTTGGTAGAAAAAGACACAGATCATCTTGAAAGCGATGAGTGTGGAACTCAAGAGGCATGAGACTTACAAAACAAGGATCTGAGCTTTCTGACCCAGACTAGTCAATTTTGCAGATATTGATGACCCAGAGGGAGTGAGGAGTTGTACCTCACCGCTAATTCCTCCTGGGAAGGTGAGGGTGGGAGATGCTCTCCTGCTACAGTTCCCCTTGGATGGGAGGTGGTACCTGCATGGTGACCCCTGATGTGCTGTGGCTCCTCAGCACAGGACAGACAGACATATGACAAAGCTGGTTGCTCTCTTGGCCCAGAACAGCCCTGAGCCTGTGCCAGGGAGGGCAGGCTGAGGTGCTGTGGTGCCTGTAATGCCATGTGTGCTGCAGAGGGTGGAGGCAGAATAACCTGTGGGGAGGTATGGTGCAGTGTTGGGCATGGTGTGGTCTGCATCACTCCCAAAAGAGCTGCTGGGTCCACTCATGCTTGGCAGAAACCAGTGCAAATTTAGCTTGAACCAGCCACTAAGTGCTAAAATCCCAGGGCAGGAGCATATCTTGCATACGGCTCCCTTCCCCAGTCTCACAAAGGGAGCTGCTTCACCCAGACCACCTCATCGGTGTTTGTCTCACCTGCTCTCAAATCCCAGCAGCTCCCCAGCTGTCTAACCCAAAGCTTAAATAATTTTTGCCATTGAGGTGTTTTTTTTCTAGTGTCTAATTTAGAATTTACAGCCCATTACT
Organism: Sclerurus mexicanus; assembly: GCA_013396755.1. Classification (NCBI taxonomy): domain Eukaryota; kingdom Metazoa; phylum Chordata; class Aves; order Passeriformes; family Furnariidae; genus Sclerurus; species Sclerurus mexicanus. The sequence goes on from VWZF01006644.1 coordinate 35,419, forward strand.
CCGTGGTCTGTTCCCTGTGGGGATGCAGTACAATTTATTCCTGCACTCTTTGCAGCAACCTTTTACATTATTGAAGGCTGCTATCCAGTCTCTTCTGATTTCCATACTAGACAAATCCAGTTCTTTTGGCCTCTTTTTACCAACAGATTGTTTTACTGCCCTTTGATTGGTCTTTTTGCTGCCCTCTGACCTGCTTCCTGTTAGTCCACACCTGAAGTGTTTGTGGCTGTATGTGTGAGAAGGAGGAGGAGGAAAGCTAGTTAGGATTTTGTACTGCATGGAAGGAAAGCAGGATTAGAGAATGGGAGGTCTTTGGGGTTACTGTACACAGTGCTGCTATATGGGAATAAGGGGTTAGCCAGCCAGCAGAGAACATGGATCGAGTGTAAGTGGTGTAGGGTTTGGATGAGAGGCTCAGGTGTCTGCAGGTGCTTCCACAAAGCTCAAGGTTGTGCAAAGTTGGATGCTCCTTGATGTAAGAGAGCTTGTTTCTGTCAAATTGGACTTTTCAGTCCTGAATTTTTTGGCGCTCTCTCCAGCCAGCACCTCAGGCTGTTAACCTGCACTCCAGGCACTCACCTTTACTTTGGGCACTTGCAGGTGATGGAAGCTCCTGTGAGCCCACTGGGAATGCTGTGGGTGGGTTCTGCTGCTGCTGTTTGCTCCCCTGAGATGACAGCAGCTCAGCACTGGGATACCAGTGCTGCTCCTGATGCTGTCTCTCCATATTTCATTCCTGTCTAGCTCTGGGTGGTGGGAGGAGATGCTTGGCTCCGTCGCCACACTGATCGGGATTGTCTTTTCTTTTAGGATGAGGAAGCTGATCTGCATTCATGTCTAATCATCCACGGAGCCGACAAAATTATTCAGGTAATGAGTTCTAGGGGAGAACCTCTCTTCTCCTCCCCCTCTTACTGTACTAGTGGGGAGCTGGGAGCAGCCTTGCTGGGAAGGCAGAAGGGCTGTGGGGCTGAGGAGAAGGAGATGGGCAATGAATGGTGAACCCCCTGAGTTCAATTACCCCCTGCTCCCACCGTGAGCAGGTAACCATGGATACATCTGAATCCAAGGCATCGCTGGTCCCCAAGTAACAGCATATATGTACATTTAAAGACCCTGGGCTTCTCACCGAGGAAGGGGGCTTGGAGCTTTGGGATGTCCTAGTTGCAGGGAGACCATGGAGGGCAGAATTTGGGGGCACCACACAGGCAGGGCTGTGACACTGTCAAAGCCCCTTCTCTGGTGAGCTGGAAGTATGTCCTCTCACAGGGAGCAATTGCATACCTACCAGTGTCAGCTCATAGGAACACAGGAGAAACAGTGAACAACGGGATTGCTGACATGAGTGGACCCTCTGGCAGCATTTGTACCCTTCTGGACGTGCCAAGGTGGCATTGCTTGGGCTGGATTTTGGTGTGCAGTGCCCTGGCACAGGGATTTCTATCCATCCCAAAAAGGATGGATATTTGTATGTTTTCCTTTGTGCCTCTTCCCTGAGGTGCTGGCAGGAGCATGCTGGGTCAGGAGCATGAATGAATGGGAGTGCTGGAGGAGACATTTAAATGAAGCACTCATCTCCAGGATTTTCTTCCCTTAGCTTCATTCAGATTTAGGGATGAAGGTTTTAAAGAGACAGCACCCAGGCTGTGTGTCACAAGCGGGCATCCCTGTGAGGGGATGGCTGGGTATGTAGCTCTGCTGCTTTCCCAGCCCCAGAGATGCCAGTGAGGCACTGCAGAGCCACACAATGTCCTGGCAAAGCAAAAGGAACATAACCTGGCGCCCTGGCTATGGGTGATGTGCACATGTGGTGCTGCCAGCCCATGCAGGTGATGTGTGTGCCAGGCCAGGGGTTGTGTGCCCTGCAGCAGCGCATGCCTGGGCTTGGTGTAAGGAGCAGCCTTTGTGTCCAAGCCTGGAAGCTTAAGAAGTCCAGTATGCTGCCAAGAGGCATAGGTTTGCTGGGATGCAAAGGAATGATGTGGTGAAAGGTAGAAGCTGGGAGGGCATTGAGATGTGGGGGCATCCTGCCCACTCAAACGACTCCTTGGTTAAGGCTGCAGTGGGTGGTCAAAGAAGTGGTCAAAGTGACTTTTTTTAAGGGACTCGTATGAAACCAACTTGTGCTGGGCTGTGCCATGCCAGGGCTCCCCTCTGCCTGTGCTAAAGGGGAATATAAAAAGTTCTGTGTGCTTCCTTGGACCAGCAGCCCCTTGGCAGCATCACTGTGACAGTGCTCTGAGGTCCTTCACTGGAATGCAGAGAGCCTGGATCACCTCTAGCTCCTCCACTCTGCACCTTCAGGTCCAGTTTTCCATGGGTGCTGCTTAGGACAGCAAACTAAAGCCCAAGTAGATGCAGTGGGGATGCACCTCTGCAAACTGGGCTGAAAATGTGATTTAGGAGGAGGTCTGGAATGCAACGCCTTCCCACCGGCAGCTCTCAGATGTCGTGGGATCAGTTGCTGGCTGGTCTGGAGGGAGCTATAGACATCCATGTCCCTTGTCCCCACCACTGCCCTTGTTTTGGCTGGTTAGGGTCACCGTGCTCTGGTGTGTGCAGAAAGGAGACCTGGGCTGCAAAAGAGGGTTTGGGGAACACCAACACGGGCTGGTGGGACAATGTGGGGGTCCTTCACCAGCAGTCCCAGCCCCGACATGGGGTCGAGCCGGTCGGGGTGCAGGTTTCTGGATGCTGCTGCTGGCCTGAGTGGGCAGAGAGGAGGCTGCGTGCCCTGTCGCTAACCCGGGGGGCGTGTGCCCGGACAGGTGCCGTTGTGTTTTGTCTTGGCTCCTTCCCTCCTTTGTTATCCCCCGTCTGCCCCTTCTGGTTCATGTGCGAGTTCCCTTCCTCCGATTGTCAGAAATTTCTTTTCCACTGTGTGGGCAGGAGACAGATTTTAGCTGTCTCTATTTTCTCCCCCCCTTTTTTTAATTTTTTTTTTTTAATTTCGTTTTATCCCCCCTCCCCCTTTCCTTCCTTCTCTGCTCCTCTCGTCTCTCGCTCCCTCCCGTTTTTCCCTCCTTCCCCGCGGCTCTTTTCCTCCCTTTTCCATTACAAATCATATCTCTGGAAAAACCCCCGGTCGGATCCATGCCTCTCTTCCCAGGTAAGCGATGCCTAGCGGGATGGGGGCTCTGGGCAGCTCCAGCTCGCTCTCCCAAAGTCCATGGGGACATCGTGTCCCCACCCCCACTTGCTGCTACCTGTTGGGGACGGCCGGGAGACAGCAGTTGGGGCTGTCTCCATCCTCCTCCTCCTCTTCTCTCTGAGCGATTCCCGGTGGACACCTCCTCCCCTCCCTTCTGTCTCTCCTGCTCGCCGGGATGCGCGGGGCTCCGGGAATGGAGCGCGGGGGAAGGAGCCGGCGGCAGCCAGCAGCCAGAGGTGGGTTGGGACTGGGGGGAACCTGGGGGGCTCCAGCAGCGCTTCGGGACGGCACCCCAAGTTTGAAGCCCGGCTCCCGGCTTTTCCCCATTCCCGAGGTTTCTGGGACTCGGGGATCGGCTCTCACAAAGTTTGTAGTGAGGGAGCCCCAGCTCTCTGCTTAAGGTGGTTTGGGGGGACTGGGGGTCCTGCCACCCCTAGTAAGGAGCTTGTATGTGTGGGCCTGTTTTGAGGGGCTGCCCAGCGTCATGTCCCAGTGGGTGGGTGGATGAAGCTGGATTGGGGTGCCAGCCCTCTTTCTTCCCCTACCTGGGGAGCCCTGGCTGGGATGCAGGACAACAGCAGGCTCCTTCAGTGCCAGTCCTCCCCTGCCATCCCAAGGCTTCCCAAATGTACAGGATATCTTTTCTCCTTTCCCCTTCCTGCTCTGGGCACCCAGCACTTCGTTTTGTGTTATCTCCCTGCACCCAGTCCTCATGTTCTGTGGGTCTGGGTGCTGCTCCTGAATTTGGTCCCTGCCTGGGTGTTGCTTGTGGCAATGGTCCCCTAGATCAGGGTTTGTTTGGCTGGTTCCTCCAGTTCTCCTGGCTGCTCTTGCGTTGCAGAGCGTTGTTTTGGTGCTCATGGCTCCTGTTGGCTCTTTGCAAGGCTGGAGCAGAGCCAGGGATAACTCTTCCCCAATGATCCTGGAGAGACAAGTGCTACTTGGATCCTGGACCACCCTGCTCTCCCCTATGGGCCACATCCTCCCAGTGTGGGTGATCTCCTTGTGCTCTCTGGCCTCGGTCTGTACTACAGATGGAGGGCTCTGGATTCAGGATGCCGTGGGATGTGGTGACACTCTTGGCTGGTCCAGATCCATGACTGGGGTTGTTTGGCAGACGAGGAGCAGCGTTATGGAAGGCGCTGTCAGGGAGATGAGCTACACATTTGCAGCCTTGGCTGCTGCTGCTGGCGCCTTTGGCAAGGCTGGGGCAGAACTGCCACCCGTTGTGTACCTGGAGACTGAGTGCCATCCAAATGGGAGTGTGTTTTGAAGGGGTTTCCTTCAGCTACCTCTCCCCAAAGTGTTTATGCAGCACTGCAGGTCTCTGTGCTGATGGGCTGAGCTCCTCTGGATGTGGGGACTATGTATAGGAACTATAGGACTAAGGAGGTGGTGGTGGCATCAGGCTGTCCCCTAGCACTATTCTCCCCTCTGGTCTCTGCTGCTGCCTGGCTGAGTTTCCTCACTCCTTGGTATTCCTGGGGTACCTGGAAAGTTTGTTCTCTGTAGTCTGGGACACATTTCTATCCTTTGAAGATCCAGAGATTTCCTCATCCTCTGCTGTCACACAGGGCAGTTTGAATCTTTTGCCAGTGAAAGGATGAGGGAGAGCCTGGCCTATCCCCATTGCACTTTGGCACCTGTTTAGGACAGGTGACAGACCGATGCTGAGGCACAGTTTCCCTTGGGCTCATCCATGCTGCTGAGGGCACTGATGGGGATTTGAGCATGTGAATAGGATCTCCTGGCAGTGGTGCCTTTGACGCCGTGTGAACAGGACTGTCCCCGTGGCCGTGTGAAGCTGCAGCCCCCTGTGCCCCATCCCCAGTGTGGCTGAGTCAATGCACCCACCCACTGCATCCAGTGTGTGACTCACAGACTTTTCATGCACTGGTGTGAATCACTCACACACAGCCACACTGATGACTTTAGTGGCAGCTGAAAAGAGAGAACAGTCCCCTTAGCTCTCCCTGCGTACCACTACTGCTACCAGCTAGGCTCCTTGCTCACAGTGACCTGAGAAAACTTCTGCAAGTGGCACTCTGGTGATGGCAGCTGGAGTTTCTGCTCACTTCCTGCATCCTGAGCTTGAGTTGATCCATGGGTGCCACAGAGGATGCTCGTGGCTGGATGGATGGGTGAACACCACGGTGCCACAGTCTGGGGGATGGCTCCTCTGCTTTGGTGCTAAGGAGGCTCTGCTGGCTAGATTGGGTGAGTCTGGTGGTGTTCTGAGCCATTTCCCCCAGGGCAGGGCACAGTTTAGGCCAGTTTTCCACTCTCCACCTCTGTCTCTCTGGGGACCACATGTGGTGACATGGAGCCCTATCTAGGCAGCTTTCTTCCCTTTCCTCAGCCTGCTGGGGTGCAGCAGGACTGTCTGAGCCCCAGTATGAGCATCTGGTGATGAACAAGAGCTGTCAGGAAAAGAGCCAGTTTTCCCCCCGTGGCTTTCGCTGCTCCTCTCCCTGGTGCTGCTGGCTGGCAGATGGTCACGGCCAGCAGCTCAGCTGGTGGCTGGGATGCTCTTTGCTCCCCTGCCAGAGACTGGGGCTGTGTCTCCGCTGGCTCCCCTGGGGACGGAGGTGACTGTTTTAACACAGGGAAGCTGCTCATTAATTAGCCTGCCCAGGGATCATCGTCTGTCACCTTCCTGGCTCTTCTGGAGAGAGTCCAAAGGAGGAGGATGGGGTCACAAGTGATCCCGCATTCCTCACCACCAGGTACAGGCTTGCTGGGATTTAGTGGTGCCTCCCTGTGTTCCCACTCAAGCAGTGTGTTTAGGAGGAGAGATGATAAATAAATCCAGTGCCTTGCAGCTCCAGGGAGGGCACAGGCAAGGAGCAGAGGGGATCAGACAGGCTTCCCAGATGCCTTCCAGATCCCAACCCACCCCTTGGCTCTCTCCCCCATCTTTTCCGTGCTGCTTTGCTTTATCCCTGTTGCTCTTGCAAAAGCTCTTCCTGCCCTTCCCTCCCAGTGCCGGCTCCCCACCAGCATGTCCCCTCCTTCCTTCCTGCTCCCTGCCGCTGAAATGAAGTGCTGGAGTATTTCAGGGATGTCAAAACACACCATTAGTCACAGGCGTGAGGCCTCGTGCCCGGGGAGAGGCTGCTGAGCTCTGTCAGGCTGAGAAATGAGCAGGACAGGTGGGAGCCGGGGATCAGGGGGCAGAGGCTTTGGGCTTTCTCCCTTTCCGATACCTCTGGCATCATCCCAACCTTGCTCTGAGCAGCAGGTTAGGTCAGAGGTTGTCTGGCATCAATTATTCCACAGTCCCCCTGTGATGCTGGGATGCGGTGCCTGCAAAATGGGGGGCTAGGTCCCACCCTGCTTTGCTGGCAGGAGTTTCTCTTGCTCTGAATCCCATTCCAAGGCCAAGGGGACCCTCCAACCATGTCCAGCTGTGTTAGTTATTGACTCAGAAGGGTTGTTTTTCTCCTCTTCAGCAGAGAGGCATTGTCTTTAGTGTTTTCCATGCTGGGATACGTGCTCCCTGCTTCAGAGGCTGCCTCGTGAATTTAAATCAAATGCTGGGTTTTCTAGGCAGTTGTTTAAACAACGCAGTGAGGGCACTGAACACCCATTCCTTGCAGGGGCACCGAGCCCTACTGCCCAGTTTGCCATCCACAAGCATCTGTGCTTCCCAGCCTGGCTCAGATTTATTTGTTTTGTTTATTTAGTACTAAAACATTCTATTTCCTTTCATTGAGCAAGCAGGGAACGGGGGAACCTGTTAAAAATACACTGAGCTCCTGGTGTGCAGCCTGTCTCCTGGCATTGGCGAGATGCTGGAGATGCTGGAGCCCCCAAGCTGCAGAAAAGGCGGCAGAAACCTCAAAGTTGTCAAGGGGAAGGGGCTGAGCTTCATCTCCTCCCATTATTCTCTGAGGACTGCTGCCTATAAATAAGCACAGACCAGCTGGAAAGGTGCCTCAAAGCGCAGAGGTGTAGGCAGGCCTGGGTGATGCTGAGCCTTGCCCCTGTAAGCAGGTCCCTGGAGAGAGCCAAAGCTGTGGCTAATATTTTTGTGAAGCTTTCTGGTTCAGCAAAGCATTTACATTCCTCTCTTTTTTTTTCCAAGCTGCAGGCAGAATGTGGGCTTTAACCCCTTGTTACCCTGGGTCCATCTGCTTTGTGCCCTCCAACTGGGACCAGTGGAAGTGCTTTTAGCAAATCCATCCCTGCTGGGCAGCTGGTTTGGTGTTGAGGCATCATGTGTGATTTTTAGAGGTCAGTGCTGGAGGGCTCTGTGCAACCTGGAACTGTTAGCAAAGAGCCCTGAGAGTGTGCAGGCAGTGATCCTGCTCCCAAAAATCTGGGCAGGGTGCAGGAAGCTGCTTTCTGTGGGATGTGGGTCTTGTGGGGGTTCATGGAATGATGGGAGCACATGGTCATTGCTCCAGGGAGAAATTCCATCTCATCTGCGCTCAGAGGATGGATCCAATCCTGGCATGGCAAACTTCTCCCCTCCAGCATCTGTTCTCCAAAGTTACTGTGTGCTCACTGAGGCTTCCTAAGCAGGACTGGGAAATCATACCTCATTTAAAATTAACTAAATCAGGTCCTTCAAGGAAAGAAACTCCTCTTGTGCATGTTCCTGTGTCCTGGACGAGCCCTTTGGTGGGCCAGGCTGGTACTTCCAAGTTGGTTGTGTGATGAGCTTTAATTGAAACCTCCTGTGCTGACTGTGCCTGAGAAAATCAGGCTGTAACTAATGGCAGTTGCTCAAGATGGTGGCTAATTACTGTGATTAACTGAGCAACAGTTGGGGTGACTCCTCCTTCTGCTCTGACACTCATCCTGGACCCTGGGGAGTGGCTGCAGCAGCCAAGGAAAGATCACAGCCTGCTTACCTGGAGGGCTGGAAGGTAGGGCACAGCCCCCCAGCAGTGGGGTGGTCTGTCTGGCTGTCGCTGCACCTCTGCTTTCCCCATAAACAGGGGGTTTTTCTCTCTGGAAGCAGCTGGTGAGGGGAGTATTAGGGGTGTGAGCATGGCTGGAGCTGGGATCCTTCCTGCAAGATGATACGGGGTAAGAAACTCCATCTTAAAATCTTCTGTGTGAGTTGAGGCATCTGGGACATGTTGGGAAACGGGGTCCAGCCCTTGAGTTTTTCCCACCCTGTCCTCCTCTGCAGGATTCTCCTCTCTCGTTGGGTGCCCTCTTCAGTTCTGCCCCATCAGATGATGGCTTTGGATGTTTGATCACGGCTTACTAAGCAACCCTAAAAAAGCCCTGTTTACAAACCATGTCCCTGATGCGAAGTGAGTCTGGTTCTGTGGGCTGCCACTTGCCAGCTCCGCTCGGTGCAAGTGACACATTTCGAGCGTTATTTTTAGAGCTGAAGTTTGCAGAATGCAAAAGCTGGGCAGGTTTTTCCAGGGTGGCAGATTCCTGGGAGGAGGAGGAAGAGGGGACTGGGGTGATCTCTTGTTCTCTACTGGTATATGGTTGATGCTTTCACTGTTGTCCTCTGGTGAGACAGTGCTCACGTGGCTTTTCCACGTCTATGTGGGGATTTGTGGATCCTTTATATGCCTTTCTCCTGGTCCTCCTTGCTCTGTGTTCAGTGATATTCCTTCCTCCCTACTCCATCTTTAGTGGCTGGTGCTTTCCAGGAGGCTGCTCCAGGTCCCTGGTCTCTCTGCTAGGGTGGTGCAGCCCTGCCTGTCCTTCCAGCCCTTTTCCTTGCCTGGGAGTAGCTGGACTGTCTTCAGGGTGTGTTGAGCTGGTGTTGAGCCAGAAGAGGAGGAAAACAGCTCCTTGTGGTGCAGTGTGGTGATCCAAGGAGTCCAAGGGCAGCCTGCATGACAGTCCAGGGTTTAGTCTGGTGATTGTGCACAGAGGTGTCCCCAGCCTTAGAGGCAGCAGTTTGGTTGAAGTAAAAATGCTTCTGTGGAATGAAGTGGTTTGCACCAGGCAAACTTATGAGAATCAATAAGAGGGGTGAGAAGAGAGTAGAAGTTTTTAAAATGTCCAAATATGATGATGCATGTTGGAATTGAAGTCGAAGGTTTGGAAGCTTTAGGCATGAAAGACATCTTTTAAATCTGGTGCTGTTTTTCCTCTGGTGGATGTGATATAAAAAGCAGAATTGAAATGAAGTATGTCTGCTGTGTTGGAGTAGACATTTTCCACCAGATAAACNCTTTTTTCCGCTCCAGCAGCTCCTGGAGCTGGCACACTTTGCTCAGCAGGTCTGTCCTGCTCTGTACCCAGCTACCTCCCCACACTCTGGGCTGCCAGTGCTTGTGTGTGTGTTATTAAAGGTCTTGGAGGGAGAATTTCTCACTCTGCTGCAGGATTTTACCATTCTCTCACTGAGTTATGGTCCAGGTTCTTTGTGTCAGACCTTTGGAGTGATGTTGTTCTTCTCCCAGCACCGTGTGGCCAAGTTACAGCTGGAGATGGGCAGCAGGGATGTTCTGCCTGCTTTCTATTCCGGTGCCTGTTTCCAGCCAACTGCCAAAACTTACTCAGTCATTCTCATATCTCACTCAACTTTCTTGTGACTGTTGTGACTTTGTTTTAGTCACTTTATCTGTTTTCCTCATGCAGAAAGCTGTTAGTATTGCTGGGAGGGTTTATTAGCCTTGAAGCTGTCATCTATTTCCTATTTGTTATTCCAGGTATTTAATTTTCTCTTAGCTCCTTGAAAGGTGGAGCTTGTTTTCCCTGTGATTCCCTCTGGAGGAAGGTGGTTTTACAGCTTCTGCCACAGAGAGGGGGTGGTGGAGTGGGTTTTTGTGTGCCTGGGGATGGGGCTGTGGCTCAGAGTGGGGCTCAGACCCAGCACTATCCATTGTTGGGATTTTTGGGTAACTGGAGCTCGCTCAGAGCAAAAGCTGTAATCTGAATTAATGTTTTAATTATGTCAGTCTCTTCCCCAAAGGCTGTTCTCTTTGTTTCTAATTTGTAAAGCTCTTGCATGTAATCTTGCTCTCCTCCTGCTCCCATCATCCACACTGTGCAGTTCACCCTGGGAAGTGAGCTGCAGGTGTGGATGCTTTCCCTGACAGGAACATGACCTGCTGTGGGGCTGCTCCTGGAGCAGCTATCCCACCAATGCTCCAAACCAGGAAAATCTCTTGGCTCAGGTTTCCGGAGGAGGAAACGAAATGGGGAGATCCTGTGCTGTGGATCTCCAAAGCAGCTTCTCCCAGGGGTGCAGCTGATGGAGGAGAGTGTGATGCTTTCGCCTCTGCATCTTGAAGGTGTTGCCTGCTGCTAGGGGTGTGAGCGCTGCTGGGCTGCTTCATGCCTCGGGGAATGTCATGCAGGGTGCTGAGGATGGGAACAATTCCCAGGGCAATTCCCACTGTCACTCCCACACCCAAGCAAGGAGTGGGGTCAGTCCTCAGCAGCTCTGTGCTCCTTTTGCCATGAGGGAACATGGACAGGGGTTGGGGCTCTGTGTGCTGCTATGTGTTTGGCTATGCCTGGAAAAGGGGGAGAAGGGAAAGCAGGTGTGTGCACATATTTGCGTGATACTCCAGCCTTGTAATCCTCAGGGGAACTTCCTACCTGCGGTGACAGTGGAGGAGAGCTGGGGTGAGGCAATGAGAAGAAAAGCTGGAGCTGCTCTGATGGATCAAATATGTATTTTATTAATAAAAGCTTCCACTGTGATTGGAATGCCCAACAGCAGGGGCAGAGTAAAAGCGAGGATTTAAAGGCTTTAAAAAATCAGGTTGGGTGGAATGGAGAGATCAACTTATGGCGTTTTCATTTTACTCTGTTATTCATCAGTTCCCTTAATAATTCAGGTGGATTTTTTTTTTTTTAATATTAGAGGAGACTAGACTTGGGAAATAAGTGGAATGTGGCTCCTGGAGCTACAGAGTAAGTACTGAGGCTTGACAGATCTTCCTTCCAGGTGATATTGGGCTCTTGCTATTAGAAAACACGAGTACCCCACACCAGGAATTGATCACCCCATCTTATGCCTTTGTGGCACATTCAGTAATATGGTTGCTTTATGGGATTGCCTTGGGAAATGTTTCCATCTGCCCAGGTGATGCTGCTTTGCTGTAGTGGGCTACCTCACGCTGGCACAGTCGGATGAGAGGTACCTTCCCCATCCCCTGCCTCCTTGTGGAGCTTCTCTGGCCGAGGCTGGACCAGGTGGGATGTGGCCAACAGAAATAGGTGCTGCCTGTGAGATGCCAGTGCCTTCCTTCACGTCCTGCGGTGCTGGCATTAAATCACCCAGGCTGCTGGTGGCTATTGTTGTGCATCACTATGAGGAGAAGACAAATCACTTCCCTCAGGCCATTCATGGTTCCCAGAACAATACATAAAAGCTGTCTTGGGGTGTTTAATGTGTTTCCAAAGGGCTGGAGGGTATGAGTGACTTGAAAAGGTCTCCTTGTGTGCTGGTTGCATTAAATGTCTTTGTTTGGGTTTTAATCCCTTTTCTCCCCTTTTTTTGGAGGGGTCTATAGGTTTGTGTGTTCAAGGATTGAATGCTACAGGCTCTGGGCTGCTGTATCGTGCTGCTTCCTTCGGCCAAGGAGATGTAAACATCACATTGGGCTATAGAAACATGTAAAGCTTTTAGCTTGTGATCTGAAAAATGAGCTAAAAAACATTGGCAGTTTTCGTCCTAACTTTTTAAGGTCTATCTGTTTTCTGAAACTCTGTAGCCGAGGAGAGTGGACTGGGAGGGACTTCTGGTCCAGTCCTGTTTTGGCTGGGAAACATTTTGTTCTGGAGGCCTCTCAGTGATGCTTGGTGGGGTTGAAGATGCTGTTGCCCCCGTTTCATCTCCTTGATGCCAAAAAACTGTGCTTCTCTTCTTTGATCCAGACTCAAGGTTTTCCACACTGTGCTTGTTTTCTGGGCTCTTCAGTAAATCAGCAGTGTGCTTGGTGTGTTTTTTCTCTGAAGTCTCGGTGGCTGAGCGTGCTTTGGGAATTGTCAGGCACTGCTGCCTGTCTAGTTCTGAGCAAGGATTGCATCTCCACAGCATGCTGCATTGGGCTGGGGCAGCCCATCCTTTGGAGTAAGCTGATTTTTTCATGGTTTCCTGTGTCCAGACTGCAGGATTTCATAAATAACCAAAATATCATTAGATTTGCAGGATCCCTTGGGCACACTGGGGTGGATTGGGATGGCATCAAGTTCTTAGCTCCATGGTGGGATGTGGAGGGGGCTGAGCTTCTGCCAGAGCATCCCTGCACTGGGGCTGGACTTATTTGGGTGCTGCAGATGGGAAGGAGCAGGTTGGTGGGTGGCACCACCATAACCCTCTCCCAACCTGGGATGGTGCACGCTCGCAAAACGCATGGAGAAATCCCACAAGGAAGAGGAAGGAGAGCTTGCTCCAGCCACAGTGCTGCAACTCTCCTGCCCACTTTTTCCTTTCTGGGCTGCTGGGAGTTTTCTCCCTCACCAGCGTGGGGCAAGGTGTTTGTCATATGCCACTGGCATTAGCCACATCGAGGCCAAGGTGATGACACCCGTGGGAGCTGGGAGAGTCAGAGGTGACTATTTTAAACAAAGATTGCTTTGGATCCAGAGGGAGCTAATTGGTTCTGGTGCAATGGCTGTTGCAGGGTCCCAGGACACCATGATGGTTGGGAAGGAGCTACCACAGGTGTGGGTGGTGCAGCCCAAGGTGAACACCTGTGGATTCTTCTCCTGCACCCTATGAGTGTGCCGGGAATGTGCAGCTGCTGTGAGGCCAGCTGGGGTGAGTGGTTTGCTGCCTGAGGCTTCCCTGGGTGGAGAACTTACGGCTGGGTTGGAGCTGGCCCTGGCAATGCTATGGAGCTCCATGCAGGTATGGCTGGGGAGCTGAGTCCTTGTTCTTGGCCCCACACCTCTGTGACTGGACACAGGAGATGTCTGAGCCCTGAGCATCCCTGTGCATCGCCTTGGGGGAAGCCCAGCAACAAGGGTGAAATTGAGCCAGTTCTGTTTGGTTTAGGAAGAGCTCTTGTCCCTTCTGCCACTCCTGAATAAGTCCTTTTAGGTGACAGCCTTGTGGCTGCGCTCTTCCCATTCTCTTAAGGCAAGCCTGTGTTTCCATGTCCTCCTTCAGGTCCCGGGGCAAAGGTGCAGGTTTTACCTCTTAAATAACAAGCTGCTGCAATGGGTGCTGAGTACAATGGCAGCAGCAAGAGACCGTGGTTACTGTTGTCCTTCTGTATACAATACCAATCTGTAATGAAAGTTGTTTTTTTCCCTTCTTCCTTTTCACTTAATTTGGCATTTGCAGCACAGGGGGGTTTCTGGGAGATGAGGCTGTGTTTTGGGTTTTTTTCCCCCACCGCTGCTACAGTAGGTTTAGAAATTTATCATCACTGCTTTGGTTTGGGGCTTTTTTTTTTTTTTCCCCTGGCATATGGAAGTAGCCAGCTTGGAATAAATGCAATCCGTTAGCCGTTTCAAGCAGGCTGTACCTATGTGGTGCTCAGTGTCTCTCAGCAGGCTGGGATTTTTAGAAACACTCTGCACTGGCCTCGTGTTAGAGCTCCTGTGGGATGTGGAAAGCACCCAAACCTCCTTTAGAAGATGCATTGCTTGGTGTGTAGTATCCTTTGTCAAAGCTCACTTGGGAGGGTTAGGCAGTGCGGTGGGATCTGTGTCTACAGTGCTGGTTCCAGGGCTCTAGGTGTGCTGGGTCACACCTGGACCTAGGTGTGCACTGACTGCTGTGGTCCTCATCTGTGTTGCTCACTTGCATTTTCAGAAGGGATGAAAATGGGGTTGACCCAGAGATGTTGGCTCAGCTCCTGGCTGTTTGCTGGGTCAGTGTGGGAGAGCCCTGGCTCTTTGGAAGTGAGGTGAATACCTGGGTTTGCTCTTGGACCCACACCAAGCTGTGGGTGATTCAATACCTTGGATGGCTGGAAAGAGCCTGAAATCCCTGTAGATTATTCTTGCCTCCGAGGAGTTTCACCAGAGGTGTAACTTGGATGCTGAGAGCTGTGTTGAGTCTTGTGCTTTGAATCTCAGCCTTGCCTCCCGGCACCACAGGGATGGTGACAGCTTGGGAAGCTCTTTGCAGGCAGCTTGACACTTCCTTTGGGCACTTGCTGGTGTTAACAAGCTTTGCTGCTGAGTTTCTGGGGCCAGGTTTTCTGTGCAAAATAAACCTGAACGTGGTGGAAATGAGCCAAGATGTAGTGTGTGTGTGCAAGGCTAGGAATGGATGGGAACATTCCAAGGGGGGGTGCAGGATGCATCTGGGAGGTGGGTCATACGTGAGGAGTCTGCTCTGGTCTGTATTTGGCTGGCAAAGGGAATGGCCCATGTGTAGGACTAGTTTTAGCTTGAAGGTGGCTCAGTGCTCTGGCTCAAGGGCATTTTTGGAGGACACAGGGTACGTTTCTGTCTTGGTGTCCACTGCTGCTTTCTCAGTAAGAGATTGTGTCAGAGAATGGGAAGGCGTAGGGGAGGATGGAACAGCAAAGTACTGGACACAAAGCCTGCTTGCTCCCTGTCAGGATGCTAGAGTTCTTTCACTCTGAGACTTTAGGCAAGAAAAAGCCCCAGGACAGACCAGTTGTCTTCACCTATTTTCCTGGACCCATGGCTGCTCCATTCTGGGAGTGTTCAAAACCAGGTGGCAATGCTATGTAGCTCTGGATAGTCTGGGAGTGGCTCATGGACCTGGGGGTGGCCAGAGGCCACTGCTTTAGGGGAAGCCTCTGTTTTGCTGGAGATCCCTGGTGCTGGCCCTGGGGACTCTGTGCCAGGTGCTCTCTGAGATGGGGGATCCCGTCTGGGTACTTGCAGGCTTTCAGCATCTTCTGTTTTCAGCTTGGGACTGTGACAAATTGCTGGCCCTGTTAGTAGGGGTTGTCTAGGCCATTTCAGACAGAAGGAGGGGTATAAAATCCAAGCAGACATGAATGTTATATTCCCAAATGGTGATTCTGTGCTAGTGTGGAGCATGATGGAGTTTTAATGCACTCCAGACAGACCAACAGGCACTGGAGGAAGACTGGAGCCCTCACTTGTGGTTCAGTTGGCAGCTATCACACAAACAATGTCTAAAGCAAGAAAATGACCTGGATTAAACCCAAAATGTTGGAAGGGAGCTGAGTATCAGCACCAGCCTGGGAAGGGTGGATGTGTCAGCATAATACCCTTCTGGAAGGGATGAATTTTGGTTGCTGCCACTTGCAGGTATGCAGGTAGGGGGCTGGGGACTGTGAGGGGTGATTTCTTGGTTCTCCCCAGCTTGCTCAAGCATCTTGCCAGTGTTCTGAAGCCTGCTGGCAGACGGTGGATGGCTGGCAAGGGAAAAATCAATGGTGTTAAACTATTTAGGAAGGAGCGAGTGGGCAAGAGGAGAGAGGGGGAGTGACGCTGCCAGAAATAGCACTGCCCGTTTATGAGTTGCCAAGGGTCTGGAAGCAAATGGACTCTGCTTGTGTCCAGTGTGAGCAGGCATAGAGGTGGTGGTGAGTGGGGAGGGTGGCATGCTGCGTAATCTGGCAGTGCTGGATGGCCATGCCATGCTGGAGGAGAACCCCTCAGGTGTCTGCAGGCTGAGTGACATACGCTCACAGTCTCACGCTGCCGGTCCTCAGCCATCCTGGAGATGTCTGAAAATTACAGATGGCAGTTCCCCAGTGTAAAAAGAGCTGTGTGTTGCCTGTGGAGGAGCTTTGTCTGCCTTCCTGGAGATGGAGAGGGATAAATGGGGGGGGGGGGGTGCCACTAACGAGTAGCCCTTTGTGTGTTGTCACAAGGTGAGTGCTGATGTTTGCAAAGACAGCAAAGTTCAAGCATACATGCCACCATAAAAGGGACAGTTTCATGAGTTATGAGCTAATTGAGCCTTTGGGCATCATTTCAGTAGGGAGATGGGGCTGATGAGTGAAGCAGTCAGCATGGGTCAGAGCAAAGCTCCTCTATTTCCATGCCTGAACTGGCTGCTCAGCCAGGATTGTAGAGGATGCTAGGCTGGACCTGATGTGTATCTTATTTCTCACACCATTCTTTATATTTTATGGGATTTATGTTGCTCTTTTCCAGCTGGCTCTTCCCAGGCTCCAGCTATCAGCAGCACAGAGCTTGTAGATTGGGGCTAGGCTGTTATTCCTGGCTGTGCCTGCCTTTCTCTTCTCCGTGAATTAGTCTCATCCTTAATTTGAGCTCGTTTGCACTATGCTTAAGTGTCCCACAAAGCAGCTATCTGGCAGGAAGGTTGCTTTGGTATAAATAATTCCGAGAAACGTGCTTCAGAGGGATGAAACAGCAGAGATGAAATAATGCCACAAATAAAGAGGAGAAGGAGGGAAGGCAATCGCGGCTCGATGCCAGGGATTGTAGCAAGCGGATAAAAGAAAGGAAAGCAGAGCTGGATGAGCTCTCGTTGTAAGAAGAAATGTTTTGAGGAGCAGAGGGAGCCCGACGATAAGGTGGTGGCTTTGGTCCAAAGGGAAGTGCTGGAGTTGCTGGCTGAAAGGAAGCAAGGCAGACAGTGGGTGATTGGCACCATTGTGGCTGTGGTTTGGAGGGGGAATCAGCACTGGGAATTGGGGGCAGACCTGTGTTGCTGGTAGGAGAGGAGGCCACCCACATAGCTGGGTGTATCCAAAGGAGCAGTGCCTAAAAACACCATGCTCCATGCCTGTTCTCTTGTCAGGATGGTTCCCAGAAGTGCAAACCCTTCTCTTGGTACTTTAGCAAAGTGACTGGGCTCGTGCTTAGGCTGGTTTAGCCCACCAGTTCTTAGTCCACTAGTGTGGTTGCCATCTGGAGCCAGAAGGAAGCAGCCAGGCTTTCCCAAGGGTCTTGGTGGACTCCCCTGGGCAGGAGAAGGGCCCTTGAGACCTCCTGGGGTTGTGTGCATTGAGTGGGAGATGAGGACTGGGTGCTTACTGAGCCAGGTTATTAGTCCTGGTGGAAAAAGCAGGATTGCTGAAATGTTCTTCTTAGTTCTACAGTAACACTAATTTGTTTTGCTCCCATCTCCCCGGGGAGAAACTGTGCTTGGAGGATGAGCTCTGGGGGTGTGTGGCAGCTTGGAGTGGCTGAGGATGGCAGGAACAGGGAAGGCTGTGGAATGAGAGGAAGGAGAGGGGCTGGGCCAAGGTTCTTGCCCCTGAGCAGGGGAATGTCCTGGGACATGCTTTCCTAACCAGCAGGGAAGCTGGTTGCTTGCTGTGAAGGGCCCTCAGAGCCTGATTTGTGCATCTGCTGACAGGCAAGAAATTCCTTTTTATTGTCCATTTGTCCCAAGCTTGCTCAAGCCAGGACAAGATAAAAGGAGAAGGTAAATCCAGCTGATTCTCTGCAGCGTGTGAGGTGAACAAGGACTGGTTCTAGAACACCTGGGTGAAGGAGCAAAAAGAAAAACTGCTTTTCCTCCTTTAAGGTGGAATCGGGAAGGTTTTGCTCTGTTTACCAGTGATTTGGGGCTCTGCATTGTCCTTGTGGCTGGTGAGGACCCTGCAGTGAAAGATGCGTAGTACATGTTCTTCATGTAACCCTGGAATAATCTGAGTTGGAAGGGACCTTAAAGATACCTCATTCCACTCCCCCTGCCATGGGCAGGGACACCTTTCCGCTAAACTGGGTTGCTCAGAGCTCCATCCAGCCTGGCCTTGAAGATTTCCAGAGATGGGGCAGCCACAACTTCCCTGGACAACCTGTGCCAGAGCCTCACCACCCTCACAGGGAAGAATTTCCTCCCCCAGCATGGCAGGACAGACTTACTCTCTATCGCTTTCCCCTTCTTCACTGTGCAAGACATTGTCTTAATTTTTGCACGAACAGTAAGACCTTTTAAGTGAGTCTTTGTACATAATGGGAACTGAAGTCAAAGAAGAATAAAGCCTGCTGTCTCTCACCTTTACAGCATGCCTTTGTTTTACCCTCTCAGGGGTGCTGTGACTCCTTGTGCCAGGAATCTGATGTTTGCATGATGGCAAAATTACCTTTGCGGGTCTATTAAGCAATGACACACGTGGTTCGTGAGTCACCTCAGTGAAGGCACTGTTGGAAATGAGAACTTGTTCTCCCTGGCTTTGCCAGGTTAAACATTAATTTTGTGGCCCTGGGGTGCCATCCTCCTGCTATGCTGTAGTCCAAGCCATGCATTTGTCCTTCCTGCCAAATCCCAGTAGGTAGCTCCTGGCTAAAACAGATGATTTTGGAGAAGCTGTAAGTTGGAGCACGAAGACAGAACTGGGACGTGTGCTGACAATGCCCAGGATGCATCAGGTGCTGCTCAGACCTACGACAACCCTGTGGGGAGCCCAGGCTGAGCAGCTTCTGGCTCTCATGTTCACCTCTCCTATGGGAACTGGCTGAAGGAGCTGGGATTGCTCAGCCTAGAGATGGGAAGGGTGTGGGAAGACCTTAGAGCCCCTTCCAGTGCCTAAAGGGTCTCTGAGAGAGCTGGAGAGGGGCTTTAGGGAAGAACTTGGAGTGAAAGGACAGGGGGAAATGGCTTCAAACTGAAAGAGGGCAGGTTAGACTAGATGTTGGGAAGAAATTGAGGGTGGTGATATCACAAGTTGCCCAGAGAAGCTGTGGCTGCCCCATCCCTGGAAGTGTTCAAGGCCAAGTTGGATGGGGCTCTGAACAGCCTGGTCTAATGAAAGGTGTCCCTGCTCATGGCAGGCAGGGTTGGAACCAAATAATTTAAGTCCCTTTCAACCCATTCCATTATTCTGTGATCCTGGGACCACATGCGGTCAGCCTGCCTTGACACAGGGGTGCACGCTTTTCCCAGGGCAATGCACAGGAGACCTGAATGCTTCAGGAATGCCTTGCTGTTTTTTCTTCTGTGTCTACATCAACTCCTTTTTACATCTGTGGTTTCGAGCTGACTTGGGTTTCTGATGTCCCACATCAGCAGCAATGCTCTGTTTTCTGCCCCTTCCTGCTGCTGTTGGTGTATTTCAGGTGCTCTGGAGTGAGGAGCCAAGGCTGGCTGCCTCCTGCCAGCGGCACATCCCAGAATCTGCTCTATTTATTTTTAAAAGGATTTTCTTTCTCTGTTGCACAGCAACTTCTAACACATCCTGGCTCATGCTGGCAGCTCCTGCTCCTCTCTATGCCTTGGCAATTCTTCAGCTGCTTTTGGACTTAGGCAGATGAGGACCAGTGCTGAACCCTGATGTCACTTGGGTTCACTTGTCCCCTTTGAAATGTGCCAGTTCAGGCTGAGTTACCAGGCTTGGCAGCACTGCTTCCCATATTCCCATTCCTTGGGTGCGGGAGCAGCTGAGTTGTGATGTGCAGAGCCAGCACGGCTGCTGCTATGTGCTAAATAAAGTGTAAATTCAGGCTTTCCTCAGGGTGATGGGGCTCTATCCATGGCTACTTGCATGCACTGGCTCTTGGATTGCCAAATATTCGGGAAATGGTGGGCTGGGATGTGGAGATGACACTCTTCCTGTATTCATTAGTGGGTGAGGGGACAGTTTCAAGGACCATGAACTTGGGGCTGTTTCCATAGGTATATTTTACATTGGCTTTGGCTGTCTGCCCTGCATTTTGGATAATGACAGGGCAGTCTAGGAGCATTGTTGGGCTTTTCCAGGGAGAACCTCCTGGTGGTTGGAGTGGAGGGAGGAGGGCAGTGTAACTCTGTAGGGGTGACAGCCTGCACTTTTGTGCAGGAGCAGAGTTAATTCCTGGAGGGTGGCCTGGAAATTATCTTAAGAAGTCCTGGCTCTGCCCTTCTTTGGAAAGCAAACTCCTAAGGGCATGCTCTCTGGCTACATACAGCTTCAAGCACTGCTGGGTTCTGGATGCTGCTGTTGCACAGATCACTCTTGCTTTCCCATCCTGGATTATTTCTATTGCCAAGCTCGGCCTGTGCTGTTTGCAGAGCAGTTCCCCCTGGAGAAATACCTCTCCTCTTGGCCCTGCTGGGTGGAAGAGCTTGTACAAGAAGGGGAGCATTTTCTTGTGTGAGGCATCGTCCCATGTCGCCCGTCCCTGCCCACGGCTGATGGCATACGCTCCTTCAGGTCTGTCTGCATTTCCTCTGCCTCCCTGGGCATTTGGGTTGCTAGTCTGGGGCTGGAATTGGGGGTGGCAGGTTGTAGACATGATGGATGTGTAGTGGGAGTGCCTTGCTTTGAGCTGCAGAGACATCTGCCTGCCCTGCAGCGAGGAGCGCGGGAAGAGGGGATGAGATGAGATTGTGTCAAAGGTGCTGCTGGAAGAAATTTGAGCATGGTGTCTGTCAGGATGGGTGTTCCCAATTACTATGACACTTTGCCGTCCATGCCTGGTGCTACCCCCGTGTCAGGCCAGACAGAGTCCTGTCTCTCAGTGCCACCCCAGCAGTGCTGTGCCTGCCTATGCCCTGAAAGTGTCCTCAGGGCTGGGGCTCGTTGCCTACAGCCAGCCCTGGAAACTGGGATCCCACTCCCCTGGCAATCTCTGGCTCTCTCAACTCTCCGTGATGGAGATGGAGGGCTGATTTCTTTGATGTACGTTTATATAAATAATAATGGGGTTGTTTAACAGTTGCTCTTAAAGAAGAGATGAGATAATTTCATGTTTTGATATTTCTAAAGCTGATCCCCCTGGGAGTGGTGTTCTGCAGGAGGGCTCTTGTACCAGGGGCTGTGCCACCCCGCTGCTGGCACAGGTGAGGCCTTGCACTCACTGAAAGGTCTTGCTGGCCTTAGAGATGCCACCTGGGCTCAGTGCAGCTTTTCCCAGGAAGCAGAAGCAGTGCTGAGCCCTGAGGAGTGGGCTCTGCTGCTGGAACATCACTCCAGCTGTAAAAACCCTGCCATGGCAGAACAAAAGCTGCTTCCCAGACAAAAGGTTGTCTTGTGCCAGAGCATCTCCCAGCCTGAAGTAGCCCCTAGGTATTCTAAGCTGTGCTCTTTCCTCCATCTGATCTTTGCAGGTGTTCCAGGGGCCTTTGTTGTTATGTTTTGCAGCTGTGAAGGCCTAAAAAATAGTGGGTTACATATGAATAAGTGATGAATGTGTCTTGAGAAGTGAGCCAAGTGGTCTGTCTCTGATTTCACCATATCTCTCTGCCCTGAACATACTGGTGCATGGGATGCAGCCCTGGCTCTCACTGGGTACCAGAAATGCTGGGGTTGGTGCTTCCCAGCAGAGCTGCTGCAAACCTGCCAGCGACAGGGGCTGTGAGAGGGGTGTTTAATTCAACCAACCTCTCCCCAGTATCAAATGACTTAACTAAACATAACACCCCCTCCAGCTGGCCCCCGCAGCCACTGTGCCACACAGACTCAGACAGATGGGCTGGAGGACCAGGGAGGGGGTCTGGAGCTGACCCGAGCAGGGCTTACCCACCACGGCATCCATGCCACTGTGAGGGGAAGTGCACGTGGCAGGAGAGGAAAAGGCCACGAGGATGAATCAGTCGCTCCTGCAGCCCATCTGTCTCTGTTTGGAAGGGCCCCACGCTGAAATTCTTCTGAGCTCTCTGAGGTTTAGTGCTCTCCTTATCCACTCTGCGTGTGAGCTCTCCTCCTCCCCTTGAGCAAGGACTAATAATTAGCAGCTCAGGGCAAGCATGGCTGAGCACAGAGAGGCAGATGGCATTTGATAATCTTGAAAATCAAGTGGCCCCTGTGGCCTGGGAGAAGCAGGTTAGTGAGGTGGAGGGAAGGGGTGGCAGGGGATAGATTTGGAGCATCCCTGTGCTCCAGGAAGGATGAAGGATGGAACTAAGCCAAGATATCTGAGCATGTGAATTCCCAGGGAAAACAGCCAAGTTTGGGAAGGGAGACATGTCCTGTGGGCTGGTGAAGCAGAAAAACCCTGTCTAGCTTGGGGTGTCCCCAGGATGTTTGGGAGCAGCATCCTAGATGTTCTCATATAGGTTTATATTTTTTATATCTACACAATATAATATAAATTTCATATATATATTTATCAGTTTCTTGCGCTGATGCCACTGTTGAAATCATCCCCCAAATCTCTAGGGAAGGCTGCTGGAGTGCTGGACCATGGCTGGAGGACTCCAGCAGCCCTGTTCCCTGTTTGAATATACCATAGCCAGGGTTTGTCCATCATTCCCCCTCTGGGAAGGGATCTCAGCCTCCCTGCTCGCCTGGGGCTTATGGCAGTGTTGTAGCTCAGCATTGTGGTGCTGGACCCTTGTGTTGGCTGGGGAAGATCAGCCCCCATGGACAAACACAGCTTTAAGCCTTTCTGCTTTAACTCCAGGGGTTTTGGTGAGGCTTATTCAGATAATGGAAGCAAAGACCTCACCCAGTGCCTTAAGTGCTGAGTGTAGTTATTATAGTAATACACAGTTACTTGGCTAAAGACATGATTGCTGCCACTGTAGCACAAACACACCCCCAGAGAAAACCCTTAAAAGGAATTTCCTCTTTGTAGGTCAGAGGTGCTGCTGGGAACCCACTCCTCATTGCAGCTCTTTATTAGTTAAACAGCTGCTAGAGATAAAAAATGAAGCATGTTGTGAGATTCCAGGGTCTCCTGCCTGCTGGGGCTGCATTCCTTGGTTGTGGCACACGGTTAGGGTTGAGATAATGGAGCTGGGTCTCTTGGCAGTATGTGGCATCTCTTAAGGATGCTGCAGAGAGGATCAGTGTGTGTTTCTTCTTCCTTCGTGTGTGCTCTGGTGCTTGAAAAGGCTCTCCTCAGTGGTTTGTGGGCTGGGGTGCTCCGTTTGGATGCTTGTGTCCAATTTCAGCCCATACTGACATACAGACCAAGGGGCCAGAATTGCTCACTCTTCTGCCCCTGTTTGGCCACAGCAATCCCGTGCAGGAAGGGATGGATAGATGCTGGGTGCAGCCTGAGATCCCCATTAGATTGGGTGACCTCCAGCTATGTCAACACAGCTGGGTGGTCTGTGTCCTCAGATGTGCCCTGGGTTGAGCTGGGAGCATCATGCTGCTCCCAGCCACTGTGCAGGTGAAAGTGCTAATGTTTTTGCAGCTGAATACTTGCTCTCTAATTCAGTTTGGCTGCTCTCAGCGCCCTGTGGCCCTGGTTTTATCTAGATGATTTCTCTGCAGCAGGAGCAAACAGTAAATTTCCTGACTTTTATTACCTTTAGACTGAAGTTTGGGAGATAAGTGCCTCTAGAGACTTCATTTTCAGGTATTGAAAGCCTGCTGTCTATCACAGTGCAGCAGTTCCTTGGCTCTTCTGTATAAAAACTAGACAAATGTACCATTCCTGGGCAGTAATATCCCCTGCTCCTGTGGCAGTCAGGGCGGCAGGGGCTGCCCAGAGCCCCATGCAGGTCTGTCCCATGCTCTTACTGCATCCCAGTCATGCCAGCAGGAATATGGACACTGAGCATCAGTTGGGGTCACACATGGGAAACCATGTGTGGGACTGCAGGGGAGTCATACAGCTGGACATGCTGTTTTCTTCTGCGTTTTTAACTACTAATTGTCATTAGTGGAGCTGAAAAGCCATCTGTTAACAGGGAGCTGCGTGGAAACCTGGGGTTATTTCCAGGAAAAGGCTGATTTGCAGCTGGAAAGGGCTCAGATGCACCAATACCTGAAGGGAGCCTACAAGAAAGATGGATACAGTCTGTTTATAGAGGCATGGAGTGACAGGAGGAGGGGGAATGCTTTCCCACTGCCAGAGGGCAGGGTGAGATTGGGTGTTTGGAAGAAATGCTTCCCTCTGAGGGTGGGGAGGCCCTGGCACAGGTTGCCCAGAGAAGCTGCAGCTGCCTCATCCCTGGAAGTGTTCAAGGCCAGGTTGGATGGGGCTTGGAGTCTAGGATAGTGGAAGATGTGTGTGCCCATGGCAGAGGGTTTGGAATGAGATGATCTTTAAGGTCCTTTCCAACCCAGGCCATTCTATGATATGCACACAAGTTATAGGCTATTAAGGAAACACAGTGTGCGGGCTGCTGGTTGTCTCCATGGTCCCAGTTCTCTCCATGGTCCATTTTCAGCACGTACAGAGTTGTTTCCCACTGACAGAGGCAGCACTGGCATTTAAACAGCAGAAGCCAATTTACATGAGCAAATGTGGTGTTTTCCCCACTAATTCAGATTTTGTGTAAAAAATAACATGTTGTTTGTTTTCGGTGTAAGGAGGGGACCAAAGGCCAGAAGATGGGCAGATGCCCCGATGCCAGATGCTTGGTACCCAGCGCGTGGCATCCTGCGAGCACCCTCGTTAGTGCGTAGCCTCATCAGCTTTCCTTAACAAAATGTTCTGGCATCCTCCCTTCTCTCCTTGTCACTTCTCCGGAGGGAACGTGGCTTGTTCTGCTGGCAGCGTGAGCCCTGTTTGCTTAGGCGGAGGCAAAGCTAATTATTTCTATTTATTTCCTCAAACTTTCTCAGTGTTTCATTTGAGGGCTCTGCTTGAGCTCTTCTGCTTGTCTCCAAGGCTGGAAGTCACCGGTGTCCCTGGAGGAAGCCTGGTGGGAGATGCATTGGTAGGCATTAGGAGAGCCAGTCTCCGTGTGGATGCTGGACCTGCCCTCAGGTTGTGTCCTCATTTGCTCTTGGCTAATTGTCCTCAGGGCTCTGCTGCAGCCACAGCATGGCTGAAACATGGAGTTGTTCATGCTTGGTGTGCATGAAAGCCTTGTGTCCTTGCCAGGGCTGCAGAATGGTTCTTAAAAAAAAAAAAGGGTAAAACCAAAACAAAATGACAGTAACCAAACAAACAAAAAAAAAGAAACAAAATTATCACTAGTCACAGGGGGGAAAAAAACCTCCAAAACAAATACAAAAGAAAAAAAGCCACAAGAAAACCTGGAGTAGCTGAACAAAGAGTTAAACTTTAACAGGGGAGGATTGAAAACGAGCAGAGCAATATGAAAAGGAAAGGCAGAAGTTGTTGAAAATGACGTATTATAGAGGTGTCCAGAACTGACTTGAAAAAGTAATTAATGCTCCTAAAAAAAGTCGCATGGGTAAGCAAAGTAGTGGAGTGAAGGATCTGTTTATAGCTTTCAGTGGGAGCAGCCAACTCATCTTATCAATGTGCTAATTAATTTGCTGAGGCTCTTGCTGGCAGTTGCCTTTTTCATTTCGGAGAGCTTGGCAAGGGCTGAGTATCCCTTGGGCTGGGCAGGTTTAAATTTGGTGGTGATTTTAGATACCTTCTTCTTACAGTGCATCACCACAGACCCAAAAGAGACAGCTCCTCTGGGCTGCAGTGTGGGGATGGTCAGGCTTACTTTGACTAGGATGGGGGCCATGTTCTGTCCCCTCAGTTACTGTTGATTTTTTTTTTTCCTCTGTATTTATTTTTTTCTTCTGGTGTGGTGTTTCTCAGTCTTTATCCCAATCTCTGTTTTCACCTCCCTGTTTGTTCTGGAGGAGATGTTCAGGTGTCTCTAAACAACGCCCTGGGAAGGGGTTAAAATGATGATGTGCTCAGTTTGCTGCATTATTGGGGGATTTAAATCCTCCTTTTACTTGATGGGTTATTTTCTCCTGTGTCAGGGATGTTGTTAGGAAAGGGTTAACAGCCCTGTCTTCCTTGCGCTTTCTCTTGTCCTCTCTTTCCTCCTCACCTGAAGACACTGGGAGAGGAATTTCAGGGACTGATGGAGCAAAGCCCTTCCTGGAGCAATTCCAATGTGAGAATACAACATTACACCATGATAAGGCTTTGGGTATATTCTCAGACATGAGCATCTCCTGTCTGTAGGGCATCATCTGCTTTGCTTAGGAAAGGAGAATTGCTTGGCAAGGTGTTCCTGATAGTGTTCCTGACAGCATTCCTACACCTTTTGCTCCCATGCGTAGCTCCTGAGTTGAAGTCATACTGATGTTTCCACATTCAGCTTCCTGAAGTTCTGCCTGTCTGTCAGCCCAGGAATGTGGGGCTGGAGTGGGACATGGATGCTCTGTTCAGGGATGTCACATAGAGAAAAGCCAGCCAAATGGAAGGAGCAAAAGAGTGGTCTGACCCGAGTGTCCCAAGTCTCTTCTCCTGTATCATTGTGCTGTGATCCATCTATGGGAAGCTGTGCTGCTCCAGGGAGGGCTGGCTACAGGGTCAGAGAGCTGCAGGCTCAAGAGGTGCAGGGGTGCCCAGTTTGGGAAAGATGAGGAGAGGACCAAGGCAGGAAGTGCTATCCCTTGTCCTAACCTTGGGGGTCCAGTGATGTGTGCCCTGTGCCTGGTTGGAGAGGGTCTAACCCAACAAACCCAGGAGAAACAGGACTTTTGACGTGGGTGGGAAGTGAGATGTTGCAAAAGGAAAAAACCACTGAGCCTCCCCTCTCTGTCTTGTTTCCCTCCAGAGTGATGAGCTGCAACAGCACCAAGGATGCTGGGATTCAGCACGTGCTCCATGGGTGCGCCGGGCAGGGGGGCTGAGCTGGACGCTGCCTCCCCCCGCTACGTCCTGGCCCTGCCTGAGGAGGAGACGTGGCGCAAGCACCGGCTTGGCTTGATGCAAACCACCCAGTCCTGCAACCTGCTGGAGCCCGAGGGCCTGGCCGAGGCCCTGGTCTCACGCGCCGCCAGCTTCGATGCCCTCTATGAGCCCCGGTCCCGGGATGCCGACGCGGAGACGGGGAGCACCTTCGACCTGGGGCTCGGCCAGTATGTGTCCGTGAGCCCGGACGTCATCAAGCGCCGGCGGGGTGGGCTGATCGAGCAGAGGGACATTATCAAGGCACACGAGGCACACAAGATGCAGAGCACGCCACAGGCACGGAGGAAGGAGTGGGAGTAAGTACCGGAGAGCCCCCAGCCCAGGTGGGCAGCCAGGGGGAGTGGGAGCGTTCCCTGTCCTCTGTGGGGCTGGTGGGAGAGACTGGGATGGTGTCATCCCTGTGGTGCAGCTGCCACCCGCTGTGTTCCATCCCCTGCTCCTCCTGAGCTGGGCTGCTCGGCTCCAAGCTGGAGGGTGGCATCCCTTGGAAGCAGTGCACTTTGGGTGGGGGTTCCCCCAAATTGTGGGGCGGTTCGTAGGAATGTAGAGGAAACTTGGAAGGTCTCAAGATAGTTTTCCTTGGATGCAGAGTGAGTTTTGGATGCATTTGGGGTCATTGCCTTTTGCTTTTGCTGTGGCTTGAACCATGCTGTGAGGGGATTATGTCTAGATGTGTCACTTCAGGACATGGTTTAGTGGGACTTGGCAGTTGTGACTTAATGGTTGGGCTTCATGATCTTAGAGGTCTTTTTCAACGCAAATGTTTCTATGGTTTGTATTCGATTCCGAAAAATGTTCAAGTCTGAATCAGAGTAAGTAGAAGACATTAACAAACTTGAGAAAACAGAAGAGAAGTGCTTGGCAGAACTAGAACCCGCTGGGTTTTGTTACTATTTTCCTCTAATTAACTTATTGCCATAGTTTGTCTTGGTGCTGTGAGAAAGTCCCAGTTCCAACTCCTGGATTAGTCTCCCCCACCTGGCACTCACTGTGTGACCAAGGCTGCAGCCATGTGCTTCAGTCCTGCATTTAAATTACAAGCTTCCCCTCCCGGTATCTCCTCAGAAAAATTGCTTGGGATGTGCTCTTGCAGTATCACTGGTCCAGAGCAGCTCCCTGCCTTAGGCACTTTATTTGGGGAATAATGTTTAATAGGACACTGAAAGGAGGTGGGAGCCCCTGTATTAATTAGATGTGGCACGTCGCTTTGGCGAGATCCAGGTCAGCATGAAGCTGGTAAGGTTTCTTTGGTATGGTTTCCATGATAAAACAGCTTGTGATAACGCTGAGGCTGCTCCTGCCTTTATTTGGAGAGCAGCCCATGTTGAGGCAGGCTCTCCCTGGCCCTTTCGGCTCGGTGCTCATTCCTTTGTGCCCAGGGAACCTCCTGGCCGGTGACTCAGGCAGCCCCGCGCAGGGAAAATAAATTGACATATGGGCTTGGCAAGTGCTCGGTGCCTTGTTATCTTTTGCAACCCACCGGGGATGCCAGATGAATAAATCATGGCCGGGCAGGAAGCAGAGGGATGGCCTCGTTAATTGTCGGCTGGCGGAGCGAGTCCCTAGAACGGCTGCTCGCTAATTAACTGCCTGGATCTCTACAGCTCTGTTTGGTGGCAGGGAGATGAAGCTGGAGAGCCCTTCCCACTCACACTGTGTGGGATTTGCCCCTTTGGCCACCCTCATTTGCTCCGTCCAGCAGTAACTCAAACACAAAGCCCAATATTTCTGTCTTTAACATATTGGGAATATGCAGGTGGCTGTGCTGGCTGCTGCCATCCCAATGTGGTTAATAGGATGTTTCCTCAGGCTGGTAGGGTCTAAGCTTTACGTTTCTCAGCTCCTGGATGCTTGGGTTTGTCCTCTCATCTTGATTTATGGTGGTGGTGTGGGAAGCCTCTGGTGTTGGGGGGACACAAGACTCTGGCACTGATGGCAGCCCTTGGGCTTTACAGATCTCATGTCCTACTGAGGCCCAGAGAGCCCCACTGCCTGTCTCTGCCAGGTGCCTTCCTGGGAAGTTGGTGAGCACCAAGGGGGCTTGATCTGCTCCTTTCCCAGACTTAGGTGCCCCGATACCCCATCAGCCTGCAAAAACCACATACCAGAGGCTTCTGCTTTAACATCATAAATATCAGAAGGAGAGGGACTTTTGATAAGTGACAGAACAAGGGAGAATGGCTTTAAGATTAGGAAGAATTCTTCCCTGTGAAGGTGGTGAGGAACTAGCATAGCTTGCCCGGAGAAGCTGTGGCTCCCCCATCCCTGGAAATGTTCAAAACCAGGTTGCATGGAGCTCTGAGTGAGATGGTCTTGAAGGTCCCTTCCAACCCAAACCACTCTCTCTAGGATAAACCAGCGATGTTTTTGCCAAAAGCTTTGCCACAGCCCAGACTGGTGTGCAGAGCCGGTAACCCTTGTGCCATGGATGCTCTTTGGGAGTAGATGGATAGCATGTGGGGGAGAAAAAGCAAATTAATTTCCTTATGTGTAATTTTATTAGTAATAATGCGATTTCCCTGTGATTTAATTTTCAGAAGGACTCATCTCACATGCCTTGAATCACCCTGGGGGTTTTTGCCTGGGCGGTCTGGCTCTGGTGAGCAGTGGGGAGGTGTTTTCCCATAGCTCCGACGTGGCAGTGGACATTAAATGGAACATGAGGAATGCAGAAAATGGCTGGATAACTGCAGGAGGTCTCCTCGTACTCCTGTTTGCTGGCTCTGGCTGGGTGGTCTGCAGTGTGGTGGGCACAGAGAGTGTAGCATGTGCCTCTCTTCTGCAGCATGAGACCTCTGCTCCCTTAGATTAGTTCTGTCTTTGCAGTTGTGGCACTCCTGGTGTGCAACCAGATGTTTGTGTTGCAGTGAGGGAAGAGAAGCAAAGGTTTTTAGTGCTAGCATTGGCAGGTCTGACCTTTACCAAGCCTCCACCCCTTGCTGCCTTTTCCCAGTGAAACAATCCCACAAGTGGAATAGGAAGGGTGAATTTCTCTTTTCTTTGTGTTTTTCAGGTTTTTTTCCCCAGTGGGGAAACTGAGGCAGAGAACAGCAAACACTGTCTGCCGAGTGCCTCCAGGGCAGTGGCTCTGTGGGAGGCTTAACTTTATGGTGAAAGGTGCACGTACCAGCCCACCTTCGTTCTTGTCTGAGGGATTTAAGCCTGAGGCAAACATTTAACCCTGGTTTCCAGAGTCCCAGCCTGATGCTCTGCGCTGCATCCCTCTATTCAGGTGCTGGGGTCAGGGCTGGAGGTACATGGAGTGGTCTCCTGTGCTCCAGGGCTCGGTGTGCTGCTGCATGGAGCGGTCGCAGCTGAATTGTTGCTGTCTTTGCTATGTATGTCTGGCAGCATCATTTGGATAGTGTTTATCTTAGAGACAGCTCAAAAGGAAAGCTCCCTGTCAAAACAAGCAAACGGGGAACCTCCTGTGGCTTCTCCAGGCTGAGCAGATGCTTCCTTAGCTGATGGTAAGGACAGGCAGGGCCGCACAGGGAACATCCCAGAAAATCTTTAAGCTGAATTTGAGACAAACAGGACCCAAACTTGCTTTGCGTGGCCACGAGGTGGGAATTTAAGCTTAGCTTGTGCAATTTGGGGAATGCAAGCTGTGCTCTCATTTTGGAGTGATACCTACAAGGATGCATGGAAAAGTCTGATTCCCAGATGCTGGGAAGGGAGCACAGGAGCAAAGGAGACTGGCAGGGAAAGCAGCAGGATCATGGTATAGTATGAAGCTGGGATGCTGTAATTCATCACTGGAGTACCTGAGTGATGGGTGGCAGGTTTCACTATCCCACAGGAAACAATGCATTCAGCCCACAGCACAGGACAGTGATCCTAAAGAGTAACGTAATTAAAAGTGATTGCTTGCCTTGTAGCATTTTCGAGTTAATGTCTCTGATGCTAGGAGTTTGCAAGGTCTCCTTTGCAGGGTATGGACTGGTTCATGGATCTGCAGGATAGGAGAGCTTCTTTGCTGCTCCCTGGGATCCATACCTGCAGCGCAGACCGTGGGGAGCCTTTTGGGCTGGAGCATATTGTTACTGCAGCTCTGCCTTCGTGTGGTTTTATGGGAAGCAGGGAGAGAACAGAACAAGCTGAAAACGCACAGGGTGTTGCTAACAGATCTCAGTGGCTTTTTATGACTTGGCAGCCGCTGTCTGGTTATGTGCACGCTCTGCATCCCAGATTACAAATGAAGCAGCCTTTTTTTTAAATTTTTTTTAATGGTACTGAACGAGACAAAGGGCCCCTTCGGTGTGTGCTGGGCTGGCAGCTCCATTGCTGCTTCCCAGCATATTTTCCCCAGCACCATCTGTGTTTAATTGACTGCAGTGATGGGGAGAGGGCAGGAGTGTGCATGGGGTGGCGCTGCCTCTTGCCTGGGAAATGCCCCTGGGCTGGGGCTGTTTTGGCAGCTGTTTCAGCACGCACTACCCTGTCCCTCCGTGGCTCTACAGGGAGTGGACAAGCCCCAGGTGGCTCTGAGTTGCCATCACGGATGCTGGTAGCTCTGTGGCACAGTTTTGAGAGGTGTTGGATGTAGTGGGTGTAGCTGCTGTACTGTGAGCAGCAGCCCTGCTTCCACACGAGTAGGCTCTCTGGGGGCTGCTCTGTGCTGGGGGCATGGGGCTGGAGGAGGGCATTTGCTCTTGGCTGCAGCATCAGTGTTGAGAGGGACCTGTGAAATAGCAGCCCTTGCCTTCCCTGTGTGTGCTGCTGGGGAGAGGAGAAGGTGTCCCAGCATCCCATCCAGGTCTCAGGTCTGACACCAGTGTCCAGTGCCCATCACCCCTACTCACGTCTCTCTCCTGACTCTGCCCTGGGGAGGGGTAGATGACTTTCTTCTTCCAGCACTTCTGCAGTGTCAGTCACTGTCAGAGGCAGCTTAGCCATATCCTTCTCTGTGGGGTCCTGCCCAGACTTCTGCTGCCATATATCCAGGAGTTTGGGAGGTCTGGGCAGGAATGTTGAGGCAGCTCAGGCAACTGGCAGGAGCTGTGGAGGCTTTGCAGGTGAAAGCCCTGAGGTGTTGGTGTCAGGTGATCCTGGGGTTATGTACCTGGGACCCTTCTTCATGTAGATATACCCATGACTTCTATGCAAATCCTCTGCAACCCAGGGCAAAGCAATTAGCCTCTCTGAGAGCCTAATGAATGCCTTGGCTAAGGTGATTCTCCCTGCTTATGTTTTACCCTGCATGAGGAGTGATACAGGTGGTATAAAGGACTATGGATGTGCTGAACCTGGGAGTGGGGACACTGAAATATGGATTTTGTTATGGTAACTTGGTCTTGAGCAGCAGGGAAGCATCTCTTCTTGCCCTGGGCCCCACCCTGTGCTCTTCCTGCTTTCCTGGAGTGCAGACCAAGGTTTGGATCCTTGGGGAGGAGCTTCTTTTCTGACCTGGGATGAACCTGAGTTCCACTGAATATCCTGGCAACAGCATGGAAATAGCAGCATCTTTCACTGAACTGCCTCAAAGTCTGGGTTTCTGGCACACAGTTCTGGGGGAATTCCCTCTCTGAATTAATTCAGGTGACTGCAAAGCCTCCCAAGGGCTGCTGGGGAGTGGGCACTTAGGGACAGTCCCAGCCTTCCTGCATGGCTGAGCCACGCTTCCAAGGAGCTGGGCTCTGTAGGAGCTGGCTGCTGAACATGGAAGACAAGGTGGTTCTCAGCAGATGCCTCTCCTCAGGAGCTGCTGCCTTGTTGTGTTTTGCCATGACCTGGAAGTTCCGTCTTCCCTCACAGGAATCTCAGCTGCAGGTGTTGGGAAGCTTTGTTAGCACATCTTGGGGCAACATTGAAGTCATGCACCATGCTGTGGCTGGTTGTGTTTCCTGGGAACAAGCCTTTGGAGGGAGCTTCCCCCTTGGCCTGGCCATGTCTGGGACATTACGCTGAATTTCTGGGATGCAATGAAGTGAGCAAGAGCCTCAAGCAGGGTCACCTAGAGCAGATTGCCCAGGATCGTGTCCACTTATTTCCCCTCACAGTGAAAAAGTTCATTTCTATGTATAAGCAGAGTTTGTTTTATTGCAGTTTGTGCCCATTGCCTCTTGTCCAGTCTGACTGCCACAGAGAAAAGCCTGGCTCTGCCTTTTTCCTGCACTATCAGGTATTCTATGCGTTGATCAGATATGTTTTGAGCCTCTTTCAGCCAGGCAGAGCAGCCCCAGCTCTCGCAGCTTCTCTCTGTTAGTCACCTTTGCTGAATTTGTTCCAGCAAGTCCGTGTCTCCTGCCCTGGGGGCACAGCACTCTGGCAGTGTCTCACCAGCACTGCACAAAGGGGATGGGTCACCCCCTCAGCCCACTGGCTTTGCCTAACACTCTTGGCCCCCTTTTTGGAAGAGCACACGTCTGGCTCAGGGTCAGCTTGGTGTTCACCAGGTCCTTTGGGGCTTTCCCTGCCAAGCTGCTTCCCAGCCAGATTATTCTTCCCCGAGTGCAGGGCTTGGTGCTCCCCATGAAGCTGAACTGCATGCTGTTCCTCTGCCTGTTCCTCCAGCTGCTGAAATCCCTCTGGATGGCAGCACAGCCCTCTGCTTTAGCAGTCTCTGGTTTATAGCATTTGTGAGCATGGTTCGGCACAGCGTGCGGGCAGTGAAGCTTCTGATATTCAGTGCTCATTTGTGCTCTCGTCCTTTCCCTCCCATGAAGTAATTCAGCCTCTTCCCCTCTCACAGGCAGCCCTTTGTGATTCTGGTGAGGGGGCTGTCTGCTGGCTGGGAGATGTTTGTGGGAGAGGTGTTTTCCAGTCTCTCCACTGCATATAGTTAATGTCATTTACTACTCTCAGTTTCTAAGGTGTAGTACATCCTACCCCCCTACCATACTATTTGTATTTCAGAAATGATGAGGTAGTAAGTTAATTCAGGGTGGAATTCAGGGACCTCAAGAGGTATCTAGTCCAATCAGACAATTGCTTACTTTTAATTTAACTCAACATTTTGTTTTTTAAAACACAGAGGATGTCTCTTTGTGCACTCACAAAATGGCATTTTCTTGACTGTGAGTGTGGTGAGACCCTGGCACAGGTTGCCCAGAGAAGCTGTGGCTGCCCCATCCCTGGAAGTGTTCAAGGCCAGGTTGGACAGGGCTTGGAGCAACCTGGTCTAGTCACAGGTGACTCTGCCTGTGGCAGAGGGTTGGAATGAGATTCCAATATTATAGGATTCTGTAAAAGGATAGGAAGGTCCCTGAAGCTGTACTGAAGCAGCTTTCAAAATGTGACTCTTGATTTCCCAAAGTGGCCTTTGAAATATCGAGATCCTTCTTAGAAATGCAGAGAGGAGAGATGCTCTTCTTGTCTCCACTTTGTCGTGTTCAATGGGAAAGGCTGCTCCGATCCTTCAGCACAGGATTATGAGTGTGTAGGTCACCCAAAACATGTTGCTGTGTTTGGCTGGTTTTGGGCTGGTGCTACACACTCCACCAAGGATCTTGTTTTTTAACTGGGGAAAATGTGTTGGTGCTTATCCCTAGCTACAGGAAAGGAGGTCATTGTGGCACTGTCCCTCCCAAAACCCACCTGAAAGAGCTGGTGTTATCTCACCTTTCATGGATGATTCTAACCAGCTGCGTGAGGGTTATCTGGTGGGAAGTAGCTTTCCTGCATGCTTGGAGCGTGGCACCATGGTGGATGATTCTGTAATAAAACACAGGATGTCTCCATGAGCTCTGATACAAATGACAAGTCCTTTATTTGTCATCAGAGAAACTTCACAGGGGTGACTTTTTTTTCCCATTGCAGCTCTGAAGACAGTAAACCAGTATCTGATATGCTGTAGCTCCTTTCTGTGTATTTGCTTGGGTTGAAATAAGCCTAAAAATTCCTCAATGAACTTTTCCCCATTGAGGAATCACAGAAACCATGCTCTGCTGGGGCTGGGCGAGGGTGTTTGCCTTCACAGAGGCTGCTGAGCCGATGACTCCCTGTTGACGCAGCAGGGGGGATGGTTTTTTCGCACCTCCCAGCACCGAGTAGCTTTTGGAGAGGGGTTTTGCTCTTTGGCCTTTTCTCTTTCACAGGTTTGGAAGATGGGAGCAGCATCTCCTTCCTGGCTGCGCTCCAGGGATGGGGCTTCTCTGGCTGTCTTGAGCATCAGCTGCTCAGTGCAAGTTCAGACTTGCTGGAAAAATTTTTCAACAGCTCCATCTTCTTCTGGCGCTTGTCCTGACAATGTAATTTTGTTAAAGCCACCCTCTTTTGCCAGCAGGTTGCTTTGGAGAAAGCTGAGACTGTGGGTTTGGCTTCTTCAGGTTGGGGATGGAGTTGGTGAGTTTCTGGTCCAGCTTTCTTTTTATCCCTGGGAGTATTTACAGCCCAAAGGAAGAAAGGAGACTCCTCTGCCATCCCACTTGCTGGTACCGTGTGTTTTGCTGTGTTTATCTGACTTGAGCCTTACAGGGCAGGCAGAGGATCAGAGAAAGCACTGGATGGTCCTAAGGCACGGACCTGCCTCTTGTGGGGGCGAAGAGGAGATCTAAGGGATAAAAATTCTGCTAGCTTTGGCAGGAGCTAATGCTGCTGTGCCAGAGGGGTCACGAGGATGCTGAAGGAGAAAGAGATTTCTTCTGCTTTGGGTAGTGTAGCAGTTGAAAGAATACTTTTCAAAATCCCTCTGCAACATTTTGACAGGCTAGAAATAAGTTTTCTCCTGTTGGCTGTCTGTGGATGGCCCTGAGGATGTTTTTTCTGAATTCCTTCCCACACGTATGTAAAGTTTGGCAGGCTGGTGTTTGGCTCTTGCAGGGCTTTGGTGTCAAGAAGGGGAATATCCCTCAGGGGCTTGGGTTTTTTCCCTTCCTCCTTTTCATAATCTCCCTTTATCCATTCTGCCCAGTCCTGGTCTTTTGGGCAGGGTAATTTTCAAATATTCATATTTTCATTCCCCATTGGATCCTCTCAAGTGAGCCTATTTAGAAGTGCATTGCCCAAGACTGGACCGATCTGAGATGGAGGAGGATGGAGAGGTGTGATCTTGCCTTCTGCCAGCTTGTTTGGTATGAGGCTGGGATGTTCCACAGCTTTTGGCTGAGGGGAGAGGTTGTGTAGAGGGATTTGGAGGTTGGAAGCAGGGATGGAAATTAACTTTAATCTGGTGGAAAAGCAGGGAAGGCGGATAGCTGTTCTCTGAGAGGTGGGATTGCTGCATGTCTGCCCAGAGCAGCCAGGATGCGACTGGAAATGCTAATTAGAGCCCAACTTGCAAGGCTAAATAAAGCAGCAGGGCACTCCAGGCAATTTATTAATGGATGATTATTTCAGGGCTCTTCAGTTGAGCCATAGAGCCTCTTGGCCTAAGGCATAGAGTTAAACCAAGGAAAGCTGTGTCACCAGGAGCACTCAGAGTGGGGTGTTTAGGTAGGAAATTGGAGAGCAGGCAGCAGCAGCCTGGGGGTCCTTCCCTGCTGTGACATCACTGCAGCCAGCACTGGGGCAAAGCAATGCCGGCCCTCGTCTGCAGTGGTTTAGGGGTGATGGGGTCTCCCCTGCCTCTGCTTGAGGTGTCAGCAAGTGTCAGCAACTCCCTTGTGCTTGCTCAGGTGATGTATGCACCTGCAAAGGGGGCTGTTGGCTTGGGTTTGCTGTTTTTGGGCAGTACAAAGCCCTGAGCAGCCTATGGGAGGTGGGTGAGTGCAAGCACTGAGCTTCACAGTGACAGAGTGAGACTGAGCAGCAAAACCAACTCTTATGAGTTTTGTGGTGCTGGATACACATCCCTAAAGTGTCCCCATAAGTGCTCAGGTTTCTTGGCTGTCCTTTAAGCCTCTCCCAGCTCTTCCAGCATGACATAATCTCAAGGCCAGGTTGGATGAGGTTCGGAGCAGCCTGATCATGTCTTGAAGATGCAACCTACTCGTGGCAGGGCGATTGTACTAGATGGCCTTTAAAGATCCCTTCAAACCCAATCTGTTCTGTGATGCCACAATTTGGTTGCTGAATCTCCCTTTGATTCAAGATGCAACATCCTTCTACTTTATCAGTAGTGCTGATGTATGAGCTGCTCCGCTCCCACAGTGATGCAGTGTGGGGCAACATCCAACGTGAAGGCTCCGTGGTGGCTTCAAGAGGTATGTGATGAATTTAGCTTGGGGTGCATGTGGTCCCAGGGCACTGTGGGTGGTGGTAAGCCCTGGATCTTGGGCTACCTGAGCAGGACCTGGTGCTAGGCTGTGGTGCTGGCAGCTTGTCATGCCTGCCCTGTGCTAAAATCACTTGGGAAAGGATAAAAAGCAGATTTTTGCACAGCTCCCGATCACTGTTCTGACATCCCATCTGACTTGCAGAGACACCTTTAACCTGGCTCCCCTTTGCTTGCATAGAAGGATGTCACAACAGATCAGCCACTGGGAAGAATCTGCATGTAGGGAATGAGGCAAAGGGATGGAGGCTCACAGGTTTTCCTTCAGGCTCTGCCCAGAAATTTCCCTAAAATGCCTTGGCTAATGTATGCTTTCAGCCCTGACATCTCACCCCTAGAGAAGCTGGAGGCTGGCGGGCCCTGCTGGAGTGTGGTGGGACATTGTGGGTTTGGGAACCTTGAGTGGGATCTGATGGGAGCTACACTCATGTTTGTGTGGTGTTTTGCTTCAGGTTTGTGTTGTGTTTTGCTTGGTTATTGAGAACTTGCAGGTGTTTTAAAAAACGGGGCCAAAGATGCAACAGGCTGGATTCTCCTAAGCCAACACTTGCAGAGAGGGTAGAAGGGATCCTTGGGGTGGGAATGCAAGGTGTGCTGCAGCTGGGATCTTGGGAAGGGGCTGCAGGGGGAAGGCTAGGTAAGAGCTCCTTCTGCACCTCCATCACCTGCAAGAGTTGGTTGCAGGGGAGGTACAATGACTAAACTAAGATTTTATCTTAGTTTCCAGAAGGTTATTGCCGCATCCCAGCAAAGAGAGCTTTACAAGGTTGTTTTCCTATTGATTTTAAAGATGCCAAGGCTGGATGTTGGACTCATGGGTCTTGGTAATTAAAACCAGCAGTGTTTATGGACACAGGGGTGTTTTATGACAGTGTGCAGCCAATTGCACTGTCAGATTCAAGCAGATCCAAGTTTTCCTGCCACTGCTGCTGTGTGGTACCTGATGTCACTGCTGCAGCCCAGTGACTGGGAGGAGACTGGTGGAGTAGTGGCAGTCACTTAAATCTGGAGGCAGAGTTTATAGCTCAGTGTGAGGTTTGCTGGCTTTCACTAGTTCGTCCAGCCATCCCATTCCTCTGTGCATAAATTATAGTGCTGACCCTGCAAAGTCAGTCCTTTGGGTCGGTGTTGTGAATGTGTGCAGGGGGTTGTGAAGATGATGTTGCTCATCTCTGATAGTGCTGGGAAGGCATGCCCTAGTGAGATGGGGCAGCACTGTGAGTTGGGTGAGGTTGTTAGGAAAAAGAATAAGAAGATGGCAGAGAGGGGAAGAACTTACCCTGGTTTGGGTGAGAGCTGGCTTGCTGTGAGGCCAGAGCCTCTGCTGTGCCCAGCCTGGGGCTTTGTTGGCAGGAGAGATGCCAACAGGGCTGTTGTGGCCTGTGCCACAGCTGCCAACTTCTGCACAAATGAGCATCAGACAGACACTGGTGTGGTGCCCTCCTCTGGAGATGCCATCCTGGAGTTGCTTTGGACCTTTTCCACCCACATCCCTGGGTGAGCTGCACCAGCCTGGGAATTTTGTGCTCAGCTCAGCAGGACTTCCCATTTGCAAATGGGGAGAACATCCTCTTCCTAATCCAGCAGGTAATGAATCTGTTCCTGGAAAAAAACCCTGCATCCCTGCATGGTTATAAACATGCTTCTGAGTCACAGCTACTCAGTCCCAACTTGAAATTTGGCCAGAGCAGCACCATAGATGATTCTCATTTGATAATTTTTTTTTCCCCTAGCATAGCCATATTTCAAAAATAAATTCAAATCAGAATGCCAAAAACCACTTTCTAAGATGAGTGTAGTCCATCACAGCTCCTGGGAATATCAATCATTGAAAGAGAACCTGTCCCCCATCTCTAGACCCTGCCTGGGCTGTGATAGAATCACAGAAGGATTTGGGTTTGAAGGCACCTTAAAGATCATTTAGCTCCAAATCCTTGCCATGGGCAGGGACACGTTCCACTAGACCAGGTGCTCAGAGTCCCATCCAACCTGGCCTTGAACAGGGATATGGGGCAGCCACAGCTTCTCTGGGCAACCTGTGCCAGGGCCTCACCACCCTCAGAGGGAAGAATTTCTTCACAGTATCTTATTGAACTCTGCCCTCTGTCAGTTTGAAGCCATTTCCCCTGGCCCTGTCACTCCAGGCCCTTGTCCAAAATTCCTCTCCAGCTCTCTTGGAGCCCCTTTAGGCATTGGAAGGGGCTCCAGGGTCTCAGTGGAGCCTTTCCCTCTCCAGGTCTAACACCCCCAACTTGGACTCTCTTTAGGGACTTGTCCCCTGCCTGATGCTCTCCCCGAGTGGAGGAGCAGCCTCAGGCTTTCTGAGCAACCCGAGGCATGGCAGAGGATACTTTTAACTTCCACTTTTTTTGGGTGCCTCTACCCCAGCAGTGGGAGATCTCGGCGTGCCTGGGCTGCTCCAGGGGGCTGCGCAAAGGGATGCGGTAACTGCGTGGGGAGTTTGCATCTGCTTCCAAGCATCCTGCGGGAAGTGGGTCAGGTGGGGGAAGCCCAGACGAAGCCCTGGCTGCTGTGTCTGAGGCTGTGGGGGTGCAGGGAGGGGACAGCTGCCACTAGATGGCAATGCCGGAGCGGCGGCAGCAGCCCCGCAGCGGGCGGCGAGTGATGGGGACTCGGGCTCACTCGGGAAGGGACAACCCTTGTCTCCCGTGATGGCATGGCTAGGAGAGGTGGGGTAAAAGGAAGCAGGGGGATTGGATGGCAATATCAGCGTGAGAATCATAGAACCATGGAATCATTTAGGTTGGAAAAACCCTCTAAACTTATTAAGTCCAACTGTTAACTCAGCACTGAGAAGCCCCACCACTCAACCAATGTCCCCAGGTGCCATATCTATACGCCTTACAGATCCCTCCCGGGATGGTGACTCCATCGCTTCCCTGAGCAGCCTGTTACAGGGCTTGACAACCCTTTTGGTGAAGACATTTTTCCTAATATCCAATCTGAACCTCCCCTGGTGCAACTTGAAGCCATTTCCTCTTGTGCTGCTGCTTGTTGCCTGTGAGAATAGACCAACTCCCACTTGGCTACAGCCTCTTTTCAGGTAATTGTAGAGAGTGAGAAGGTCTCTCCTGAGCCTCCTTTTCTCCAGCCTGAACACCCCCAGCCCCCTCAGCTGCTCCTCATCAATCCTGTGTTTCAGAGTGGAGGAGTGTTAGCCTGTCTCTGGAAAACCAAATGCATCCCAAGTGCCTTCCTGTCCTGGCATCTGCTGTTCCCCTGTCTTCTTGGATTTCCTTCATTCACAAAAACCCAAACAGCCCCATATATCTGGCTTTGAATCCCTGTGCCTTGTTGAATCATGTAGGCATCAGCCACTCTTCTTCCTGACTCACAGATCCCAGTGTGCTGGGTGAGGGTCAAGATGAGAACAGCAATAAACATCCTGGGAAACCGAGCTTGCATCTCTTGGCATAGCTGAAGACTCTTTTTTTCCTTTTGGCTTTCAATCTTCTCTTAAGGAGCTGCTTTCCCATAAATATCCCATCCTTTAGTACCGTCTGAGCAGGAGAGAGGCTCCCATCGGGGTTATCCTGCGCTCTGCTCTGCAGCAGCAAATGTAGAGTAGAGGTGAGAGCCAACCCTGACTTCAGGGGATAGCCCACTGCCCCAGCAGCAGTGTCTAGGTAAGGTGTGCATCCCTGCTTCAAGGGGCCAGGAGGAGGAAGGCTGCCTTCCTCCCCTTCAGCCCTTTGCTCTGAGCCAGGAAGGGGATGCAGAGGCAGGGCTGAGTCCATCCTTCTCAGCCTCTGGGTACCACACAGAGCCTGAGCATTTAGGCTGGATGGGATTGCTGGTGCAGGCTTAGGGGGTGGGAGTGGTCTTCCAGGGCTGGGAAGAACCAAAGCAGGAGCTCTACAAGGCTGAGAATCTGCTCCTGG
The DNA here is from genome assembly GCA_013396755.1 of Sclerurus mexicanus. Taxonomy (NCBI): domain Eukaryota; kingdom Metazoa; phylum Chordata; class Aves; order Passeriformes; family Furnariidae; genus Sclerurus; species Sclerurus mexicanus. The sequence continues at coordinate 75,947 of VWZF01006644.1, forward strand.
CAATCTGCCCAGCCTTGGGTTTAATTAACAGTGACTTAAAGGTTTGAAAGGTGGGAAGAGTGGCATTGCTCCTGGTGCTGCGTTGGTGGTGGGGAGGAGGAGGCAAAGGGGATGAGCCACAAATCATAATTGATTCATTTAGGGCAATGTCTTGCCTGGACTGAATTGAAGGGGCTGTAATTAGTTGGTAACTGGTGCGGCCACCTCACTGCCTGTTGTTAGTGGAATGAATGTCCAGGGTCATTCTGGCTGGCTGGTGGCCTGGGAATTATTTTGGGAGGGATCTGCCCATCCCTGTTCCACTCTGTTCTGGAGCGTGGTGGTTACATAGCTGAGGACTTGCTGAAGCACCCCAAAATTACACCCGTTTTGATTATAAGGCTAGCTGGAGGCACAGAGTCAAGTAAGGATGCAGCAGATGGGCATTGTGGTGGGCTGGTGAGCTCTCAGTGTCTGACTGAGGATGGGGCAATCATCCCACAATCCTTTTTGCAAACACTCTTCTCTTACCTTGCTGAGGAGGATCTGGTGCTTCATATTCCTCAACCAGCCAGCCCAAGGGCTCCTGACAGTTGCAGGCATGAGAGCCTGGGATACAAAGCACACTCTGTGGCCTTTTGGTCACAGTAGTGCTTGCAGGGTGGAGAAGTCCTTGGTGAAGAGCTGCCAGGCTGCACCAAAGGAGAAGCCCTTGCCGAAATGACTAAGGGCTAGATTTCAACTGGTTTTTTTTTTGGTTTGGTGGTGTCTGTTTGTTTGTTTGTTTTTTTAAATTTGAATGCCTCAAGTGTTCCTGGCTGCCCCACAGCAGGTGTGAGGGACAGGGCAGCAGCCACTGTGTTTGCAGAGCAGATTGGTGGTGGTGTTGTGGATGGAGGAAGAGCATCATGGGGTTACAGGGTGTCTTGTGATGCCAACTGGAGCTGTGGGTGCTCTGCTTGTGGCAAAGAAAGGTGGTGAGTGCTGAAGACCTTGGGGAGCTCTTCCACCTCGGGGTTCAGTGGGAGGGGTGGGGGATCCTGTGTGTGAACAGCTCACAGGGTGTGCTAAGCAGCGAGGCTGTGCCCTGCCTGGTGGGTGCAGAGGACTTGGGGACATCTCTCCGGATCTGCAGGTACCCTGTGTGTGCCAGGAGGGCAGGGTGGGTTCCCAAAAGGTGGGTCAGCAGGCAGGCAGTCCCTGCACAGGGGCACAGCCCAGCCCAGGGGATCTGGGCATCCCTGGGTGACCTTGGCACATGCAGGGGTGCAGCACCAGCAGTGACCTCAGTCTTCTGCCCATAGTGTGTTGGCTGAGTGGGTGGGGGGCAGGGTCGGAGACCCCCCTTCCTCCCCGTGGCAGCTGCTGCAGGGACACATCCAGCCCGGGCTGTTTACACCTCTCAGATGAGCTGCTGCTGCTTCTGGCCAACATCATGTGTCAAACAGAAAATACTGAGGAAGGGGTGTGTGTGTGCAAAGAAGACTGATCTGTATGCGAGTGAGCAGGAGGGCTCTCCCCAGGCACCCGCTGGCATCGGGGCGGCTCCGGCGGAGAGCCGGGAGCCTCGAAGTGTCCCAGGGATGGGGGGAGGACAGTGCATGTGGCTGGAGAGATGCTCGGTGAGGGCTGAGATGGGGTGTGGGGGATGCAGACAGTGGAGTCTCCCTTGTCCCCCAGTTTAGCCACTCACCTAGGAGCACCCGTGTGCTGGAAAGCCCTCTGCAGCCAGGGCGGGGGGGGCTGCTTCTGGCAGGGTGAGGGCTCCCCCATTGCCTTTGTTCCCTTCAGACCCACCCCTCGACTCTGATTTTTCCTTTGCGGCAGCTCCCGTGCTTGCCAAAAGAACGCACTGGATGGAGCGAGGGAGCGAGCCGGGCGTGTTGTGCGTGTGTGTGCGCTTGTGTGCGCCTGTGTTGCCACTGACTTCATTAAAGCGAGCTGTCCCCGAGCTGCAGAGGCGCGGCAGCCTTTAATTTCGTAGCCCGGCTCCTGCGGGAAGCCGACGTCGCCTTACGAGCTCCTGCCCTGGCAGCGAGGGGCTGAGCATCCCTGGTGCCTGTCTGGGGGCTCTGCCCTCCATCTCTGCCCACTGCCCCAGGGAGCCAGCATTTGGGTGGTCGNNCCAGCATTTGGGTGGTCGGGCTCCCGCAGGATGCTGAAGATGGAGTCGGGAGGAAGGAGTTGGACACTTGGCTCCAACTAAGCTGGACCACGCTGCAACCTGTTCCCCCGGCCTCGGCTGCTGCGCTGGGTGCTGTACCGAATTGTGTCTTCCTTTGCGATGGGGTGGATGAAAGGACTTGGATCCCAGCCCTTTCTCTGCCTGATCTCTGCTTGCCTTGTAGCGGGGGGGTTAAAAGGGGCTGGTTTGGGCTTGCAGGCAGAGTGGTGGGAAGGATGTGGCTGGGTTTAACCCCTTGCTTCGTGGTGGAAGGTGCTTAGGGACTGAGCCGCTGCGGCCTCTGCCGAGCACGAAGGAGGGCTTGCTGCCCTCTCTGCTTCCCGGGTGGCCGTTTTGGGGGAGCCGGAGGCAGCGGGGCTGCCCCCCAGGCCGTGCCGGAGGCACTGAGCCGGTGCCGTGCCTTTGCCACCTTTCCTTCGCGCGTGTCCCTGCTCCCCTGGAGGGATGGAGGAGAGACGGAGCTGAGCGTTACCCGGAGAGGAGGAGGGGGCTGTGGTTGGGACTGCGCCCCGCAACCCCCTCCCTCTTCTCTCCCACCCCCCCGCCGCCTCGGTGCTGCTGCTTTGGCTCACCTGTGTGTTTTCTTCCAGGATGGCTCGCTTTGGGGAGGCAGTGGCTGGCAGGCTGGGCTCTGGAGATGGGGGCTCCGACCAGAACCGGAGCCGGCAAGGAGCTCCTGCCCCTGCAGGAGGGAGCCCGGGAGCCTTCAAGCAAACCAAAGCGCAGAGAGCCCGGACTATGGCTCTGTACAACCCCATCCCCGTCCGGCAGAACTGCTTCACCGTCAACAGATCGCTCTTCCTCTTTGGGGAAGAGAACATAGTCAGGAAATATGCCAAGAAGCTCATCGACTGGCCATATCCTTTCTGCGCCCCCTGTGAGCCCCCCCTTGCTTCCCGGATTTGCCTTGGTGGCTGCCCAGGACACGTGTATGTGGCACTAACAGCAGGTAAGGCGTGCGGAGAGGGGTGCCCCGTCCCCTGGGGATGCTCTCCTCGCCCTGTTGCTGCTTCCTCTCCCGTCCTCTGCTCTGTGCCTGACAGGAGCTGAGCTCTTTTTCCCTGCAGGGAGCCCCCCAGCCCCTCCTCAGGCTTGGATTTGTTAGCCCCCCCATGCTGGTGAGGAGGGGTGCTCTGATCCCAGTTTAACCCTGCATGCTTTGAGATGCTCTGTGTGTGTGTGCCTGGGGAGGGAGTAGTGGTGTCATGGCCTTTCCTCTGTGCCTTGATGCCTTGCTGGAGTTTTGTCACCCCACTCCACGTGGAGCCACCCATCCTGTTGAGGACAGCTCCCTGGGAACCCATGAATCTCCACCCCTGCTGGGTGGCAGCTCTGTCCCTCCTGTGTGTGCCCTCTTTGCTGCAGGTCACACTTGGCAGGGGCACAGCCATCCTCACCTTGCAGCCCCCAGCCCCCTACAGCAGCTCTGGGATGTGGTTGCCCCCCTCCCTGCGGCAGAGGCAAGGATGCTGAAAACCTCTGTCTGTGCCCCGTGGCCCTCTTGGGAAGGTTGGACTGTGGGTCTGTGATTTTTATCTCAGGGATCCCCCCTCCTGGGGCTGGGTGGAGGGTGCAGATTTCTCCCCCACCCTCCTTCCCCTGCTCCTCCATCCTTTCATACACCCCCATGCACTTCTCTCTCCTCCCACCCTCCCCGCGGGTGCCCCTGGGCGCTTTGGCCAGTGCCCAGCACCGCAGCACTCAGCCCCTCATGAGCCTGGGCTCAGTGCCCTGCTGTCCCCCAAGGCCCCTTCTGGGCTTTTCCCCCATGGAGGAGCTGAGCCTGAAAACTTCACCGTGGCCATGCTTTGGCTGTAGGACCCTCCCTGTGCCGTGTTCTGCAGCAGTGATTCCATGCAGCTCTTGCCTCTGCCGCTTTCTCTCCCCGCAACTTGTTGGTTGAGTTACCAGCTCCTCCAGCGGGCACAGGAGAGCTTTCCCTCGTGCCAGGCAGCAATGCCTTGGTTTGGTGCAACAGGTATCTCAGGGAAAGGCCTCTGGTAAGGCATAGGGGTGCAGAACAGGTCACCCACCCTGCTGAACATCCCTGGGAAAATGTCCCTGTGTAGCTCCGACATGTCAGGTCAAACCTCTGCAAAGCAGGAACTGGTCCTGGTTGGGGAGCTGCAAGGTCTCCAGGCTTGAGGGCATGATCTAGGGGTGAAGGGCCACCTTGGAGGGGCTGAATTCCCTGTGGCATCCCTAAATATGCCCCTCCTGGCAGCACCAGCTGGGTGGGTGGCTGCCGAAGCAGTGGTGCGGCGGTGAGGATGGGGACGTGGCAGCTCAGTGTGGAGCCCTGCAGGGCAGTGGCCCGGCTGCCTGCCTGCTCTTCCAGAATATGCCAAATTATTCATGTGCTTTTTCAGCAGGGTGTGGGAGGGCCCTCACCCCTTTGGCTTTCGTTTAAAGCAAGAGGGAGCTGGGGTGCTGCTGCTGCTGGCCTGGCACTCCCAGCGTGGGCTGGGGTCCCGTGCCGGCGTGATGTCTCATCTCCAGGCAGCCGCTGTCTCCTAGAGACTGGAGCTCCACCACCACGCGATAAAAACTCCCCAGCATTATTCTCTCCTGGAATTTGCAATGCATGAGGGAGATAGGCTCATTTTATAATTTTTTTCTAGAAGTAAGTGACATATTCCTGTGTGAGTGCTGGGAACAGGCGTGCTCCAGGCGCGGGAGCTGAGCATTCCCGCCTGTCCCCCGCCTGGCTGCCATCTCTTTCCAAGAAACTCATCCACCCTGGAGTTCCTCTGCACCACTTGAGCTTTGAAGGCTTGGGAGTGGGCAAGGCCTTTTTGTGATGAGTTTTGGTGAGCTTGGCTAGGCAAGTTGTTCCCATCCTTGTAGCTGTAGCCTGGCACAGGCAGCTGGTCCCTTTTGGTATGGCCAGGAAAAACATGTGAGCACCTCAGCTGCCTGGCCTGGAGCCCATGGCATTTCTCCTGGATGAGGGTAGTTTGAGGAGGTGAGCATTGGATTTTGGCTGTGGTCAATGAGAGCTGCTGGCCTTGGGAGGGTGATGGGCTTGTGCCATGGGTGGAAGTGGGCATGGCACTGAGGAAAGCCAAGAGGGCTGAAGTGGAGTGCAGGGAGGAGTGAAGGCTCTTCTTCATCCAGCTCCAGTTGACTAGGTAATAGGGCTAAAAATATCTGGTGATTCAGGCCTGGATATCTGCTGGGTAACTGTGTAATTATAACCAGCAGCCTCTGCAGTTTGGCTTCCCAGTGTAAATAGGGATGATGCACGGAGGGGAAGGAGGAGAAACATGAGCAACTGGGATTGGGATGCAGGTCTTTGCTGAGTTCCTTGCTGGAAGCCCAGTGCAGTGCCTCCACTGGAGCTGCTCTTTTAACCCATCCTGCCCAAAACGTGAGGCAGCTGCTGTTTTGGCTGTAGAACATCTCCTCTTCTCCTTGAGAAACACAGCCTTGTCCTGCCTGCTGTCCTGCTGATGGCCAGGCCTTTCACCCTGATTTCATTTGTTTGGCTGCCTGGAAAGCTGCAATTCAGTTAGCACATGAGATGGACTGCAGCTCATCTATATCTGCTCCGTTCCTCATCCGCCTAATCATATTTGACCTGGATAAGATCCCTCTCCCGCCCCAGAAAGGCCAGATGACATTGTGTGGCTCTGGCTGTGTCCCCAAGGACAGCATCTGGCTGCAGGCACACACTGGCCGCTGCACCTGTCCCCAGGTTTGGCAGGGAAGAGGGTTGTCCAACAGAAACTAGTTCCCTATGGCGAGGGATTTCTCCTGTCTCGGCCTCTTTGAGGACCATATCTGGTGTTAGGCTGGCCAAGAGCAGCCCGAGTGTCTGCAGAGCCCTGGGGTCCATTCCCAGTCCAACCATCATGAGGATTTTGCTCCACGGGTTGCACACCCACTCGTGCCTGAATTGTTTTACTCATGATGACTCTCACTTTGACCCAAGACTGTATGGGCAGTGCCCCTCAGGCACCCTGGCAGTGTCATGCCCCACCTTGCCAAGCAACTCCTGCACCTTTGTTTTTCCCCAGCCAAGATTCTGACAGGTCTCACTTTCCCAGGGAAAGAGCTGCACCATGTCGTGCCATCCTTGCGCAGCTCCATCCTTGCGCTCCCCAAGGTTTTTTTATTTAATTTTTTTTTTCTCCCAGGCTGTTTTCTGTGCCCTTCATTCATCAGATTTTAGAAGGTTTCTTTTTTTTTTTTTGGGAGGGGCGAGTAGGTGTAATGGCAGGTCCATCTCTTTGACAGCCAGGGAGAGCGAGGCTGCCTGTCAGATGGTGAATTTAAACAGAGGCAGCTGTTGTCATGGTGACACCAAGTTGCATCCTGTTGCTGTGGCAACCAAAGTTAAAAAACTGATGTTAAGGCAGGAAAATCACATGATGTGGTTCTTTTTTGTTAAAAAAAAAAAAAAGAAAAGGAGGAGGAGAGGAGAGAGATTTGATTTCCAGGGTGAGGTGGGGGAGAAGGAGACACTTCTCCATGGAGCTGTTTGCACGTGTCAGGCAGACCCCGCATCCCACATTCTGCATCCCTACAGGAGCGGCAGCAGTGTGGGCAGCTCTGCCCCGTTGGACTCCTGGCTGTCACTGCCTTCGGGTTAACCCCTTATGGAAACCAAACCACCACATTTTGGAGCCATAAGTAGCAATGTCTGTGACTGCAGAGAGCAAGTGTGTCCGTGCAGTGGGATTTAGGCAAGCTGGATACGCCCTGCCAGCTCTCCTGAGCCTGTGTGGAACAGGCACGCAGGAGCTGGCTCATGTTTAAAGGGTAGTGGGAGGATGTGGGGTCTGAACATCACTTTGTGTCAACCTCAGCACACCAGAGTTATGGTGTGCTGGGAGTTATGGGTGGCAGGATGCAGGGATAGGGGCAGCCATGAGGGGTCACAGCACTATGGCTGCTTGAGGGCACTAGATAGTCTTCTTGGTAAGGGAAGATCCCTTTTGTCCTCAGGGACAAGCCAAGGAAGTGTTGTGGGGCTGGGGAATCCCAGAATGGAATTAGGACCACTCAGAGGCTTTGCTCTACTTGGCACTTTGGGTTTTTCGTGGAAACCAAAAACCTCTCTAGCCCAGAGAAGTTGTAGATTCCCCAACCCTGGAAGTGTTCAAGGCCAGGTTGGGTGGGGCTCTGAGCAACTTGGTCTAGTAGAAGGTGGAGTCCCTGCTCATAGCAAGGGATTGGAATGAGATGATCTTTAATGTCTCTTCTAATCCAAACCATTCTGTGATTCTATGAAAACAGCGTTGGAGAGGAGGTGCTCTCTTTCCTGCTGGTGTAGGGAGCTGAGAGGAGGGGGATGTTGAAGAGGTGGGTCTTTCTTCCTGTCTTGCTGTGTCTGTGTGGGACAGGCTGGAGTGCTGGGGCTGCAACCAGCAAGTTGAAGTCCACAGGTGTAGAAACTGAAGCTCCTTCTCATTGGTGCCTGGGGAGCAGGGAAAGCCCTTCAGGGTAGCAGGTCTTCGGGGAAGCCTGGGGAGAGGTGGAAAATGAAGTTCCTAGGAAATGCTGGAGCTGGACTGGATGATACAGGCAGGGCAAGGGGTTAAATTGCTCTTGCTCTTCTCACTGGCACTTGGAAGTAGGATTCCTCAAGGTCCATGTGACCTCACTCCTCTGGGTCTTCTGCTCCTTCCCCACCTGCCTGCCCAGGACTGGGGAAAAGGCACTGAGAAGTGGAGGGATGGAGCGGAGCTCTCCTTGGCTCCCATCTCTTGCCCACATCCAGGGAGGGATTTATCTCATACCCAGCCTCTTGTGGAGATTGCATCAATGTACTATCAGCTCCGTAAATCCATCTTCAGGGATTGGAGCTGCAAACACTCCCTGCCTTAGCAAAACAGGTGTTTTGGGCAGGCTAATTTGGGCTTCTGGTTGGGGAGGAAGGTCACAGCTAGAAGCAAGGTTGTGCTGGTGACTGAACATCTCCCTGGCAGACCCACCAGGGTGCTCCAGCTCTAAGCATAGGGTTAGTGCCTGCTCCAGGTGGTCTGGGTCATGGCTCGGGGGGATGTCCCTATGGCCTGGGGTCACTGTCCCCGCCTCAAAGGCACTGGGTGGGAGGCATGGAGCTGCAGGTGTGGCATGCACAGGGATCGGCTAAGTTGCTAAGGAAACAAGTCAACGGTTCAGGGGAGAGAGCATTGGGTAAAGGAGATAAATCAATAAGAAACCCTATTTTTATCAGCTCCCTAATGATCCTCCAAGAGAAGCCAGACGAAGGAGGAGGAGGAGAAGGCTGGAGGGAGATGGGCTTTCATTACTGGGCTTGGAGGGAGGCGAAGGCTGCTCTGCATTTTGGGTGGCTGGAAGGTTGTATGATTAAACATCTACTGTGAGAGAAAATAAAGCAGTGATAGAGCATTGTCTGGTGGGCTCGAGCCCTGAGCTGGAAGGATGTTTGCTTGGCAGATGTGAGGCATGGGGATAAAATACCCCTTGGCTAAGCCAAATGTTCCTGCTGTCCCTTGGGAGTTTCTTCTTACCCTTGGTCTTTCAAAACCTGGCACAGCTGGAGCTATGGGGACTCATTTCCACAGGGTTGATGTCTTGCAGCTCTCACACAGCTCTGGATGTGATAAGCCAGGCTTGGCTCCCTGGAAAACTGGGTCAGTGGGGTTTGAAGAGTCTCTTTTGGCAGAGACCTCATGGTTAGGTCAGTGCTTAGGGCAGCAATTGTCCTTTTAGTCTCGGCCAGGTTGGATGGAGCTCTGAGCAACCTCGTCTAGTGAGAGGAGTCCCTGCCCACAGCAGGGGAGTTGGAATGAGATGGTCTTTAAGGTCTCTTTTAACCCAAAACATTCCTTGATTCTGTGATATCTCCTTACTCATGTGCCATGCATTTGCTAGAGATGGAGCAGGGATGTGGTTCTGTGCTGGGGCAGATGTGCACCGTCCTTATTCTGTTGAGCCAGATGTTGGAGTCCATAAGGAAGCATGGGAGCCAGCTGAGCCATTAGAGGTGGTCCCAAGCCCCCCCTGGCACTGCTGAGCAGGGCTCCCACACTGCTGCCTTTGGAGAAGTTGGGTTTTTCCCACCTGGCTGTTTCCCCCATAGGGAATAGTGGCTGTGGTGGGGAGGAGTGCGGGATGCTTGGCAGGTTTAGCCATGCCGAGGCGGACAGACGGACTCGCTGTGCAGTTCCCACACTTCTCATCTAGGCAAATGTGCCTGGTGCCTGGGGAGCTGGCTGCACCGCCCCACTAACACGCTGTTTTTCTTTTAAGCCGGTGCTAATTGCTCGCAGACTTTCAGGAAAATGATACAAAAAGATCCCAAATAGGCTGGTGGCTCAGGGCCAAGCACCGCGGTCTGCCTGTCGGCCGGAGTGTGCGGCCAGAGGTGGGAAGCAGGGACAGGACGTGGCTTTCAGAGGAGGCTTGTGGTAAAATCCTCGCTTATGTTAAGCCTCAGACCCCCCCTTTTTTTGCACTCCTGCCTCCCCAAGCACAGGGAACTGCTCACGCTTCATGCCTGGCTGGGAGCATGGTGTGAGCCAGCAGCAGTGAGGTCTGCAGCATCTCTCTTTGGGTTTGCCTCTAACTTAGCGACCATTAATTTTACTGAGTGGCCTTTTAAATGCCTTGGCTGAATTTTTCCTGGCTCTGCTTCCTACCGGACTGAATACCTCCCAGCTTCTGCAGGCTTTCTTTGGCTGTCCCTCCTGACCAGCTCTCTGGAGACCTGCTCTGATGCCCATCCCTGCTCCCACCTTGCTAGCATTGCTGCAGTGTCACTGCTGCAAGGGTCCCTTCATGATTTCCCGTTTCCCATGCTTGTGGCCAGCACTGGGGTGCCTTCTCTTATCCACGGGCTCAGGGCCACTGGTTTAAAGCATTTCACTGTAGTTAATGGTCAGAAGGCAAGGTTGCAGAAGACAAAATCGCCCCATTTCCTGGGGATGATGTCATGGCCACTGGGCACCTCCTGGCCTGAGACTTATGAACCTGAAGGTGCTGGGTCTGGAAAAACCTGGTGTGATGGGGAAAGGCTCAGCCAGGGGGCTGTTCTCTGTGCTGGCTTGGGATGGTGTGAGTGTGGAGGATTTCTTTATGGGCAAATCCATTCCTGGTGGGATCACATTCCCTTTCCACAGAGGTGGGCTTTGGGAAGGTGGCAGTCTCCTCCTGGTGTGGCTGCTGGTGCCAGTGGTGACAGTAATAGAGCTGTGGGTTTTTGGCATATAGGGAGCGGAGCAGGGGTGTGCTGCCTGCTGATTAATCACTCCAGGTTTTGTTATTGAGGACAATAGGGTTTTTATTGTGAAGATGTGAGAAAGATGGATGGGAAGTTGGAAAGGTATGGCCATCCTGTCACTTGGAAGTGCTTCATTTTCAAGGCTCGGCAATGGGCCAGGCAGGAGGAGGGAGCTCCATGTCCCTGCCTTGATTCCATGAATCAAAAGGCAGGAGGGACCTGAGTTTGGGGTGCTTTCCTGAGTGTCAACCTGCCCTTTCCTTCCCCTCCCATTCAGGTCTTCAGACACCAGCAACTGCTGCCTCTTGTCCTGGCTCAGGGTTGCTCCCGGAGAAGGGTGCGCAAGATCTAGACATGACTGTAGGATTTAAGATGCTCTAAAGGGTCCAACCAGACCCTGCTGACAAGGTGCTGCTACCCCTTGGAGTCTTGCTGAGGTGTGGCTGAGCTGGGATGTCTCCATAGGGAGTTTCTACCCTGCCTGAACTGAATCTCAGCCTCAGCTGCCATCAATGTCCCGAGCTGTGAATGCTCAGCCATGTGCTCTGCAGCTCCTAGTGCTGCCTGAGCTCATCCTGCTGCCCACGGGGTGCTTGGCAATGGCACATCCACCTTGCCAACAGAGGGCACAGGGAGGACCGATCCAGGTCAGATTCCCAGGACCTGCAAGGGATGCCCTATCCTCCTCAGGCAGTGCAGGTGGTCTTTCCCATGGGGATGCTTTAGGACCATGACTGCTGATAACTTGTGGCACCTTCTCTCTCTGAGCCGCATCTCCTGTTGCTTTGTGATGGAAAAGAGAAGGAAAGCAGCACTGGCCAGCAACGTGTCATGCCAGGGAGAGCTTCCCCAACACTGCCAGGGACCATGCCAAACCCTCTTCCAGACAAAGCCCAACCTGATCAGAGCCTGGCTGTCATGTGACATCATGCCTGGCTTCAGACATGTGTCTATCTGCTGGGCTACCACCATGAGCAGCAACTCTCTCCCAAGGGAGTTCCAAGCCCCAACAAAGGCTGTTGATTAATGCCACGTGAACTTGGGAAGGAGGTGACAAGGCGAGGAAGGTCTTGGAGACTCTCAGTTCTCTTGTCACCCCTCTCATTGTCAAACAACCCACATGTGGGCTTCAACCACCTGCCTGGGAGCAGCAGGAGGTGAAAGCTGGGATGTGTGTGTGCATGTTCCAGTGGGGAAAGTGGTGATGGTGTCTAATGAGCAGATGAAACAGAGGGTGGGCTGGAGGGCTGGGAATGTCATCTACCTCTTCTCTTTCCTTAACTCCCCTCCACTCCCTTTGAGTACATGATCCTGGCGACCATCATTGCCAACTGCATCGTGCTGGCCCTCGAACAGCACCTCCCCGAGGATGACAAGACACCCATGTCCCGGAGATTAGTAAGTACCCTGTGTCCATCCCTCTCTGTCCTGCATCGGGTGAGCTGGTGGGTAAGCAGGAGCATCAGCCAAAGGGAGCCACTCAATCCTACCAGGCAATTTCTTCTGTCTTCAGGGCAGGAGGTTTCCTCTGGGACCAGCTTCTCCAGCCCTCCTGGGGCCTGTTGTAACATTCCTCCTCTAAGGAAAGGGTTCAGGAAGGTTTAAGCCCCTTAAAAAGTGACGTAGGGAAGGACTGGGCAACCTTGGGTGGCTTGTAGCCACCATCTTTTTTTTCCAAGGTTCATGCTGGCTGAGGGAGGGCTAGGAAAACTCCCAAAGGAGAGGATGAGGCTGGGGAAGGTGGGATGGGTCGTGAGTTGGGTCAATGTGAAATGCCTGGTGCTGTGTTTGCCCAGTCTCCCCCTCTCACTGCATCACTGGTTTCCTTCTGGCAGGAGAAGACAGAGCCCTACTTCATTGGGATTTTCTGCTTCGAGGCTGGGATTAAGATTGTGGCTCTGGGGTTCGTTTTCCACAAGGGCTCGTACCTGCGCAATGGCTGGAACGTCATGGACTTCATCGTGGTCCTCAGTGGGTGAGTTGAATGGTGTGGGGCTGCTAGGGCATTGGTTGGGCAGCCGGGTGTGGGGGCTCATCCTGGTGGGGATGTGAGCTCCAGGACACAGGGCAAAGCCCTGGATTACTTTTGTTGGTGGTGGTTTGTTATCCCAACTGGCAGGGAGGAGAGAATGGTTCCCTGTGCTGGAGGCTTTGTGGTAGGCAGCTGAGAGTGGGACAAGGTTCCCTGTTGGGTGAGGAGAGCTGCTTCTGAGGGCACCATGTCTAGCTTTTCTCAGTTGGTGTCCTGATATCTGTCACCCATCTGGGCATAGGGTGAGGTGAGGACGAGGAGAATGGCCTGATAAGCAATTGGATGTGGTCCGTTTTGTTCAGACACCACATGGGGAGGGAGAAAAATCTCTTTTCCTTTTGTCTTCTGGAGTACTTTCCAGGCTTGGCCTAGAGCTGAGGTTTTGGGAATGAGGTCTGGGTGGGGTCGTGTTCCCATGTGATGCCTGCATGTCAGCGTGCCAGCATGCAGCAGTGGTGCAGGGGGTGGTAGCACACAGAGCTTCACGGGTGCTGCTTGAGTGTCATTGCTGGTGTCACCTGCCAGGGACATGGCCCAGATTTGAGTCCTGCTTGCAGTGTGATGGGCTGTGCTGGTGACAGAAATGAGCAGGACCGTTTGGGCTTGTGTTAGCTAACAGTGGTAATTGGTCTGAGTAAAACCCCTCCAGGGTGACTCCCCTTGCTGTGTGGAGGGCAGGTGAATGCCCTGTAGCCACAGAGAGGCTCCAGGGAAGTGGTGCTTGGATTGTGCCTATTTCTTCTTGTGTGCTGATGGAAACATCATGTTCAGAGGAGCTGGTTTGATGTGTACAAACAGATGGTGCCTGTGGATCTTCAAGCACTTCATGAGCTTTGCTGGGTGGAGAGCAGCTGCAGGGTTGTGTGGGAAACTGAGGCACAGGAGCCAGGTGAGATGCCTGGAGTCTCTACAGAGCCGCTTGCTGCACAGTCCTGCCTCTTGGTTTGCAAGGTGATGGCACCACATGGGATGTGACACCCATTTGGGTGTTCAGAGGAGGAAGTGGGTTGCTGACCCTGATGCTGACAGGGATGTGGTGATGGATGCTGCTCGTCTATTGTAGAGAGGTGCAGGCTGGGACTGTGCTTGAGAGGAGTATTGAGGAGAACATGGTCAGGAACATTTTGACTCCCTTGGTCCAATGGGGACTGGGACAGCCTTGTTGGGGTGTTGGACCATGTCTGTTTGAGAAGGCAGGGTGTGCTGGTTGTGGGGTGATGCTTCTGGGCAGCAGTAAACAGGCTGGCTGTGGGCAGTGCAGCTGTCACATAGGATGCTGCTGTCCTCCTGCATCTGCAGAGTGACTCGTGGGGAGGACTCCGTGGCTCCTGGGCTGGGCAAAGCTGCTCAAATCCCCAGTCACACCTCTGGAGACAGCATAGGACAGGTGTCACCCCTGGTAGTAAACAGGAGGGGCTCTCATCCTCACCATGCAGCTGTGGTGCTGGGCTGAGTGCGCAGGAAGCGGCCGAGTGGCTGGGAAATGCCCATTGGCCATCTCTGGGCATCCTTTGGGGCGTGGGCCAAGGGTAAGCACTGGGCTGGGAAGGGAGGGGACAGCTGTGGACCTGTCCCTGCCCTCCTCGTGGCTCTGGGTGAGCTGACTGTAACCGAGCCGGTGCTGAGTCAGCGCTTGGCAATTACTCACTCGCAAAAGCCTCGCCAGCTCCTTTCAGTGCTGGGCCGGGCGCAGTGCCAGGGAATCAATTGCCCATGAAGGGCTGTGAGCTCCACATCAGCCACCCTGACAGGAGGTGCCTGGGTCCCCCTGGCACTGCTGGTTATGGGGTGCAGCCCTCCAGCATCATCCCCCTTGTATTGTGGTGGTTGCTCCAGCAGAATGGAACCCTCCCTAAGAAACATCTGACTACCTGCTGGCTTTGTTCCAGCAGTGCTGGTGCCTGCTGCTGTGGCCTCACTGACCTTTTGGGGCAAAATCTGTTCTTACGATGGGTGGAGGAGGCAACACACAGACTTTCATCCTGGACTGGTTTTGGGGAGGATGGGGTCACTGGGATCAGCTGGACCCGGTCACGGGCTCCTCTGTACTGTTCAGCTCTTGCTTTTGCCATGTAGTGCGGACAAAGCTGCTGTTCCTTGGTGCCATGGTTGCGCCTCCCTTGCAAGAAACTCTTGCCTGTTTAATCTGCTGAATTATTGGCAAATTTCTGCAGCAAATAATCCTTGGCTGGCAAATGACTTGCAAACAGCTTGTGGGAGAAGATTTGCACTTGGCGGCTCATTCTGTGTCGTTGCGTAAGGCGGGTGGTGAAGCCTGCACGGGGGACGTGTGCGGGCGACCGGCGGGTTCGGGATTGTCTCTGTGGACTAAAACTTTCCACTAGATGCGTGTGAGTGTCTGGACAGAGATTTGTGGGGAGTACTTCTTGGGGATCTTGTTGTCACTTAACGCCACTGGTGTGGTGGAGGGGTTGTTGTGAGCATCAGAAGTGCAGGGTAGCGCTTGCCTCAGGATGTGCTGACCCATTTTGGATGCTGATAACATTCCATGATGATGGAGCAGAGAAGATATCTGTGTGAGCAGGCCCCGCCCCAGGATCCATCCCAGAGGGACCCAGCATCATGCTTGCTGGCCTTTAATATCCTACATTACACTTGGAAGGACACTCTTCCTTTCTGGACTTATTTTTTGCCATGTATCCGATGGGAGGGGTCCTTAATGCAGGTGGCATCATGGTTCCAGATGCCACGTTAGGATTTTCATGAGGAGTGGGATTTTCTGCATGCTCTCCCTGGTGTAAATTAGCCTAATGAGGGGCTTCTCCTGTGAGCAGCCTCCTGGGACTCTGTGCAGGAATGGATGGCACTGACAAGGGTTCAACTGGTGTTTGCTTTTTGTGTCAATAAATCTAGTTTTTTTTCATCTCAGTGGAAATTGACGCCCACCTTAAAGCTCCCTGATGCTAAAGCTTCCACTGGGGAACTAATAGTCACATTTGTAAACCTGCTCTGTTTATAACCTGTGGTTTCCAAATCTTCATTGCTGCCTGAAAAAACAGCCTGTTCTCCCCCAGCTAAAAATAATTTTATCTGAAAGTGTGCATAAAATGCCTTTACTCATTCTGAGGCAGAGCCAGGGAGGGGAACATGTGTGTTTCCCCTGGGGATTGGGGATGCTCACCTTGTCAGTGCATGGACCAGAGCTGGCCAAATGCTGAAGCTGGACTTGACCTGGACCAGAAAAGGAGAAAATGGGTCAGAAAGGGCAGCAGGAGATTGGTGACCTCTTAACTGGTGGTCCTGAGAGTGTGAGGTTGAAGGAGCTTCAGCTACCAGCAACTGAAGCATTAGCTCTGTGCTCCCTGGGTGCCATTAGGAATAGAGAACAAGGACCCTGCAGCTCCCGGCTTTGTCCTACACCATATTTGAAGGCACTCGTAGAATAAGAAGGGTTAAACTCCCTCTGCAAATATCCAGGTGGGTGTGTGCTTCACGCACTCCAGTGCCTGAGCATTGTCGCACCATTGGCTTTTTTTATAGCAGTAATACAATAACACGTGAGAGGTGAAGGAGTGGGGGAACACTGCTAACAATGGTGAAAAAAAGCAAAATGGGAATCAAAAGGCCCTTGTGAAGTTGTGCTGCTCGGGAGCCGGGGAAGCAGCTGCTGTAAAAGCAGGATAAATACACTGGGGTCACTAGAAGGAAGAGCTGCCGTCAGGGTTTTTGGTAGGGTTTAATAACAACCGCTACACCTTGGTGCCTTTTGTGAAGCCCTTGGGCACAGTGGTTTTCATTAAAGGATTCTGTGGGGTGGAGTGTGGCCAAGGAAAAGCAGGACTGAAAGATTGCTGGCGGTGCTTGCCATGCCCTTCGCAAACCCGTAGCCAACCGGATGGGCACCAGCCTGTGCTGGAGGAGGAAAACTTGGCTCTCCCAAGTCCTGTTCCTAAAACCACTGTCCTCCCACTGCAAAGCCAAACAGCAGGCATGAATCCAGCCCCCTCCCTCTGTCCTCCCAGAGAAATCCTGTGCATGTCTGTGCCCTGAAACCCTGGTGGGGCTGGTGTGAGGCAGGACAGAGTGGTTCAGAGGAGGTTGCTGCCTGCCGTGCTGCAAGGTTGCAATGGGAGCCCAATGATGAGTAGGGCATTTTTGCTCATTGTGGTGCTGCCTGAATTTTGGGATGACTGTCCTGGAGAGTTCCTTTCCACAGTTCCCCCTGAGCTTTCCCATGGCAGAGGGCAGTGATGCTTTGCCTTCTGGTATTTACTGCACCTCCTGCAAGTTTTGTGTGTTCAGGTGGTCTTTTTGATCTTGGAATTCCAGAGTTAGAGGGGAATGGGGGCTGGCAGCAGCTCTGTCTGGGAATATTCAAATGCTGGATCTCCTTGTGTTTGGGGTGCTGGCCCCCATGCATGTGTGAGTGCACAATTGCCACACCCGGGCTAGGAACAGGCTCTTCCCCTAGCGCCCACACCTGCGTTTTCCTGACTGAGGGAGTACGGTGCACCTCTAGGCAAGGAAGCTTGGGGGAGTGGATATGAGGCTTGGGGAACAAGTACTAAATCGGAGTACAAGTGCAGCATCCTGACAGGGTTATCCTGCTGGGGCGTGAACCATTGCAAAGAGTGTTAGCCTATAGGATAAACAAGTAAAGAGACCAACCGCCTGTCCAAAAGCCCAGCAATGCTTTGACCACACCAGACAAGGCTTTTTTCCTCTTTCCTTTCATTAACATTGCCAGTCTCTGACCTGATGCCTGCCCCATCTCCTGTCCCTTTCCCAGCTCTTTCCTTCCAGGACAATTAGTAAAGTGTTTTGTCTTTCTTTTGGATGAATAATTAACTTCCCAGCTTTGTGAATGTTTCATGTGCCATATGCCGTGGTGGTGGTGGGACGTGCCTGACATCAGCACCTTGTACAAAGGGCAGCACCGTTTCCCTGGCCTGTTGAGGGAAGAGGGTGGGTGATGACAAAAAAGGCTTCACACTGCTGGAGACGCTTGGTGGGGGGACCCCTGAGCAGGCATAACTATGGCTCTGGCTTTGGGGGAGACAGGCATCTCACCTTCCCCCGGTGCAGAATCTGTCCCGCGTGCTGCTCACGTGCTTTGCTCCATCCTTCCCGGCTCCTCTTCCCCAGTGCTTGGTTTCCCGCAGCCGCAGAGTGAGTCAGTCCCTCCCACGTGGCTGCTGGTCTCCGGGGGCATTGCCTCCCCTCCCAGGCACCCCTGCACCCCGTGCAATCCCCTTCTTCACCCTGATGTCCTTTCAGACCTCCTGGTCTGGGGTGAAGCTCTACTTCCTCCTGTGGGGGTAAAGCCTTGGGCAAAGTCCCCATGTGCTGTTTCTATGCCATGGACCTGACTCTGGGAGAGGAGTTGGAGGGTAGAAGCCTGGTTTGAGGGAAAGGACAGTGGATTATTCCCACCACATCCTTACGTGGGGAAGTGGGATCACCCAGGTGGATGTCCCTGGGATCTTGGACCCTTCCTTTGGCATGAGTTCAGACAGGTCCTGCTGTGGTACACACTTGTCTGTACTATATTTCTCTTGCACGACTGGCTCTCCTGCCTCCTATCAATGACTTTAGGTTGCCACCAGGTCCTACGTGGGCAAATGCAGTTTTACTAGCATCATCTCTCCCTGCCAAATCCTCTGTCTGCTGAGAGGCAGCACAGGGACCAGAGGCAGGAAGGAGGCAGTTCACAGGGTCCAAAACGGGATACTCCCTCATGCACCAGATCCTGGGGGCTTCTCCAGGAAGAGGTGGCCTTGGGTGGTTATTTCATCCCCCAGATCAAAGGCTGGTGAAGGCACTTTTTGTCATTCAGCCTCATCACACCTTGCAGGGAGTTGCTGGTGCCTAATTCAGGGCTCTAGAAGCTGCTGGCAAGGGTGGGAGCAGCAGTTTTGCAGCAGGGCAATCCACTTGTGTCATGGCCCCAAAACCTAGAAAGAGCAAGCTGAGGTGATGGAGGCTTTGACATTGCTCTGAACTGTGCTGAGGGCAGGACTTGGACCTGGTGTCTCTGTCCCTTGGTATCCTCAAAGCAGAATCACTGAACTCTGCTGGGGCATCCTCAGAGTGAGCCAATAGCCTTGAGTACGTTCTGCTATGTGTGGTGCTGTCTGCAGAGAGGGGAGGGATTGATTCACCCTCAGAACAGGGCAAGAATGGGGTAAATTCATCAGGTAACTTATTTTCCATGAACTGTTTGACCAGTGTATTAATTATGAAGTAGTCTCCCCTGTAGAGTCAGGTGGCAGTGCAAGCCTTCAGGGGCCTTTCCACTTAATTATAAATATTAATTTGCGTGTCAGCCAGCCAGCACCCTCCCTGCCCCAGATTTTGGGCTGACATTAGTCTGTCTCAGACGATCCCTCTCTCCACCCAGCACACCTTTTGCTGGGACAGCTTGTCTGCATGTTCCTCAGGAGTGGTCCCCAAGGGAAATGGTTGAGGGATGCTCAGTTTGGGGTGGGGGTATGAATCGGGAGTTGATCTGATCATCTGTGGGTTCAGCCTTTGCTCGGGGTCCCCAGTGTGAAGCCCTTTTCGTCATGCCCTGAGCTCTGTGTGCTGTCCCCAAGGATTGCCGGTGGGATGGGATGATGGGGATGGGAGTCCAGCGATGCACGTCCCCTGGAACAGGCAGAGGAGGCACGATGTGTGCTGTAGTGTGGGACAGTGCATGTGCTCAGTGCTGACTCTTTGCTTTGTGTGGGCAGGGTCATTGAGCATAACTCAGTTTATTCTGCACACTCCCAAAGAGCAGAGTGTAATCTAAAACGTGATTCTTCTTTTTCTTTTTTTTCCCCCCCCTTTTTTTGCACTCCTGGGTAAAGAAATCCTTAGGTGCAGGTCTTCATTGGGAGATGAGGGCATGTGTTCTGCTCAGCTCCTGGGAGCTGGAGCGGCGCTGAGGGCTGAGCATCACTTTGCCAGCAGCCACCCCCAAAGCCTGCAGGTGTATCAGCCCCAGTGGGAGCCTTGAAATAAATAAAATAAAATAATCATCCTGGTTGCAAACACAAAGCATTGGATTATTATTTTTTTTTGCCTCTGAAAGCATGTTTTTGTCTGCCGATGATTGCTCACTATTCAATTATACTTTGGGGGATTAGCATATATTTCCCATCCTGCCTCATCTCTCATTTGCATGCTTCCAAAAGCTCCTCTCTGCTCTTTTCTCCACCTGAAGTCTCTCTTCCCCCTTTTCTCCGAGGAAGTAAAACTAACCCCTTTGCCTGGGTGACCTATAAAAACGCCTTCACTTTTTTTTTTCCCCTTCTTTTTTTCCTCCAGTACATATGATGAAAAGTATGAGATCATTGGGATTTTTTTAGCCCAAATCTGGCAGCTTTTTTTCAAATAACTTGGAGGGTGAGATGTAATTTTAGTTTGGGTCTTTGCCTAAAAATAAAGAATAATTATTAGCACATCAGACGTGGATATTGTAAGTGATCGAAAAGGGTTTAAATTGTTCTACAGATACCGGAGCTGCTGCCCTGTGTCAGCATAAAGGTCTGTCATAGCCCGAGTCCCATCTCTGGGTTGTGCATCCTCAGGAGCTATAAGAAACCTTAATTCAGAGATGGAGCTGGGTGATACAATTAAAAAAAAAATTAATAAAAGGCATGATTAGAGGATTAATAAGCAATTGACAGGTGCAGTGCTGAAATTTGAAGCTGCAAGGTTTGTTCTGAGTGTTGTATTTATTATTAGCAGTAGTGTGACGGTGGTGTCTGTGTGTACCAGCAAAGCCTGGTTATTGGAGAGAGGTTTTGTCTCTTACTTAGAGCCACAGAAGGGCTTGGGAAAAGCAGACAGCAGCCAGGCTTGTGTGCCTGGAAGTTGGTTAGCTTTTTCCAGATACTTTAATAGGTCTAAAGGTGGTCCCAGGGCTTCTCAGACCCTGCTCGGAGGCTCTGGGATGGATGGGTTTGCTGAGAGCAGCTCTGGCTGTGTGTGCTCCCAGTGCATCTGCTGTCATTGGGTGTCAAGGCCGTGCCTGCAAAAGGATGTGCAGGCACCTATTTTGTAGTGATGGGTTATCCCTTTGCTGTCAGTCAGGAGACAGGTCTGAGTGCAACGGCCTCACTCTGGTGATCTGTCCAGACCTCCTCCTGAAAGAGCTCGTGATGTCCCTTGTCCCCCAGCAAGGACAAGGAGCATGTCACCTTGCCACAGAGGAGTCCCATTCTTAGCAGCTAATTTAGAGCGCTGGGAAGTAGTGCCCTGGAATCGCCTGAACTTTGCCTGGAGCGTGACGGTTCCAGAGCCCTTCAAACAAATCTGGGTTAGCGGAGGATTTTGCAGCCAGGGCACTCCCAGGTGCTGCTCCTGCCCCGGGGAGGGAATGTGTGGTGGGGCTGGGAGAGGTGGTGGCTCCACCTCCATCACTCCATCCAGCTGGGTAGGACCATGGCTTGCACAGATCTGTGGTGACAGGAGAGAGCTGTTGATCCCAATCCTGCTCGGCTGCCAGGAGCCTTCCAGCGGGGATTGCCTTGGCAATCCCTTGAGAGAAGGGCTGGAGCCAGTGTCCAGTCCAGCAGCATCCCTGTCTTTCTGGAGATGCTCAGTCCTGGCTGGTGTCAGAGCAGGGGCTGTACATGCCCCTTTGGGAGGCTGGTGGCACGCCAGGTGTTGGGACAGAAGGAACAAAAGCTGAAGGAGGGTCTTGGGTTCTCCAGCATGATGTTGGCACAGTGTGTCTTCTTCACCTGCATTTTGAGGGGTGCTGGGTTACCCTGTTCTTGCTGGCAGGTTGCATGAAAGGGATAAAAGCACTGGTACTCTTCTGTCTCCCTTGTGCTGCTGAGTGGCCTTGCTTTATCATACTTATTGATTTTGATCTTACAACCAATTTAACAATGCAGTTCTCCCCAGCCTCTGGGTGCTCCTGAATTAATTAAGTCCCTTTTCTGCTTTCCTGTCAGCCCTGTGGGTAGCAGGGGCTGGTCATGGGCTGGGGCATGGAGACTGTGTTGAAAGGGCTCGGGACAAATGGAAAGTACTATGAAGGGTAAAAAATCCATGTATATATTGGGGATAAGCAGTATGATACATAGGGAATTGCGGGTGATGCATCCCAACTGCTGCTGGGGCCAGGCTTTGCAGCTGACCCCTTGTGCTGGGGCAGGGAAGAAGAGCTGATCAAGAAAAGGAGCTGAAACAACCTGGTTTGCAGATGTTAGAGCACTTCTGCTGCCAGGGTATCCTAGGAAACCCAGCTGCCTTTCTGGAGGGACAGGTTGGTACCTGCCGTACCTCGGGGAGAGGGGGAGAGAAAGAGTGCTAATTGCTCAGCACGCCAGAGAGCTGCTCTGGCCTGTAATTAGATGAATTAGTGGAACAATGACCCAATTTCCCTCGGTTTTTGGATTGCTGCAAACAACCCTGAGGTTGCTGCCTCCCTCTGTCCCATTCTCCTCCCCATCCCCTCCTCTCCCATCCCCTGCTGCTCTACTGCACCTTCCCTCCTCCTTGCCCAAAACCTGGGGAACAAACCTGGGTGGGAGAGGGCTCTTCCAGCATCCCTAAGGCACAGCATTCATGTTCCCAGAGTAGGTACAGCGGCCTTGAGTGTTTCCTCTGCTGGACTCCGTATGCACCAGCCCCCTCCTGCCCCAATTTGTTTTCTGGATATGGGCTTGAAAAAAAAAATCTTTGTGTTTTAAAAGAAAACCTCTGGAGTCCTTCCTTTGCCTGGCGATTGCCTTCCAAGGTCATCAAACTTTCATTACTATAGATTTTTGAATGTATGTGAGGTTCTCAGCTCCTTCTCAGCAATCCCAGAGGTGGAACTCTAAAGGAGCTCTATGTGTGGAAAAAGCCAGAGCAGCTAATGGCTGGAGGTGCTGCCAGGGGAACATGGGTCAACCATCAGGGGAGCGACCCACATTTCTAGGGCACTATCTCTGGTCCACGTGCCACCTGCCTGGAAGGGAGGTTAATCCCATGCAGTCAGGATGAGCATGATGTTGGCAATGTTGAGACCCCAAAGTGCAGTTGCATGGAATGGGTGATGTGGGGCTATCCCCAGCCACCCTGGCATTTAGGGGGCATCAGTGAAGGTCTGCTGGGGCTGAGGGGGCCCCTGAATGACTTTGGCTCATCACAGTGGCCCACAAGCTTTCATGCTAGCATCAAATGCGTCTAACTGGCACATGGATCTCTGGGAGGTGTTGGATCTCTGTACCTGCCCAGACGCATGGTCTTCCTCATGGCTTTCCCCAGCCTAGCATGAGAACATGGCTTTTGGCACTGAGGTGGCCAAGTGCTTTGCCCGGGATAACTCTGCTTTCTCCCTCTCTGCCTGCAGCATCCTCGCCACCGCTGGGACACACTTCAACACTCACGTGGACCTGCGGACACTGCGAGCCGTGCGTGTGCTCAGACCTCTGAAGCTTGTCTCGGGCATTCCCAGTAAGTTGGATGCTCCTAGTCCTCCTCCCAGGGTCTCTGCATTCATCCCTGATGTCCTTCAGAATGAGAGGGGTCCTTGTGCCACCTTGGAGGGTGAAATCAGAGGAGAGGGGACAAACCTCCTGATGTAGTGGGAACTCCAGGATGGCAGGGTTTGGTTGTCCCTGGGTGGCATTGCTCCTTGCCCAGCCCTCTCTGTGCTGCCACAAGGCTGGGTTGGCAGGGCCCACTGGCAGCTCTGCCTCCCTGGCCAGAAGGCAGTGGGTGGATCCTTTCGGGACTGGGGTTTATTCAGGGGATATTTCTTTTTTTTTTTTTTTTTTGTTGCAAGATTTCATCTGTTGGCACAGGGGATAAATAAAGAAACTAGGCTACTGCTGGCTCCAGTCTTCCCATCCCTCCTGTCCTGGACACCAGCTGGGTGGTGTGCTAGATCCATGCCTAGTGGGCAGTGAGGAGGATGAAGCTGCGCTAGTCATGTCCCACCAAGTCCAGGTGGGACAAGGACAGGCAGGACACTAGAGTGGAGACCAGCTCCAGAAACAGCCCCTCCCGTAGCCTTGTCCTGCAGCCTGGCCCTCCTCCCCCTTGGATGGTGCTTTTCTCCATGGTCCTCCTGCCCAAAGGGATCCTCCAGGCTGTGCTGGCCTCCTGCATTTCTCTAAGGATGACTGTCCATCTTCTCTGCTCGTTGTCCTCTTCACGTTGCCAAATGTGAGATGGATGTGCTTCAGGTAGGGGATTTGCATCACTGTTCTGAGCTCTGCTCGCTCTTTCTTCTCCCAGGCTTGCAGATTGTCCTGAAATCCATCATGAAGGCCATGGTGCCTCTTCTCCAGATTGGCTTGCTGCTCTTTTTTGCTATCCTCATGTTTGCCATCATCGGCCTGGAGTTCTACAGCGGGAAGCTGCACCGAGCCTGCTACACAAACAATTCAGGTGGGAAGAAGGGCTCTGCACCCACTTTGCATCCCGTGGGTGGAGAAAAGCTGGGATGAGCTGTCTCCTATCTTTCCCTTACTTCTGCCTCCTTTGGCTCTCTGCTGTGTGCTCACAGGTGAACTAGAGGAACTGGACCCTCCCCATCCATGCGGGGTGCAGGGGTGCCCCCCGGGCTACGAGTGCCGGGAGTGGATTGGTCCCAACGATGGGATCACGCAGTTCGACAACATCCTCTTTGCTGTGTTGACTGTCTTCCAGTGCATCACCATGGAAGGGTGGACCACAGTCCTGTACAATGTGAGTAGCGCTGCTCTGGGGTCTCTTTGGGTAGCTGGGCAATGGGGTGGGGAGCTGGAGACAGTGATTTTGTGTGCAGGAAACTCCTAAGATCCTTGGTTTCCATTGTGATGGGAATGGAATTGGTCCTTCCCATTTGGGCAGGAGATGTGAGATAAAGGCATATGTTACATTGCTCTAGACAAAGGGAGCTCTAATGGCTTGGTCCCCATCTCTCAGTGGTCAGGCAGCCCATTGTAGAGAGCAAAACCTTGTGAGCATGGGCTGCAACCATCCTCCTGCTTGAGGGTTGTCCCTGGGGAGGCATCCTTCTTTCCCTCCTCCTCCTGTGCTCCCTAGGGCAGCTCTGTAAGAATGGACATGTGTTTTGGGCACTGCATATCCACTCTCCTTGTACATCAGGCAGCAGATGTGCCTGCATGCCCATGGTGGCCTGGAAAAGCCCTGGATCTAGGTTTGGAGCCATGCCTTGGGGCAGGGGCAGTATTTCAGTGTCTGACAGGGAGCTGGGATCTTTGATATTTATGCTGAGGGAGCAGGGAATGGCTGGGCTGGATTCCTGTGGTTTGCAGCTATTTGAAGATTCTGATGCCCAAGCCCCAGAGAGAAACTTGGGGGCAAAGCTGGAAGCAGGAAAGAAAGCTACAGGCGATCACAAAGTGCAACGTTGCTGTGGGCGACTGGCCGTATAAGTATGTTTGAGTTTGTGGGCTTGAAGCAACCGTGCCTGTTCTGTTCCCAGCCTAATTTCAGCATCAATTTTGGCGTCATTGCACCGGGAATGTTTTTATACCATGGTTCCCATAACGCCCAGAGTTTTGCAGAGTGGCATTGCTCTGCAGGAGGCAAATTGGATGGCATGTGGTGGGGGAAACATGGGTTGGCAGTGACTCTGTCATCAAAGGCTGTTGTTTAACCTCAGGCCAAGATACCAGGCTGCCAGTGTGGGGACACCTCCTCCCACTTAGTCCATCGCTGGGGTGTAGTATGGTGTGTGTGGACAGCTGGATTGCGAAACCTAGACTGGAGTAGAAAGTGGAGAGTTCATGACAAGGGCCTGGTCTTACCATGTGGATTTGGTTTTCCTCTGCCTAAAGGGGATGGTGGTGTCAGGATCTCACTGCTTCAATGGGGGAATTAAGCAGGATTGAACCACCTGAGTGTTCAGACCCAAAAAAGTCAATTTCTTGTCTGCTTCTGTTGTGTCAATGGGATTACAGACTTAACTGCAGCACCTATTGCCCAGGCATAATTGAGTAGAGCAGGGAAGGTGATTTTCCAGTGCCCTGGGCAGCTGCTGCCTGCTCCCACCGCTGTACGCAGCCTGTGTGTGCCTGTGGCTGATGCCAAAAACCTGCCCCGCACCTTGTTCTTGTGTTAACAGCTGTCTCTCTGCAAAACTCCTTCCATCGGTGCTCCCCATGTGCCCTCCTTCCCAGGTGCTCCCCATGTCCCCTCCTTCCCAGCCTTCGGTGCCTGCAGCAATTAGCAGCAGCGCTCCTTGTGCTGGAGCCTGGGTGGCTGTGTGTGAGGAGATTGTGGACTGCACAGACAGGCAATTTACTGTCTGATCAACTTTGAGGGTTTGTTTAAGTCTGGTCTCCTGTTGCTTGGGGTGTCCTTGCTGGGAAGGCTCCATTCAGTTTCTGGGATTTGCTGATTCATCAGTTGGATCTTGCAGGAGGGTTAGGATGGGAGATGCTGCTGGGAGCACTGAAAACTGAGCTCCGCAGGACCTACCCTACAGGATTCCCCACAAAAGCTGATAAATTGGGGTCCCTCTGGGGCCCCTGGGGCAGCCACAGCCCCTGTATCCACGTAACCTTCCCAGCACCAGTTGCAATGCCAGGCAAACATGCTCTGTCACCGTGTTCCTGGTGGCCAGGAGCATAAATAAGGTGGCTCCCTTTCCCGCTCCTCAGCAAAGAACCAGCTATTATTGACCTATAATGGAAAGGATTAGGGACCTTCTTTGACTTATAATTGAATGAGGATTTGGGCCTCAGTGTGGTAAAAAGCTGCTGATTCACTTTGGGGGGTGGCAAGAGATGATATTCCTGGCACTGCTGAGCTGTACCTCCTGCCCTCCACAGGAACATAGGCTGTCTCTCAGGGTTCCTCAAGGTGCAAAGGTTACAGGTGCTCAGTCCTTTGGGTGCCTGGAGAAAGAAAAATGGATTTCTGCCGCTTTTCTTATAAAAAATGAGTGATGGCTTTGGGGGGATGCGGTCCCTGGGGCACGCAGAAGGAGGGCCGGGAAGCCACAGTGATGCTCTGCCATCACCTTTGTGACTTGGAGCAGCAAACCAGAGCAGACTTCTGCTGCTAACCATCATGGACCTTGCCCAGCACATGCCCCATGTTTGGGGGCCTCAGTGGGGGACTCTACTTTCTCACTGGGGTAAAGCAGTGGGAGGCTGTGTCCTTGCAGATTAACGCTGCAGGGGAGAGTGAGGTGGCAGGAAAACCACTTTAGCAACCTCTCACAGAAATTGCTTACTATAGTATTCCCCTGGGTAACTGTGTCATGATTTTAAGATCCATTTTTCCACAATTTTACTGGGTTTAGAAGAGTAGCTCCCGGAATTTGTAGACAGCATCACGAGAAGCTAATCAGCCCTGTGGTACTTTCCACGTGTCTTATTTCATCTTTGTGTTTGCTTTTTGCCTTCTTTTCATCAGCCTTTCCTTTTTAAAGGTAGAAATCACAGTATGGGTTAAAAATAAAAGAAAAGCCTCCAATTGTGGGGTGTTATAGCTTTTCCAGGATCCTGGGGGACTTTGATTTCTTTTAGAGGGGAGTTTTGACTTTGTGGCTGTCTGTGATCTGAAACAGGGACAGGGGAGTATTTGGCTTTTCTTCTTATACTGGAGCAGATGCCCCTTCCCTGAGCTGGCTTGAGACCAAACCTGATTTCTGTAGGGACCAGAGGGAAATAGAGTGCTGGCAAAGAGGCTCACTGTCCTACTTCGCTGCCTCTGCAGCCGTGCCGACATGGGGCAGGGGCTGGGTTGCAGTTTTGTCATTAAATGGTGATGGTGGAGGGTGGTGGGGCTGGTGAGGGGCTGCCAGTGTGTGCCATGGGGCTGGCCAGATGTGGCACAGGCATCTGGAGATGCTGGTGGCTTCGGGTGCTCAGCCTGGCTCCCGTGGTCCCAGAGAGCAAACTGGACAGAAGTTTGAAATCAATACTTACTCCACAGAACGCCACCTCAGGAGGCTGTATTTTTTCACTGCAATTATTTGTTTGCTTTCCTGTTTGGAATTGCTCAGCTGCTGTGCTTGCAGGTAGCAAGGAGGAGCCTGGCTTGATGGGATCTGCCACTCTCCTTTTCTCCCCCACGCTGCAAGGAATAACTGAGATTGGAAGTAAAACACCCATGGCAAGGATGTGCTGGGGCTGTGGGCAGGTGGGCTCTGCAGGGAGAAGGGACAGCCCTGCCAGGCTGGTGTGCTCCTTTGCCCAGAGCACTCTTCTCTGCTCCCCAGTCATACCAGTTCTGGGAACCAGAGCCTCTGGTTGGGATTTAGTGTTTGGACAACCAGCAACACAAGTGTGCAGAGAAAGCTGGTATTTATAGCTGTGTGAGCAATGCCAGTGTGGAAAGATGCAGGCAGGGGATCCGGGGCTGTCTGTTCCTCCTAGAGCAGGTCTGGAGCACAAGTCTGATAAGGAGCAGCTGAGGGAACTGGGAGGGGCCCAGCCTAGGGAAAAGAAGGCTCTAGAGGACCTTCTCTCTCTCTACAATTCCCTGACAGGAGAGTGCAGCCAGGTGGGAGTTGGGCTCTTCTGCCAGTTAACAAGTGACAGGATGAGAAGAAATGGTTTCAAGTTCAGCCAGGGGAGGTTTAGATTGTGTATTAGGAAAAAATCCTTCTCCAAAAGTGTTGCCAAGCGTTGCAAGAGACTGCCCAGGGAAGTGGTGGAGTCACCTTCTCTGGAGGGATTTGAAAGACCTGTGGACATGGCACTTGGGGACATGGTTTAGTGGTGAACATGGCATGCTGGGTCAATTGCTGGACTCGATGATCTTAGAGGGCTTTTGTAAACTAAACAGTTCTCTGATTTTATGATTCCTGTTGCATGTTTCCCTGCATGGATCTGGCTGTCAGCTTGAACTCCTCCTCCTCTTGTGGCACTAGGGATTGGGACCATAGGGAAGCACAAGGGTGAAACTGTACAGGGAGCCCTAGGAGACTCCAGGGCTGAGTTTTGGGAGCCTTTTGGGTGCTTTTGTAGCAAGAGGAGAGTGTTTACTGGGGGAAAGAACATCAAGTCCTTTGGCAGCTTTCAAAACACCTACCAAAATGCAGTGGTGGTGGGCAGAGGTGTAGGTCTTATATCCCCATGCAGAGCTGAACAGCTGCTGCAGTGAGCCAGGCAGCTGCAGAGATGCTGGTTAGGTGTGAAGTGTGAGCTGTGTGTGCAGAGAAAGCAGCTGAAATGCTGCAAGAGTGGCTGTGAAACAGGAGCTGCTGCAAGGATGGGGGTTTGCAGCAAGTGTGACTCAACCACCACGTGCTTCCAGCACACTGGAGGTGCTGGGGCCAGGAGGGTGTGAGGGGAGGACATCCCACAGTTTGGGATCTCATCTACCACTAGGGTGAAAAAGGGTTTTCATGAATCTCACCAGGCACAGAAGTTGGGGTTTTGTGCTGCTGGGCACAGGGCTGATTTTGTGCGTGAAGCACCAAACCTGAGACCACAGAATCGCAGAACCATTTACATTGGAAGGGGCCTTTTAAGGATCATCTAGTTCAACCCCCTGCCATGGGCAGGGGCACCTTCCACTAGACCATGTTGCTCAGAACCCAGTCCAGCCTGGCCTTGGACACTTCCAGGGATGGGGCAGCCACAGCTTCTCTGGGTAACTGGTGCCAGAGCCTCACCACCCACATTCTTCCTAATATCTAATTTTAATCAACCCTCCTTTGGTTTAAAACTGCTACCCCTTGTCCTTTCACAACAGACCCTGCTAAAATGTTTGCCCCCATTTTCCTTACAAGCCCCCTTTAAGTACTGAAGATCTTCTGAGATCTGCTGGAGCCCGCTTTCCAAATGTGGTGACACATCCATCCTTTTTGAAACAGGGACTGTTCATGCAGCCCTGATTTGGGGTGCTGGGAAAGGGAGGTGTGTTACATCACTGACCGTGCTGCAGCACATGGATCAGAGATGGGAGCAGGGCTTGACTTTGCACTTGTCAACCCTGGAGCAGGTTGGAGGAGGAATCTCTTGCAAAACAGTTGTTTTTCCGTGTGTGTGTTCAAAATTGCTCACTGCATCTTGGCATAAATTCCTGGTTTGTCATAGTTGCCCCTTGGGATGCTCAAAACTCAGTTGCTTTCCCTGAAACACCTTTGTGTGAACAGTGTGAGTGGGACCTGAGCATTGTGCAGGTCTGGGTGGGTTCCTCCTCTTGCCTTTGAGAGTGAGGACAGTGCCTGGCTTTCCATGGAGCAGCAAGGAGGCAGCAAAATGAATGACCTCACCGGAGAGGATTTTCCTCTTTTTGGGATTTGCTCAGACCTGACACAAGCTGGGAAACCTGAGCCCCAGTGCTTCCAGGAGCTGCTGCAGTTCCTCTGGACATTGATGTCTGTTTCCTGGGGTTCCTGGTCTCAGGGCAAGAGCTGCAGCAGTGCCAAACATGTGCAAAGGCAGTCTGCAGTGAGGGCTTGTGGTTCAAAGGTCCCCAAAAGAGCACCTGTTCTGACACAATGGGATGGCAGAGCACGGGAGGAGCTCAGCAGGGCAGTGATCCTACACCTGGGGGCTGAGCCTGCCTTGCGGCTTCTTTGGGTATTGTGGATTCTGGGAGTGTGATGGATAACCATGGCTCTCAGGAAGAAGCAGTACAGGCTAGAGATGATCTCTGAGGAGAGGAGGAGGAGGAGAGAAAGAGGTTGGAGACCGGGGGAGGTGGGAGGGATGGCAAAAGAGGGAAACCACTTGGCTTTTTGGCCCTCTGTGCCCTGAGACGGCGCCAGGCTCTCAAGCCTGGAACGGTTGCAAAGAGAACAGGAGTCCCTTCTTATGTGTTTTAAATTAAAACACAACGCACACAAAATATCCTGTCGGGGAGGTATGAAAATTTAATCAGCACCCAGAGCTCTGAGCAGCTCGGTAGCGAGCACAGACCGTAATGCCTCTGCAGCTATTCCTGGCGGCTCCCGGCCGTGCGGGCGCAGCGGGATGGGCTCTGTACTGGGGGAACAGGGGCTGCCAAAAAGTCCCCCGCACTTGTGGCACCACAGGACAGAGCCCCTTCCTCCTCCCTCCTCCAAGACATTAAACACTGAGTGTTTTTTTAAGCATGATGAAGTTAAAGAGGAATTAAGAGAGGAGATATCAAATTCCACCTCGAAGGTTCGAACCCTTCCTTAACTTAACAAAGTGAGCTGTTTTTCCCCAAATGGCTTCAGTTGGTGCCCATGCTGCCAGCCGTGGGTGCTGGAGCTCATCCCTGCCAGGCACATGTGCAGCAGCCAGCCTGCTCTCCCCTCTCCTCCCTTTGGAAAAAACGGCTCTTTCTCCGCACTCAGCAAAGCCAGACCCTTGCCAGCTTGCCAAATGTTCCTGCCTTTTTTTTTTATATCCCCCTTTTCCCTCTGTGTGTGTGTGTGTGTATGTGCTGAAATGACACAGCAAGAAACAAACTGTGTCTGCTGGATCCCAGCTTTCAGGCATGTTCTATCAAAAGCTCCCTGCCCACACCCTGCTCCCTGCCCGCGCGGGAAAGTCTCAATCCTGGCAGCACTGGAGGAGTCAAGGGGCTGGTGGAAGCACCAATGCTCCAGCATGGATGCTCTGGCACTCCCCCACAGCTCCAGGCTCAAGGATGGGAGTTTGCAGGGTGTTTCTGTGCTGCATGGTCCCCCATTGCTCATCTTTTTTAAGCCCAGGACTTGTAACTCCATTAGCAGGTTTGGTGCTGGAAATGGTGTTGGTGAGGTGTTGGAAAGCTGTTTTCATGGTTCTTGGTGAATGTGCTGCTGTGCGTCAGGGTTGGGTTATGGGGTTCCATGAGTGAGCTTGTGCATGGGTCTGTTGCCCCAGAGCCTCATAGCTAGAGCTGGGGATGTTCCTGCGTCTAGGAATGTCATACAATGGTGAAAATCGTATTTTGGAACAATATATCATGGGGCCTGAATATATCTCTGCGCTTGAAGTGTGTCCAAAACAAAGCAGGGATCCAGGGTGGAAATAACCAAGCCCCATGGGAAAACAGCCCCAAAGCTGATCCTATGGAAGCCATACCTTGCTGCAGCATCCAGAGTCTGGGTCCAGCTGGAGATGCAGTGGCGCTGGCGTGTGGATCTGCACTGGCACTGCCTTAGCTAAGAGTGGGGTCTACTGAAGGCTGTGAAGCTTTGCAAATGCTCCATCAGAAAAAGTTCATGGTGCCTGTGGGGCACTTAGGAGGGTGCCGTGGAAGGTGCAGGAGGGGTCTGGGCAGGGGAAGGTGGGGATTTGGAAGCAAAAGTGAGGGTAGGTGAGGCACCATAATGAGGGATGACTGTGGGGAGAGGCAGAGGAGGAGGCACGCATGGGGACAGGGTTTGGAGATCTATACTGGGGCATCTGGGTGCAATTTCTCGGTGGGCTGGTGAGAACAGAACCAAAATTGCTCTTCATGCCTATTTCAAATATTTTGAACGCTTGATTTTTAGTAATGCTTTGAGCAATGCATTTTCTGCATTCCATTTAGGAAAGAGAAAAAAGGAATATCTTGTGGGTTTTTTCCTGTTTCCCCACTCCCTCCCCGCATGTGCACAGACAAAAGCATGCCCACATGATGTGGGCTGTGCTGAGTTTTTTGTCCCACTCTGCCAGGACTCCTGCCTGCCCTGGGCACCCCGGAGCATTCCAGGGCTGTTGCAAGTGCAGGGAATGGGACAGGAGGTGCCCATCCTGACTGGAGACCCCAATATGCGGCCCTGCCACGGGTCAGTCCTGGCCTTGCAGAGGAAATGTACCAATTTCCTCATTAACCTGATTTGGAAAAGCAAAGCATTTCCATTCAGATCTTGTCCAGTGCTGGGGTCGCTGATGGATCCCAGGCAGGGCTGGCAGGGAGTGAAGCATGGCCCTGCATGCAGGAGATTAAATTACCACTATTAAAGGGAAGAAAGAGATCTGTTACTGTACTGGGGAGAGCAGCAGTGGGTGTCAAGGTCTGGAGGGAATCGGTTAGGCTGGGGAATCTATTGTAAGGTATTTTTTTAGTTATTTTTCTCCCTTTTTTTGCTGGGATATGGAGATTTTGAGGCTGTTCCTGCTGACCTGTGTGTGCTTCTCAGTTGGATGCAGCTGTTGTTTGCTGTGGAGGTGATGCTGAGGGGATGCCATTAACCATGGCAGAGGCATGGTTGGTGTCACCACCAGACAAAGACCAGTGTGGGCTGCTGGTGTTGGCCAAGCTGGACGTGAAGGTCTCCAGGATGCATCTGCTGGGAAGGGGCAGAAAGCTCCCCTCCTCCCCAGGGAAAGCCTCTCAAGTGGGAGCCCAACCCTGTATGAGACACTGGAGGATCAGTGAGGATGGATCTTGATAGGACCAACGGGAACAGCTATAACTGAAAGAGAATAGATTTCCATTATATATCAGGAAGAAATTCTTTCCTGTGAGGGTGGTGATATCTTGGACCAGTGAAGCTGTGGCTGCTCCATCCCTGGAAGTGTTCAAGGCCAAGCTGAACAGGGCTTGAGCAACCTCATCTAGTGGAATGTGTCTCTGCCCACGGCAGGGAGGTTGGAACAAAGTGTTTTTTTAATATTCTTTCTGTCCCAAAATGTTCTAGGATTTTAGAATCTCTGTGTAAAGGAAATCCAGTGGCTCCCTGTGTCCTGCTGCTCTCCAAATGAGCTGGGTGCCCACACCTTTGGACCTCAGTTCCCCTCCCTGTGCTGGTGGGCAATGAGTGGCCACTAAGGCACCCTGCACAGACAGAACATGCTCGCTGTTTATTTTTAGCTAGGAGAGACAGAGGGGTTTATTAAGGTGGGGTTTTTTCCCCCTCCCCTTTCCCCTATAGCAAAGAAATCCTGAAGTTTCCCATGCGCCGCAGCCCGAGGGAGGGTACGTGTGGGCTGCACGCTTGTGCTTTGCATTTGACTTGAGTATATATTTAGATTCCTTTAGATTTCTGGCCCCCTGAGCGAGACCTGCTTTTGCAGCTCCCTTCGCCTTTTCCTGTCCTTTGGAAAAAAATCCCCAACACAACAACACAAGAGCTGCCTAAAGAATAACCCTGTGCTTGGGGGTTGAGAAGCAGAGGCTAGTGGGGGTTCCTGCTCTGGGTGGGGGTCCACCGTGCTGGCTCCATTCCCCCCATGAGAGTCCTGTTCCCACAGCCTGGTGGTGTCATTTATAGGCTCAGAGGGTTTTGCTGGCAATGGGATGGGTTGTGCCAAGATGTGAGGGGTGTGGTTGAGCTCTGGCTGGCAGTCTCCATCAATGCCTTAGCATGGGAAACGCCCTTGGGTGTGTGGTCCCTTGGGGAAGAAGCTGTGGCTCTTTACTCTTCATTGACAGGCTTATGGTGGTTGTGTTGGTGTCTCAGATGTGCTTGGAGGCAGCAAAAAATGTTTCTTGGTCTAGTGGCCACAGGAGAGTTTGCGGGGTGGATTTTATTTAGGTTGGTTTTGATTTAGGCTGGTGGAGTGCATAATGAGGTGGTTGTCTTAAAGGGAAGGGACAAAACAGCAAAGATCAGGCAGATCTCCCACTTCCCAAAGGGTTTATGTGAGTGCTGGGACCTGGCCAGAAGGCCAGGGCGGGAACAAGGAGTTTTTTCATTAAAGGAGTTACAGCACTGGTGTAATTTGGGGATTAAACTTCCTGTGTCTGCCCTGAATCCTGCACATGACTGCCTCTTGGTTACCTTCAGCAAAGGGGGAAAAAAAACCTGTGGGAAGACACAGTGGACCAAGGTGATGAGCCACTGCCTTCAGAGGGATATTAAGAACGAATGATGCCCCAAAGGAATGGGAAAAGGGGCTTCTCAGTCAAGACAACTACATGTTGGTGCCAAAAGTAGTTGGGAAGTGCCATGAGAGCCACCAAAGGTCACGTTGACACAGACCCCTCATGGAGGATGCTCAAAGAAGCAGTGAGGGGTTCCCCACCTCTGCAGATGCAAGCAAGGCACAGAGAAATGACATCTGGCCATGGATGGATATTTCACCCCAGCTTTTGGTCAACACAAAGCAACATAAGGTTGGATAGTGGGAATGAGGACATGGTCATGAATGCAGCCAGTGTGGAAACCAAACACTGAGACCATGGCACCCATCAGCTGGGCCCTCAGGATGGCTCCCCCACCATGCTTGGAGGGAGCTGGCACATGAAATGGCAGGTCTGGTAACAAGTATTTTTAACAACTCCATCGAGTTGGGGGAGGCACCATCTGACTGGAGAATAGCGAATGCGATGCCTATATTTAAAAGCGGGGGGAGGAGGGGAAGAAAAGTAAGGCAGGCAGGAATAGGACTGTAAGCCTGACCTCGATTGCATGCCATTTCGGAACAGATTTGGAAGGCAAGGGAGGAAAGTGAATCATGGGTTTGCCAAAGGTAGGTCACTCCGGGCTAACCTGGCATCAGAGGCCTGGAAATGTTGTAGAGCTGCTCTTTGTAGTAAAGCTTTTGCTATGGGAGAGTGTTAATGAAGCAGAGAAGATGGGAAAGGGATGAGGAGCTATGTGAGGCAGCAGGAAAGCAAATAGTACTGGGGTGGTCCTGAGTGGTGTTGAGGGGAGGCAGAGGATGTCAGCAACCAGTGCAGTACTTGGGGATGAGTCATGGGCTTTCCTGCTTCCAGCATCAACTGGCTTCCTGGAGGTGGAGGGACAGAGACTGCTACTCTGGGCTGGAGGCATTTGAGGGCTGGAGGAAGAGATGTGGGATGCAGTGAGAAATGGAAAGCCATGTGCTTGTTGAGGAGCATCAAAGATATCTCCTTTGAGCTTAGGTCTTGCTGATTGGGAAGCAGCAGTGTGGAGGAGGAGGAGGAGAGGATGAGCGGGTGACATCAGGGTGACCGTGAGGTGACTGCAGGGCTACCATGAAGGAGGAGAGGGGATTGCAGGCAGGATGGCAAAACCTCTGCAACATTGTGAAAGGATGGTGTGGGACCCATCAAATCATTCAGTCAGATGTCCTGTGTCCAGGCACGATTGACTGAGCCTGGACTGGAGCAGGAAAGGGGCTATTAGATAAAACAGGACACGAGAGCCAGTCATGCAAGAGAGAACTGGAAGAACCTTGCCTTGGCTAGCAAAGCAGAGGCTGGAGATGGCCACGATTGCTGTCTATAAATAGACCAGGATGGGAAACAGGAAGGAAAAGAGCTATTTCAGGCCAAGGCCAATACTGGCAAAAGAATAGAGTGGTATATAAAATGACCACAAATAAATTTAGGCTGAGAATTACAGCAGCCATTGGAGCATCTGCCTGAGGAGCCTTCCAGTGGGGATACCGAGTTTTTGGCAGTCAGAGTGTCTGAGCAGGTACTAGATGACAGTCTGGAGCTATTGCATCCAGACTGGGCATCACCAGCTCCTGGGTTTGTAGGCAGCATTGGGATGTCCCCTGGGAAATTTTATTTTGGGACTGGGGGATCCCAGCAAAGCTGGCACTAGCCAGGCATACCCATGGGGCTGCTAGGGACAGCACTGCTGGCATCAGCCTGGGTGGCTGGGACCCTCCCTATGCTCACTGTGGCTGGTAGTGTGTCCTTGAGTGTGTGGGTCCATGACCACAGCTCCCCTAGTAAAGCCTGTGTTTTTAGGGCAGGAGCCTGTTTCAAAGGCGAGCAATCCTGGCATGGGTGGCAGGTACCCAGTGGCATTTGGCAGGGAGATAAAGCCTAGCCAAGCTTGAGATGAGGGTTACACTATGCTTTGAAGACTAATGCCATGGCAAACGGTGCTGTTAGAGTGGCATAGAGTGGCCTGAGTGTCTCTGCAGGGTTGTGACGAATGTTTGCTATATGGGATTCTCGTGCATCATTCCTTTTTCCCTGTGCTCACTTTCTATTGCTCTGAAGAAAGGGGTTGGACTTGGACTGGAGCACTTGAAAGTGCAAGACTTTGGGGAAACCACACACATCTTCTCAGTGCCGAAGGAAGAGGGCAGTGAGTCCTTCCAGGTGCTCTCCCCAACCTTGCCACTGAGGTCTCTTCCCTGTCCTAGTGCACTGGGGAGTGCTGGTGTCACCCGTCCTGTGTTGGAATCAGTGTCAGGGTGCTGGGGATACCTCAGTCACCGTGGGAGGACTCCAGCCTGGTGGCTTTCTTTCTCCCTTGGAGATGCGCTTCTTCTCTTACAGAGCCTCGTCTCAGCTCCTGCACTGGCTGACCGAGAGACGTGGTGCCAATGACTCAGATGAAGATGAGGGCTTAATTAGCACAGGGAGAGGGGGGGAAGAGAGAGAAAAGAGAATGAGGCTTTCATTGCAACAAGATTGATACCAACTCCCCCAGACAGTCACGTTCTGCCGCATCACCCTCCAGCCTGGCGTCATGTGCACCGTGCCTGACACTGGAGGACAAATGGGGCCTGGGAAGTGGCTGCGAGGGACAGAGGGGCGCTGCTTTATTAAAACCCTTGGTGAATTAATGTCTGGAGGTATTGAACAGGGCTTCTCAGGAGCCTTTATAGCTGTCGGGCTGTGCCCTGCGGTTAGAGCTCCCCTCTGATCTCAGCTCCTTGGGTTTGAGGTAACATTCCCAGGGTGGGAGGGTGCCTGCAAGGAATTAGCAACGAGGCCAGCAGCTAAATGACCATTTGAAGGTTTCCCACCTTGCATTAAAGGACAGCATCACCTGCCTCCTCTTTAGACACCAGCTTCC
Organism: Sclerurus mexicanus; assembly: GCA_013396755.1. NCBI lineage: Eukaryota > Metazoa > Chordata > Aves > Passeriformes > Furnariidae > Sclerurus > Sclerurus mexicanus. The sequence continues at coordinate 112,833 of VWZF01006644.1, forward strand.
CTGCTCTTAAGGCACCTTATAAACCTGTGCTCAGCAGGCACTGCTGCTGGAAGGCTGCTTTGCTCCATCTCAGTGGGATGTGCAGGGGAGCACTGAATCAAGCTGCTGGGCAAAACATTCTCAGGGTGGCCCCATCACTCTCAACACCCTGCTTTTGGGCTGCAGGACCCTGCACTTCTGACTATACCATTGCCTTACAGCTCCTGTGTCCTTGCAGGGGTGGGCAGATGAGGTGGAGAAAAGCAGTCCTGCCCAATGGGGGCTGGAGACTGTGGGGAGTATGATTGGAGCAGGATGCCCAGGGGCATTAGGGCTGTGCTGGTGGGGAGTTCTCTGCAGGGTGCCCACCAAGTCTTGGCAGGCATGGCCACATTACCCTGAGGAGCCCAGTGTGGTCAGCCTGGAGGGAGAATCACCACCACACTGAAGTGCTGCCCTGTTGCTGGTACTGAAGGTAACATCACACATGTTTTTTCTTTCCCCTCCAGACCAATGATGCCTTAGGAGCCACGTGGAACTGGCTATACTTCATCCCCCTCATCATCATTGGATCCTTCTTTGTCCTCAACCTTGTCCTGGGAGTGCTGTCAGGGTAAGCGAGATGTGGTCCTTCCCCTCCGGGCCGTGTGTGCCACATATTTCTGAGCCCCAGGGTTGGCTCCTGGTACCGCTGTGTCCTGCAGGACCCCAGTAACTGGTCCCTCCATCCCCCCTGTGCCTGCCTACCCCACAGCAAGGGATTGCCCCCTGGCTATGCTTGGCTTTCTCTCTCCCTGGGGAGATGGGAAAGGAGCAGCCTTGATGATGCTTTCTTGTTGTTTTGCCTGGCTCGTGGTTTTGGTCATCTGTAAGAAATGGTCACTGGTGATCTGGCTGCTTGGGACCTGCCAGAGGGGAGAGACTTGTGGGGTCTTACGGAAATGTGTTTGAGTCCAGGATGGGTTTGTAGTGGGGTGTGCATTTGCTTACTGATGGAATATGGTGGGAATGTGTTGGGATGGGTTTGGGGAGTGATGCAGGGCACCTCCATGCTGTGCAGACTGTGACCAGGAGGGATGTGCCCAGTGCAAGTGGGAGATGCACACTGAGTCCCCAGGGGGCATGTGGACAAGGCAGAGACATGGGGACAATGCAGCTGTCCCTGTTCTGCACTTCCCAGGAGAAAGGTAGTTTTAATCCAAGCCATTAAGCTGGGTTTGGAGAGAAAAAGTCTTCTTGCCTCCATGACAGTGAACTGTGGTTGTGTCAGCACATCCTTAACCACTGGCAGGAGTTGGTGCATGGGGAGATCATGTCCTCTCCTGCACTGGGAAGTCGATGTGGGATCCTCTGCTTTTTCTGAAGCAGGTCATTTTTTAGCTAATTGCTCATCATGGCAAAACCCAAAAGTTTTTGTAGCACTGGTTTGGCCATGTGGAAAACCCTTAGATGAAGGGATCAAGCTTGACAATGGCCCTGGTTTTTTATTGTGAGTTCAAGTGTGATGGTGGTGGCTTCAAGAGTTTCTGGAGCAGCAGGCTGGGCTTCTTCAGGGTCTGTTGGTGGGTTGAATTTCCCCAGCTCTCATTCTGAGGTCTGACTGAGCCCAGGGGCTCTGGAGACAGGCCACAGAAAGGGCTTCACGTTGCCTTGAAGGGAGGGAATTCTTATGGGGACTAAAGATAACCAAGCAGTGTTGGGTGAGTTTTATATTTCTTATGCCACATCCAGCTTGGGAATTTGAGCAAAATTCAATGTGTCTGGAAGCAGGAGCTTTTCTACAAAAACCTAAATAAGGAAAGTTAGGAAAACCCCATATTAGAATGTTGAATCCTGTCAGTGTAGCATGTCATGTGGACTCTGAAGCTTTTGATGCTGGTGAACACCTTGGGGACCCAACAAGGCAGCACCACTCTGGCCTGTGAGCCAGGCACTAGCCAGAGGATCAGAGGGGAATTAATAGGATGCCTGGCCAAGCCCTGGTCCATCTTGGTGCTTCCCTACACCGAGGCTGCACAAGGCAGCTGTTTCTGTGCCTGCTGAATTGGATGCAGTTGTGTAGGGCTCTTCCCAGGCTCTGGCTGGCATTTTGACTGTTTGTTTATTGCTAATAGGGTTTGTACTGGGGAAGGATGCAAGTGGGTGGGTGGCCTAATTGGCAATGGAGATGCTCTCGTGGCGTGCCAGCTATCCAGGGAAAAGCAGGACTGCTCAGCTTCCTGGAGGGCTGAGCAAGGTGAGCGGAGGTGGCAAGCTGGGCTCTGCTACTCAAAGGCAAGGCCATCATGTGTGCCCTACTGCCTGGACATGGCCACATCCTCTGCAGCTCCGTGGATGCAGTACCTTAGTGGAGGTGAAGCACCCAGAGCTGCTGCTGGAGATATGGAGGGGTGGGACCCGAGGCAGGAAAAGGTGCTTCTGCATGCAAACAATGAATGTCCTTGAGTGCAGTCAGAAGAGCTTCATTCCTTGCTCTGTTTGCTTAGTTTTTATTGTTTTTAACGCTCACCACAATCCTCTTGTGCTGGAAGAGAGCACTTGGCTCTGCTGCAGGAGGGGAAGGGTGACCTTTCCATTGCCCAGCTCTGCGCTGGATGAACAGGCAGACTCTGGATATCCTGGCATTCCCTGTGGCTGTGCTGAGCTGAGAGGAGATGGTCACTTTGGCAATAAGCTATACCTCCACTTGAAGGAATTCCTTCCCTGGCATTACAGCACTGCTTTGGAGGGAGACAGACTTTTTCCAGCTGGCTGAAATCATGGTCACTCAGTTAAAGCAGGATGCAGCGGTGAGCCCTGGTAACCTGCTTGCAGAAATCTGGACCTATGTTGCTTGTGAAGTGAACCATCTGCATCGGTGAATAACAAGGTCTCCTTGGGATTTCCAGACTTCTTTTCAAAGTTCACACTCAGGAGCTGCTGCAGAGCTGCCTCTGCCCTCACCTCATCTTGGCAGTGGCTTTCTTTGGGGAAACAGTGAGACAGCCGAGGTAGGTCCCAAATGTGAAGAGGCTGCAGGAGGACATTTGTGTGTTTAATTTGCCACCAGCAGAAGTTTGCTGGAGCCCAGATTTAGCAATCTTCTGGTTGCGATGAGCATCTCTCCCAACAGTCAGTTCCCCAACTGTTAAGCTGAGGCATGACCTCCGTGATGTAAACAGCCTGGATCCATCTGCTCCTTAAGCACAAAGTATGTGGGAGAGGGAAAGAAATCATCATACCAAGACTCCTCGATTTTTCTCCCTAAATATTAACAGGCATACATGCACTGGAATTGCATGCAATGCTATTAAGAGGAGATGGAGCTGCTCCAGGCAGGGGCTTGGAGCGCCAGTTCTTCTGCGGCTCTGGCATTTATTACTGTGTCTATTAACTTTCCCCCTCTGTGGGTGCAATTACGGATCAATTAATTCTAACTGAAAGTAGGAAAGAAGAAAAAAAATCTTGGCCCTGTTCCTCTTTGAGAGCAGGTACGAAGCCCAGGGAGATGTGACTGCTCAGCTTTTAAAGCTACACAAGCTACTGAAATAATCCTGGCAGAAGAGCGAGTGAGGATGGAGCATCCATTGATATGCCTCGTTTTCTGCCATGTGGCAGCTGGTGGATTTGGGAACTTGGGAAGACGCTGAGACTCATATCAAGTATTACCTGATGCTGTCCTGTGGCCTGAGAAGTTGCACATGCCCCGTGCTGGAGATTTGCTAGGATTTGTGCTCCCTTTTTTTTGGTGAAATCATTGTGGTTTTGCTTTGCTTTTCTTCTTCTCAGCTGTTTCTCATGTAAAACAATTTGAATATGCGTGTTTGGGTTGTGTCTCCAGATCAGCAGAGATCTGATGAGAGCTGTGCTGTCCCATCCCTGCTGCCAGTGGCAGCAATGCCATCCCAAAAGTGACCAGAGCTCACCACTGGTCCTGTCCTAGCCACTGCAGATACCCTGCCTGCTTTGCTTCTCCTGGCAAGAAGATGGTTTGTGCCTTGCTTGTCGCTGGGAGCAAGAGAATGAAGAGTGAAGATACAAAATAAGCCATGCTTGGAGGTATAGCACTGAGGACTCAGGCAGAGTTCCCAATACCAGATAAGCTGCATTTTGACTCTTTTCCATCTCTCTTTCCCAGCCTCTGCAGAGAAAAATCTGGTTTGCAATCACCCTCCTCCATTCATTGCAGCATCATCTTCCTGTTGAGGGCGGGTAGACTCTGTTCCCCTATACAGTCCCATACTTCCAGCCTCTTTATAGGGTAACAGAGCTGCCATAATCACTGGTATTCATGGTCTACAGCAATAGCTGAGTGGGTGCACAGCTAAAGGGGATGCTGCCCAGCCTGGGAAGGCATGGTCCTTTGGTCAGGCAAGAAGACGACCTCTGGAAGCTGATGGCAGAGGAAGAAGTCAAGCACAATGGCAAGAAAAATGAAATCCATCTGCCTTGTACCAAACAAGAGAGTAATTTAAATCCTCCTAATTGCTTCCACTCATCCTGGTGATGTTAAGTCTTTTCTCCCTTTAAGTCTTTTCTGCCCCCCACCCCCAGTTCTTGCACTAAGCCTTTGAAAGAAACGACTAATGTTATAATTAAAGGATCAATTTGGCAAGATTTCTTTGTCTTAAGATCTTTCTTTCAGGTTGGGTTAGCACTGCGTTCCCAGTCTCTGGAGAGTTTTCTTCAGTTCCTTCAGGAGCCTTCTGTACCATCTCTGAAATCTTTTCACTTTGCTTAATTTGAATTTTTTTCCCATCCAATTTGGAGGCATAAATGATGAATAAAATTAAGTTTTATAGCAATTAATAATAAGGCTATTGAGGGAACAAGGGTACATTTTCAATGGAGATGAGGTTCTTTTTGCTGGCTCTACACAAAAACCTGGGCCCCCATGTGTTTGAGCAGGATCAGATGGTTTGAAGTCAAAAATACCGGGAAGAGGATTAATACCTTGGAGGTAGGTGATTCGTGGAGGTGAAAGTGGGGAGACACATCGCCACAGTGCAGGAAGGCTTGTGTGGGAATCATGAGTTGATAGCAAGATGTCAACAAACAAATTTATTTGCTGAAAAGGTGGTCAGGCATTGGAACAGGCTGTTGGGGAAAGTGGTTCCGAAAATGTGTATATGGCACTTAGGGTCAGTTTAGTGGTGAACATGGTGATGGTGGGTTAATGGTTGGATTTGAGGATCTCAGAGGGCTTTTCCATCCTTAATGAATCTGTGATGCTATGCCCAAGAAATACTGAGTTGGAAGCATGAAAGCTTGGAAGCATACCTTAAAACTCCTTACTTCAATGGTTATAGGATCTCTAGGAGTGGCTCAGATGAGATGTGAAATGTCTGCGCTCATTGTGTGTTTAAGGACTTGCTGGTTGAAACCATTTTTGAATGGAGGTGTGGGTGTGTTGAAGAGGGTGGGCTGTGATGCCTCCTGCCAGATCCCCCAGCACCACCACGGGCTGTATGTTGGTTGGACTAGGTTTGGTGAGAAATTTCCATGCTCGTCACTTTGTTCTGGGGAAGTTCTTTGTCATCAATGTGGTATTTGAACATGAGTGAAGCAAAGGAGCCTCTGAGACCTTCATCTCTATTCAGCAGGCAGGTGGGCATCCATATTCAATAAGTGCCTCTCTGCTGTGCTCTGCTGTACCACCTCTTTGCAGAGGGCCTCCAAGCCCTATGCAAACAAGCTGCCTGACAAGTGATGCGCATGTCTGGTGTGCCGTATCCTCCAGTGTTACAGGGGAATAATGACTCCTCTTACAGCCAGCTGGACAAGATTAAAAAAAACCCACAACAAAAAGATGATTCGGTGACCCTCCACTTTGATTTCTCCTGGCAAATTATTTGCCAGCATGTCTCAACTGCTTCAGAATTGCTCTTGTTCATGCCTCCTTGCAAATCTGCTCTGTGGACTGCCTGTGGTCTCCAGACTGTGGGTGAAAAGGCTCAGTTTTGATCCTCTTGACGAAGCACTTGGCAGATAGCTCTTGCTTTGAAGATTGCTTCTGGAGTTGTTCGTTCCAGGGTACTGTAATGTATGTCATCCTGGTCGAGGGCAGCAATCGTGCGGCCATGGCTGCAGCTCTTTGATTTGGTTGATGGCTTTGGAGATGCCCAGCTCTTCCATGAACAGCTTCACCCTTTCAAGGGTGTGCTGGGCACCGCTGTTGGCTGAAGCAGACAGGACACCCCAAATGACTGCCGTTGAATTGTCCATTCTTCATGCATCGTAGGCTGCTCTTTGTTTTGCAGCAGTGGAGTGGCATATCTAGTAGTTGCATTGCGAGTTTCACACCTGATGGCCGGTTCTGAATTCATTGTATCTGTGTGTTGAAGGCATCAATTAGAGTGCTTAGAAGCTCCTGGGAAGTTAACATGATGAAATGTTGGAAATTGGTTATTTTTTCCCCATGTTGTAACTCACCTGCAGCACTGGCCATGCACCTTTCATCTGCAGATCACTGTTCCTTGTAAAAGGAGACTATAAAACTGCTCTCTGCTTAAAGAGGATAAAAACTGGAGCATAGGAAGGAAGGGGAGGAGTGACATTTTTCCAGCACTGCATGAGCCAGTGGGAGTGATTGCGAACAAAGCCCGGGGCTCTTGAAGCAACGAAGCTGCGCCGCTCATGCCAGCCCTGCCTGATAAGAGTGAAATACAATCTAGAGCTTCCAACTCTGCTGCTGGGGCTTCCAGACCCTCCACCACCCTTCTGCAGCATCCTTGCAGCATGGGCGGACTGTGCTGTTGCTGCATTTGGTGCATCATTGCAGACAAACAGAGTTCTCTGGGCAATGGGGACAGCGATACAAACCTCAGCACTGTTATCCTTGGAAAAATGTAATTCAGAGTCTACAACTGGAGCGTTGGTGGCCCTCTTATCTTCCAGTGATGACCTCGTTGATGCAGCCCAGCATTCTGTTGGCTTTCTTTGCTGCTGCAGCAGCACACTATTTGCTTGTATTGAACTTGTCTACCAGCACCCACAGGTCCCTTTCCACTGAGCTGCTCCCCAGCTGAGTAGATCCCAGACTGTGCTGCCCTCCTGGATTATGTTTTCCCATGTGCAAAACCTTACACTTGTCCTTTTTTGAATCAGAGTAATAGAATGGCCTGAATTGGAAGGACCTTAAAACTCCTCTTGTTCCAGCCCCTCTGCCATGGACAGGGACACCCTCCACTAGACCAGGTTGCTCAGAGCCCTTTCCAACCTGGCCTTAAACGCTTCTGGGGATGGACCATCCACAACTTGTCTTCATAAGGTTTTTTTTAGCCCACCCTTCCAGCCTATCTAAGTCTTCCTGCAGGACGGTTCTCTCTTCCAAAGTGTCCACTTCCCCACTCAGTTTGGTATCCTCGGCAAACTTGGCCTTGCAGAAATCCAGGTAGATAAGCACAAGCTTTCTGCAAGGTAGAAGGTAACCATCAGCATCTGCCTCTTCTTAAATGGGACAGTGATGTAATGGGTAATCTCAGGGCTGGTATCTCCCAGCTCCTTCTCGTTTTACCATTCGATCTCACCAACAGCTTGTCAGCTTTTCGTTCCCCAGCTCATGTGACTGCCAGCACTCTATAAATGTGTCTCTTTAGCGCTGTCAGCTGTGTGCTCTGCCTCTCGCTGCAGCTCTGTCACACCATGGGGAACACAGAACTCTTGCCCAACTACACAGGGATGATCAAAGCCAATGGCCACCACTGAAGGGAACACAAGGAATAGGACGCTTCTGTTTTCCTTCCTTTTTGTGTTTTCTTTTCACTGGTTAGTGCTTCATAGAAGACTTTGTTGAGACAACCCAGCTTCATTAAGGAATCATAGGATGGTGTGGGTTGGAAGGGACCTTTAAAAGGTCATTTGGTCCAACCCCCCTGCAATAAGCAGGGACATCTTCAACTTACACCACGTTGCTCAGAGCCCCATCCAGCCTGGCCTTGAATCTTCTCTGACTTCTGGCAGTTCAAGTGAACTTAAATCAAGCAATTATCCTTTGCCAAAAAATTTGTTGCCTCCTTCAAAGCAGGCCTATGAAGCACATCTTCCTTCTGCAGAGGTTTCTGTACCTTTTGGGCACCTTGCCATCGGTTCAGTGCAATAATCCTGGTCTGCAGTGCCAGTTTTGCTGTGCCTGCTTGTCACAGTCTGTTTGAGTTGAAGCTCCAGGTTACAGACTGCACAGTCAGTTCAACACTCTTACTTCAGTTCCTTTACACCTCTTGGGTAAATACCATCTGATCCCCCTGGTTTGCAACTGTCTCAGCTGTGTTTTCCACACCGTCTGTTGTCAGTTCTGTCCCATAACCTTCTCTGACATCCACCTGGAGTCTCAAAGGCAGTTTTCCCTCAGATTGTGGTGCTCAAACCCTAAGTGGAGCCATGATCTGAGACCTGAAGAGAGTGGCAGAATTACCCAATGTCTTACAGATGGTTTTCCTTGTTATGCATCCCATTATATTTGTTTTTTTCATAGCAGCATAGTGCTTCTGCCTCACCTCAGCATGTAATCCAATATTTCTCTGCTTCCCATCCCTTCTGCTGTCTTGTGTGGTTTTAAGATCTGTTTGGTAACTGGTTTGCTGGAGGAAGCTTTAATGGTTCCAAAGGTGATGAATTGATGGGTTTGAAGGTAGTTGACTTGGAGGCCACAATATTGATATGACCAGCACTACATACCCGCTCTGGACTAAAAAAGTAGAAAAGTGAATTGCGGTATCTGTGATATTCTTTTTTATTAACTGGTTTTTGGATGTTGTTTTTATTGTGGTTGGTTGAGGTTTTTTTTCTGTTTTCTTCTGGTTTTTCAAAAAAGGTAACCCATTTTCAAGCTGCATTCTTCCACATGAGTGGTTCTGCCATTAAAACCAAACCTGGGCTCTCCAGTTCTTAGAGCAGAACATAACACTGTAGTAAAACCATAATTGTCCTGGTGTGGGGGAGGCTGTGGGGACATGCAGAGGAAGGTGGCTGAGCAGGGCAGTGTCCCCTAAGGTCTCCTACCAGGAGCAGAGATGCTCCCAGGCTGCATGAGAGGAATGCCAAGGCTGCAGAGAATTTGCAAACAGAGGAGAAGTGGCCCATCTGTGCTCCAATCACCCCGGTGGGCTGGGCACAGGGTGAGGATGGACAGTGCCCTTGTGTGCAAGAGGATAGATGGCACACTTGCTCCCCAGATCCCACCATGATGCTCAGCATTCATCTCTAAAGCTCTCTGAGCACCTTTGGCTCCATGAGGCTGGGCAGAGAAGGGCTGCAGTCACACAGGGTCAGCACGTGTGGAGCTCAGCCATTGCGGGTGAATATTTTTCTGCTGGAGACATCAGGATTTAGGACCTGGAGACCCAGGTGGATCCGCAGAGGTGTTGCTGGTAGAGACTGTGCTATCTGTTGGGGTCCTCTGAACCCCCTTGCAGGGACCCCATGGGGCACCAAGCCCTGGGCTCTTTGCAAGGCAAAATTGGGCCATCCCTGGCAAAGTAACCCAAACACACCAGGAGCAGAGCCCTTCAATGGGAGGAAGGAGGCTGCTCTCTTGGTGATGTGATGCTGCCCTGCCTGTGACTTGGAGCCTTCCCAAGCGGCTGTCAGTCACCATTGCTGGCCCTGTTCTCACTCACACACAGTATTATCTCTACCCGCTGCTGCAAATTGGCTCTGAGCAATCCTTGATCTGTCAGCATCGCCTACCCACTCTCAGATGTCACCAGCCCCCGCTGCTGCCCTGCTCGGAAACGTGTCTCTCTGAAATGTAATAATTCATTAAGTTGAGATTAACTTCTTTTTCCCCACCCCTTTCTGCCACCCCTTCCTCCTTCTAATGGACAAAAGCAATTAAACTCCATTAGGGTTCAAGTGTGTGGGAAGTGACTCCCTCAGAGATGCTGCCGCAGCTGCATGGACCTTGTCCCTGAATGTGTGTGGCATCAGCTTCCTGCAAATTAGTGCTCCGTGAGCAAATGGTTGGATAGAGGGGAAATGCTTGATGAGTGGATGCTGGAAAAGGTGCTCCCATTCCAATCTTCAGGAAAAGGTGACTTGAGGCTCAGCTGGTCCTTCTGGCTGGCTTCCGTTGTGGACGCATGATGATGACTCCTCTTGCCATGTAGCAAAAGGAGACACCACCCTCAGCAGAGAAGGAGCTGGAAGACAGGGATGGGCAAGCAGGAGGCAGCAGAGGGTGGCCAGATTTCCAGCTGGTGGAAGCTTACCAAGTGTTCCCAGTTGCAGGCAAACTGAGAGACCTGGGGTTGTTCAGTCTAGAGTGGAAAAGCCTCTGGGGAGACCTTAGAGCCTCTTCCAGTGCCTAAAAGCTACAGGAGAGCTGAAGAGGGGTTTTGGACAAGGGGAAATGGCTTCTCACTGATAGAGGGCAGGGTTAGATGGGATATTAGGAAGAAATTCTTGGAAAGGCTTGGAGCACCCTGGTCTAGTAGAAGGTGTCTCTGCCCATGGCAGGGAATGAGATGGTATTTAAGGTCCCTTCCAATCCAAATCATTTTATGGTTCTATATTGACAGGGTCTGGGCTAGGAAAAGTGCTGCCAAGGTGCTGGTTGACATGGGGTTATGGCCTGTAGGCCAGAGGTTCAGAACCAGAGGATCAAACCAGAGAAAGACAGGCAACTTTCCCATGATCTTGGACTGCAAATGGCATCTTTTCATTTTTTGACATCCCAAATTTGCAAACAAAGGCTGGTGAGGAATGGTAGCACAGCCAAAATGCTCCTGCCCTTCCTCCAGATAAGGGCAAGGGGGGGTTTTGGCATGGCATGCCCAAAACTAAAGGTCCATTTCACTGTTGGCTGTGGGAGGTTCTTCCTTCTCCCCCGTCTCCTCCCACCCTCCTTCCCTTCACTTAGGCTGCTTTTCTCTTCCTTGCCTTTTGTTCTCTCCCCCTTCCCTGCCCTGTGAAGAAAGTCTCATTTCAGTCTGAAAGCCACTGCTGCAGGGGGAGAGTCATTTGATGCTTAATGGCAGAGCGGCAGGAAACTTCACCTTCCTGGGGTAGAATTAAAAATGTTTGAATTGTCTGGGGATCTTAAACAAGAGATGCAGGGAACATTCAGGGCTTTCTACATAAACACACACACACACACACACATGCGAAAGCCCACACAGCATCAAGGGTGTAATAGCTCAGCTGGGGTAATGCACTTGAACTCTCTCTGCAGCAGACAGACCAGTCCTTTAAGTTCTTTTGAATATATTTTATTTTTCGAAGCTTGAGATTGCTGCTTGTCTCTGGGGAGAGAGATGTTCATCTTCCAGAGAGAACAGTGCCATTTGTTCTTTGTAATCATGCTTTCCTCAGAGCACCCTGGGATTGAGAGGGGGCTGAGGGCATGGGCTGGGGTTCTGTGGATCCTGGGACTTGAGGATGGGACAGAGAGCTGCATCCAGCAGCTTGTGACCCCCTGATGTTGTTGCAAGGAAGGAAGGGTGTGCTGGGGGGCTGTCTGGTGTGAGGGATGCTTCCTGTGTGCAAATGTGATCATCAGTGGAGGTGTAACTTGTGGGTCAAGGTGCCCCAGGTGCACGGTGGGACCTCCCAGAAGCAGGTCTGACCACGTCGTCTTACATATAAGCCCTGGTGTGGGTGGAGTTTACCTGATTGTCACTCCCGTGTTCCCTGCCAAATATTTCCATTTTTCTGTTTATGTTTGATGTACTTTGCAAATGGGAGTGTCTTCACGCAGCTATGGGCTGGGCTATAGGTGAAATCACATGTCTTGTGTACTGAGGAGTGTGTGTATCTGTATGCTTAGCAGTGCATGTGAGCATGTGGTTGCTACTGCCTCCATGCACCACATGTGTTAGAGGCTGCAGCAGGCATGGCGTTATTTCTGGTTTGAAATGTCCTGGTCTGCACGGAGCCCCTGTGTGGTTGCCTGACCTCCTGCCCACTGCAGAACTGCCCCAAGCTGTTGTCCTCTTCTGGGCTGGTCATCACACCTGGACAGTTCTTGTGAGACACTGAAATCCAAAGGAGGACAACAGGGATGTCTCAAGTCCTGGGAAAAGAGGGACTGGAAAGACAAGGAATTCAGAGGAGGAGGTAATGGCAGGGGGCAGCACCTGCCCTCCTCCATCTCCTCACTGCCTCTTCCCAGTGGCTGGGGGTTTTGTTGTTGGTTTTTTTGGGGGTTTTTTTGTGTTTTTTTTTTATCCTGAAGGGATGCACAGAAGCTGAGGCAGTTCTGGAGTTGGGTGGTGCTGGGAGCATCCTCCCTGAATGGCAGCAGTTCCCATCTGGAGCATGCAGGACTGGGCAGTCAAGCAGGGGTTTTGCTCATGTCCATCTATGCCCCCTTTTCTCCTCCCTGATCATTCACCCACCTCCTGACTATGCTTTGGCTGGGGATGGCTGTGCATCTCCCCAGCAATCACCTTGGCAAACCCTTGGTCCCTGCCATCTTCGTAGTTCCTCAGCCCCCTGCGCATCCTGCTGCCCCTCAGACCTGCTCTCACCACTCCCTTCTGCCCTTCCCCAGGGAGTTTGCCAAAGAGCGTGAGCGAGTGGAGAACCGCCGAGCCTTCATGAAGCTGCGGCGCCAGCAACAGATTGAGCGGGAGCTCAACGGGTACCGGGCATGGATAGACAAAGCGGGTAAAGGCTCTGGGGCCAGGAGGGCTCTGGGGGGGCAACAGGCACCGCAGACTGCTGGCAGACTGCTGGTCATGTGGGATAGTGGGGATGGAAAGGAATCCCTGAGCAACACCCAGTGCAAACCCGAAGTGGCTCAGGTGCTCACGTGGTGATGTTGGGTGAGCTCGGTGTGATGGTCCAGCCAGGCTGCAAACAAGGACATCACCAACCACTGACGAAAACTCTCGTTCTGTGGCATGAAACTGTCATATTCTGAACACAAGGCATGTTACATCTCCAGGGGAGGCTGTGAACAACATGGCTGTCAGCTTTGCTCTGTGATGGTTTCCTTTCTCTTGATGTTTGCTGGAGTCCTCTGCAGTGGTGGGCAGTGGGAAAGTAGAGCAGTGAACGGTGAGACTGATTTTCCAGTTAAATCTCCTCCTGGAGCCACCTGAAGGGGATGCACTTACTGGTTCCTACCTCGGGGCTCCTGGACCTGAGCAAGGGCTTGGGGTGGTGGAGGTTCCAGGCTTCCTGCTGACACCCAACCAAGTGTGACAGCCTGTGGGTGTTGGTTCCCAAACTGCCACAGTCCATGTCCTTGCTTGCTCCTCATAGGAATCAGGTCAGTGCTTTGAGCTCTGTGAAGGGAAGATTTACACCTTCATCTAGCATTCAGACCTGTAAAAGATGGGTATCTTGAAATGATGCTGAGCGCCAGACCTCAGCTTTGGCCCTGGGTTGGGTTATAGAGCCCTAGACAGGACTATGATATTCAACTTCTTGGTGAGCTTAATGACAATGGGGGGAGAAGGGCTGATTACAAGTAATTTTTCTTTCTGACACAACGTGTGGTGGCTGCCACTTGCCACCCTCATAACCAATACTTGGTAAGAGTTTGCAACCGAAAGCCAGCCTCTGGGCTGGGAAAAGTGCTTATGTACAATGCAGTGACGTCTGATGGTGTCTTGTCTCCTGATGCTGAACTGTGTGTTTTGCATAGAGGAAGTCATGCTGGCTGAAGAGAACAAAAATTCTGGGACCTCAGCCTTAGAAGGTAAGACAAGCAATGCCCTTAAAATCTACTTGCCCTTCTTTCTGCCTGTCTGGTTGAGACCCTCCAGCTATGATGGGAGGTCTGGGAATGCCCCAGGGGGGGTCTGCAGCCCAAGAGTGTGGTGTGGGGAGGTGGATTGACAGCTTAACCCCTGAGAGAACGTGGAGGCTGGAAGATGTCTGATCCCACACATGGAATGGCTTTGGACTAGGATCACCTGGATCTCTTCATCCTGTTATCAAACCTAAGTACTGATCACCAGGTCCTGGTGCAATGAGCTGGTTTCTGGCAGAGTTGGGGCACTGTCCAACACTCATTCCTCTTCCCTTCTCAGTGCTCAGGCGAGCCACCATCAAAAGGAACCGGACAGATGCCATGAACCGTGACTCGAGTGACGAGCACTGTGTTGATATCTCCTCTGTAGGCGAGCGGAGGCTGGCACAGAGAAGACCTCTTCACCCAACCTTGGGTCAGTTGCAGTTTGCAGCTTGCTTCCCCAAAACCTCTGCCAGCTTCTTGAGTCACACCCATCACGTGCAGAGTGTCACAGATCAGCCATCTCTGCTGGTTCGGCAGCAAAGGGGGAAAACCTCCTGCTGCCCCTGTGACACATGAAAACCATCTGGATAAGTCATGTCCCATAAGAGCAATGTCCATGAGCCATCTGTCCTGTCTCATATTGCAGGGAAGGTTGGAGCATCCAACTCTTTCTCTCACCTTGAGTGCAGCACCTAACTTCTTGTCCCCTCTCCTTCCCTTTAGGAAACCCCAACTCTGGTCTCAAAGGCGCCAGAATGGACAGTGCCTCCTACTTACGACACAAGGAGCGACTTCTGCGCATCTCCGTTCGCCACATGGTGAAATCCCAGGTGTTCTACTGGATTGTCCTGAGCCTGGTGGCTCTCAACACTGCCTGCGTGGCCATCGTCCATCACAACCAGCCAGCCTGGCTCACCCACTTCCTCTGTGAGTCCCTGGGCTTTGTGTTGGTGTGAGAGCTCTGCCTGGGCAGGCAACACCTTCTTATCTCTAGTAGCTGGGGGTTGCAGCACATCCTCACTCCTTGCTTCAGGGCATGTGGAAATGAATCCCACCAGAATCATGCTGGTATGGAGATGGGTGGAATGTCACCTGAATTACATTCGCTGTTGATGACAAAGCTTTGTCCTTGTGCCTGTGGCCACTAAGGGCTGTCTTAGCCCTGTGAGCAAATGTGTAGGAGTTGTACTGGCCTCATGTCCTTCGTGTCCAATGCGTTTGTCAAGAGAGGGAAACAGACTGTGGGTTTCACTGGGGTTTATCCTAAAATTGTGAACAGCGGTGATGGAAATCCTGCTGGAGATGCACCTTTGAATGCCCACAAACAATTGCTGAAAGGTGTGAGTTTGCAGGGATGGGACTGGTCATGGAGTTAAAATTTTGGTTCAGAGCATGGCATAGGCATTCCAGGCTTCCAGGTACTGGAGCATCCCTCAGCCTGTGGGCCACAGTACAAGGTCAGGTCTTGGAGGCTCTACAACCATGCCTATTCTAGCATGGCCAAACTGCAGAGCAGCACAGTCAGTCCCACGGCAGCCATGTGTTACTCTTGAGCTACTGTAGTAGGGACAGTGCTGCTTTCTCAGCTGTGTTATTCTTACTCACCTTGAAAATGTCCCCGTCAACCACCGGGTCTACCCAAATGTGCAATAGTGTGCTCAGACCTGCCAGGATCCCAGCATGCTGAGGTGTCGTATGGCAGCTGGTCATGGTGAGAAGCATCTTCTGGACAAGGTGAAGAGCCAGGCTCTTGCCTGCTAAATGTTCATGAAATAGCTGGAGAAGCTTTTCACTGGCTCTTGGCTGTTCGGCTTGGTTTCCCTGGCCAAGTTCCAGCCGTGCAACCGTTTAAATCCAGGTTGCTAATATTCCCCTACAGTGTCATGTGGTTGATGCCTTTGCAGATGCCTCAACCACTGTCAAATAATACTGAAGAGCTGCACTGCTCTGTGCTGGCCATCTCTGGTTCTCTCAAAACCCTGTAACACTGGTGCATCTACCCTGAATGATTAACAATTTAGCTCCTCACACACAAGCTTCCCTCATCTCAGACCCTGAGAGCTTGGGGATCCAGTGTAGTCCTTGACTGGTCCCACCTCTGTGTTGTGCTATATGGGTGGGTGCATGCAGGATGCTC
Organism: Sclerurus mexicanus; assembly: GCA_013396755.1. Lineage (NCBI taxonomy): Eukaryota > Metazoa > Chordata > Aves > Passeriformes > Furnariidae > Sclerurus > Sclerurus mexicanus. The sequence goes on from VWZF01006644.1 coordinate 128,612, forward strand.
CACACAGCTCAGTGTCCCAAGGGTAGCACGTTTGGGGTTTCTCTTTCAGACTATGCAGAGTTCCTGTTTCTTGGGCTCTTCCTCCTGGAGATGTCCTTAAAGATGTATGGGATGGGGCCACGCCTTTACTTCCACTCTTCCTTCAACTGCTTTGACTGTGGGGTAAGTGGCCCTGGAGCTACTGTGGGTGTGGAGGGAGATGTTCATCAGGGGTCTGCAATGCAAGGCACCAGGGGGGAGAACAGGGTGGCCCTTGCAGTGGGCAAGGGAGGTCCTTCTGCTGGGACAGCCTTCCTGTGCCATCCTGAGACACAAGGTCTTGGGCAGGGTGGTGGGGGCCTCCTCTTCAAGCACATTGTGTTTTCCTTCAACAGCCTGTCCTGAGCCTGTCTTTGACTTGTGGCTGTGTCTGCTTCTCAGGTCACAGTGGGAAGCATCTTTGAAGTGGTTTGGGCTATATTCAGACCAGGAACCTCTTTTGGGATCAGTGTCCTACGAGCCCTTCGTCTCCTGCGGATATTTAAAATAACTAAGTGCGTACCAACCCTCAGTGCCTGTCAGCCTTCATCTTGGACTGGGGCTGCAGCCCAGATCCAGTCACTCCTGCTCTCCTGCTGATGATGTCAGCATCACTGTGAGTGCTCCAGCAATTTCTTTGTTTTCTAGGTACTGGGCATCCCTGAGGAATTTGGTGGTCTCGTTGATGAGCTCCATGAAGTCTATTATCAGTCTGCTCTTCCTCCTCTTCCTCTTCATTGTAGTCTTTGCCCTGCTGGGAATGCAGCTGTTTGGAGGCAGGTAGGTTGTTTCAAGTCTGGGGAATAGGACTTGCTTGGTGTTAAAACCAAGCGATGACACTCTCTTTAGGTGCCTAGGAAAACTGTAAGCCTTTCCCCTCAGTCTGCTCCTAACAGTGGTACTTCTCCCACATGAAAGTGCCTGCTCAGGGGGCGCCTTTGGGCTGTGTGGATCCTTCTAACCAGGAGACCTTTTGGTTCTGGCACCAAATGCTCAGAGACTTTTTGGGGTGGGGAAAGGTCCTCCTAAGCACAAGAGAGCTGATAGCACAGCAGTCAGGGGTTTGTTGACCCTGGTGTTTCATCCCATTTATGTTCATCCGGTTCCCCTTCCAGGTTTAACTTCATGGATGGGACTCCATCAGCCAACTTTGACACTTTCCCCGCTGCCATCATGACAGTGTTTCAGGTAAGAGCTTGTGGTGGTTTAGTTTTCTAACTAAAAACTAAACCACCACAGAGCTGGGCTGCAAGGGAACATAGCTAAAGGGACTTGGGACCACCTGACCACTCCCCCATGGCTGGAAGGGACTCTTTGAACCAAACAGGATCCCCTCCATCAGCTGTTAGGATATAACTCACTTCCTCCCTCTCCTGTGTAACAAAGTGGATGGCAAGGGATGGAAACTCTTCCACCTCTGTTACAGAAGAAGAAGAGTTTCAAAACTCTTCTGAGCAGACCTAAATACTCAGCAGGGTCCAACGTGACCTCCCTCAGGTGTTGCAGCTTAGAGCTGGGTTGTCCACTGCACAGGGTCTCTGTACTTGGCTCCTCTGTGTTGGTGGGATAGATCCAGGTGACAAGAAAGTGCAGGTGACATTGCTGCTGTCTTGCTTTCTTGCAGATCCTGACGGGTGAGGACTGGAATGAGGTGATGTACAACGGCATCCGCTCCCAGGGAGGCGTTCGCTCAGGGATGTGGTCCTCCATCTATTTCATCGTCCTCACCTTGTTTGGAAACTGTATCCACCTGGCTGCTCTGCTTTTAGTGGTGACAACCCCATCCCATTACCCTCTCTGGGGGCATTCCCCTCCCCAGCCACTCCTCCTTCCTCCTCTCCCACCTGGAGGAGACCCACAACACATGTGGCAGCACTGAGTATCCCAAACACAGAAGAGCCGCTGTCTGGAGGTGCACTGAGGGCTGTTGATATGGGGTGGGTGAGGAGTTTATGCCTTTGGCTGCTCCTCACTGAGCTGGCAAGGAGCCATCAGGGCCACCCTCCCTTGGTAGCTGCAGACACGCATGTCCTTAACAAATAGCTTGTGCATCCTTAGCTGCTCACAGATACTCTGCTGAACGTCTTCTTGGCCATTGCCGTGGACAACCTGGCCAACGCTCAGGAGCTCACCAAGGTATGTTCCTGCTGCTCCTTTTTCTTCTCTTGTTGAGGGAGTGGGGGCAAAGCCATTTAGACTTGGATTTAGGAAAGTGCTTAAACCTGCTGGTCTCTCCAGGACCGCCCACACCTCAAGTGTGGCTTTAACTATTTCTCCATTTAAGCTCCCCAGTTCAGTTTCCTGCCAGTCACATCAAGATAACCCTCAGCTGTCAGATGGGATCTGGTGCAGGGACTGTTATTTGCCCAAGCGCTCTGGACATGTGGAGTGGGAAGCACTTTCCAGTGGTGTCAGTATTTATTCCCCATCTGCCTGCAGGGCAGCTGATGTGATTTAGAATGCAATTTAGTCTGGTGCTTAAGAAGGTTATTTGGCTTAGCTGTTTTTAAGACCATGCTGGGAAATATTTGGGGAATGCTAAATTGTTGGGGCACCATCTGGATAACGGTAAGTAGGAGAGAGCTGCAAGGGTCATTGCCACTCTTTGGAGCAGACCAGTGATCCTGTGGTGCCCAGATTTTTGCACAGCCCATGCCTATTACTCATGTCCCCGGGGCTCACTGCAAGGCTTCCACACTGGTGTAAATCTGACCTGCAATGGGGGATGGTGCTGGTTTGCCTGAGGGGCGTGTGTGGGAGTCCCTGTCCTCCCGCAGTGGGTGCAGATGGCACTTCCAGGGGCTGCCAGCTGCTGCTGGGGTGAAAGGGATGGGAGAGCCCCACGGCATGCCAGCAGCATCAATTAAGAGAGCACTGAGTTTTTGAAAAGGCTGAATGCACACTAATGACTCCTAATGACATTTTTTGCTCCAGAGACACAACCATACTCATTAAATCAATCCGGTCTCTGCTGGGGTCATTCATGGATGCCTTGCCTCCCACTCTGTTGGGGGGATGCCTGTCTAGCCCCTGTGGCTGTGAAGTAGGGAGGGCTGAGCTGGTCTACGCTGTCTGGGGCTGTTCTAGTGTGCACAGCCTAGCTCTTGCTTGGAGTGGGCTGGGTTCACTTATTTAAGTAGCGCTGACGCCTTCAGTAAGGTCTGGTGTAGTGGGGAAGTTGCATCCCTGCAGCACAATGAAAACAAAGGCTGTCTCTGGAAATACAGGCCCCCCCTTTATCCCTCATGCCTTGGCACAAAGGGTAGCCCTGCACATCCCTTGATGCTTCGGACGGCTGCAGTTTCCCTTGAAACCTTGGCATCCCAATAGGCAACACCCCTCTTTTCTCTGCAGGATGAGCAGGAGGAAGAGGAGGCCTTTAACCAGAAGCATGCCCTTCAGAAAGCCAAGGAAGTCAGCCCCATGTCTGCCCCAAACATGCCTGCTATCGAGTGAGTGACCCACCCTGCCCAGTCCTACCCTGGTGACCCCCCGAGCCCAGCCAGGCTTCTTAAAAGGGCACAGAGCTGCAGCAGAGCCTGGCATGGCTGGTTGTGGGGGCTTCCACAAGAAAAAGAGGTCCCTGCATGGTGTGACCCTCTCTAAGTGTCTTCCTGTGGACGGATGGATGGATGGATGCATTGACACCTAAGACTGTGCTCCTCATGAGTAGCAGTGCCTTTGGAAAGGTGACAGCATGGGACATGGGGACCAGATCACCCTGGAGGACCTTGAGTTGCCAGCCCCTACGCCAAGCAGCAGCCTCACTGCTTGGGCATGGCAGAAATGTGCTAAAAGAGGCTTTCTGCCCCAAATATGAGATCACACACCCAGCACTAATGCTAAGGGTGGGCAAGGAGGCTGGGGAGGAGGAAGGTATCTCAAGTTATTCTTAAGGAGGGGTGGTATTTCTTCCTGCGGAGCGTTTCTTTGTGGCAGAGCTGCAGGAAAGCAGCCAGGGCTGGGGGAGAAGGGAGCAGCAGTGTCACAGATCTCCCCTGGGCTCCTTCCTTGGGAGTGAATGCGGTTAGGAGAGATGGAGCAGGTTTGTGAAATCACGTTTGATAGTACAGAAATTTGATTTAAGTAAAAAAAAAAAAGCCTCAAACCACATAAACCTGCAGCATGGTGTTAAGGAGCCTTGTCTCCACATTTCAGCAGGAGAAAATTCTGTTTTTTCCTTTCTATATGCCTTTTTTCTCTTTATTTTGCAGTGTCATATGGTCTAAATCACATAAAACTTTCAAAGTCGACGTTGGAACGAGGCGTTTTGATTTGTTTCCCAAAACAGTACATTTCAGTACAGCTGAAGGGATTATTTTATTTTTTCTTTTTTTTTT
>VWZF01006644.1:133000-165888 GCA_013396755.1 Sclerurus mexicanus
TTTTTTTTTTTTTTTTAAATAGAATCCCTTCCCAGGGAATTTTAGGTTTTGTTATGCTTTGAAATCCAGCCAAGCTCATACATGGCAGAATCTCTTGCAGATTTGCTAAGAGAAACTGCTGTCTTCAGGAGAGTGCTGATCTGAGTGGGGGTCAGAGGTGGCACTGGGAACTGCCCCCTCCCTGGTTTGGCAGCAGTGGGGTCCAGTGGTCCCCCGTCCTCTGTGCATCACTCATGGTTTTAGGGGCAGCAGAAACTGGGGGTACTTGTAAGCTCTGCCTGATCTCCCAGCAGCCACCGATTTTGCCTTGTTTTGGGGATGATGGGATGTTCGTAATAAATCTGTGTCTGGGCAAGCACTCAGGGGTTTTTTGGGAGAGATGGTAGACTCTGTATGCCATGACTGTTTCTGGCTGCCAGTGGGAATGTGTTGGATAAAGTGAGGAAATAGAGGGATTTAGGCTGCAGAGGAGGCTGAAGAATGGACAGACAGAAGAGAGGAAGAGGGGGAGATGGAATATATTAGGGCAGTAAAGGATTTGCCCATGCTGCACATTCCTGACAGAGTGTGCTAGTCATGGTGAGACAGAGCTGGTTGGGCAAACAGATCTGTAATCTTCTCTTGTTGTTCTAGTGGCATTGAAATGAGAGGTATTGGTATTCACAGGTCTTTTTTCCCAGCTCCTCCCACTCATCAGTATGGATAGGGTCAGGAGCGGGGAGTGTGATGCCACGGGGGTGACTGTTGCCAGCATGAGGTCTGATGTGCTTTTGGTGGTGCTGCACGGATGACAGCAGCCAGGGAGGGACAGTGGGGACAACAGAGCAAGGGACAAGCCAGGGCAGAGCAGGTACCAAAGGGCATGGTGAAGCCAAGCCAGTCTCTGCCTTTGGGTGTGTGCGGGCACAGATGGCTTCATTCCTATGTGGGTACCCAGCTTGCGTTGAGGTCTGGCGGCACGTGGGGATGAGCGCTCCCACGGGATGAGTGCTCCCACGTGGCCAGGCTGGCGTGGGCGGCTGCGGTGCTGGTTGGGGTATTGTATCCATACGCAGGCGCCGGCAGTGCAGATGGCGCGGGGCTGTTTGGCGAGTGGGTGGCCAGATGGACGCGTGCGGGTGCTGCTGTCATGTGTTGGTGCCTAATGTGGTGCGTGGATGCGTCTGGAGGCTTGGCCACTTGCTGCGGGGACGGCAGTGCGTGCCTGAAACTTGGTCCCTACCTTGAGTGTGGCATTGGGCTGTTCCCATGCATGTGGCTGTACAGCAGCTGTAATCACTGGCGTGACTGCAGCACCTCTCCTATGGGAACGGGCTGAGAGAGCTGAGGTTGTTCAACCTCGAGAAAAGAAAGCTCCAGGGAGATCTTAAAGCACCTTCTAGTACTTACAGGGGCTATAAGAGAGCTGGAGAGGGACTTTTGACAAGTGATAGGGCAAGGGGGAATGTCTTCAGACTCATAGGAAGTGGTCACAGTCCCAAGCCTGCCAGAGCTCAAGAAGCATTTGGACAATGCTCTCAGGCACATGGTGTGATTCTTGGGGTCGTCCTGGGCAGAGCCAGGAGGTGGACTCCATGATCCTTGTAGGTCCCTTTCAGCTCAGGAGATTCTATGATTCTGTACTTGCATCTGGTTGGGGTGGTTTTCTTGGAGCTTGTGGTTATCTTTTCTGTGCTGATGCAAAGGATAAAACATGGAATCTCCCAAGCTGCTGGTGGGGGTGAAGGACACTGCCCTGTCAACTTTCTCTGTGTCAGGGCTGCTCAGGTGACAGGAGCTCTGTGGCATCTCACCCTGGGCTTGTGTCTTCCATTTGCTGGGGAGCTTCATGTTCCTCTCTGCAGTCCTAGGGCAGCATCAAACCATGGTGATGGCTCTGAGCAGCTGGCCTGATGAATTGCATCCTCTTTTCAATTGCCACGTGTTTCTCGGGAAAAGTGAATTTGGAGCAGTTTGAAACAGCTGTTAAATACCCGAGAATGTGTGGGGGCTTCTGAAGGACTGCAGCCTGCACTGCTCTCCCCGTGCGTGGTGTGGGGAAGGCTCCGTGGCCCCCACGAAACGGATCACAGCGTGTCAGTGTGAGTGTGGGCAGCCCACTGCCAGCGTGCAAGTGGGGGTTCACTGTGTACATGCACGGGTTCACCACCGGCTGCTGCACTCCGGCATCCCAGCAGCCCACCGGCAGAGAGATGTTGGCTGCCCAGGGCGGGGGGACACCTCTCTCTGCTGCCCACAGGAGTGGAAGGAGGGGGTGAAGGGGCGGATTGAACCCGTTTATTTTTCCTCCCCAGAAGAGACAGGCGGAGGAGACACCACATGTCGATGTGGGAGCCACGCAGCAGCCACCTGTATGTGGGCCGCGGGGGCGCGTGTCCGTCTGTGGCTCCTGTGCTGTCTGTCCGTCCGTGGGGCCGGGGCACGCCCCGCTCCCCTCCGGCCCCCTCGACAGGGCGGGGAGGGGGGTGCCGTGTGTGTGTGTGTGTGCCTGCATCCGTGTGCTCCTGTGCACCCCGTTTGTGCGTGCGTGGGTGGGTTGGTGTGCGCCGAGCCGCCTCGTGTGTGGTGCCGTGCAGTACATGCGTGTCACTACCCGTGGATGTGCCGTGGCGTGTGAGCAGTGTATGTGCTCGTGGGTGTTTCCCTGTGCCTTAGGTGTGTCGGGAAGGGCACGTCTGTCTTCTCCAGGGTGTTTGCGTGCGCGCTTATGACGCTGCAAAGGTTTTTCGTGGCATAGCCTAGTCCTCCACGCAGAGAAGCGCAGTACAGCTCCTTCCCCTGCAGACATTCAAAATCGCAGCTCCCCAAGCCTCGGGGCAGGCTTCCTACCCGGGATGCGCTGGGCAAGAAGCAAGAAGGGATCCCTGGATGCAGCGAGAGGGCTTGGCCCGTATTTAAGGTGGTTCCAGGCAATCACACAAGAGGAAGGTAGTCCCTGCCTGTCTGGCATAGGGCAAACCGGGGTGCTGGCTGCTCCCAGAGGTTGGACATGCTGCCTGAAGGCTTCAGGGCAGCGGTGAAGCTGCTGGGGCTGGTCATTCATCAGCCTGATGCCTTCTGAAGGGGCAGAAGCACAGTGTCAGCTCCGTTTCCAGCCCGTTCCAGCCCCTGCCAGCACCAGAGGGATGCTGTTGAAGCCTTAGCACAGCCTGTAACCCTGGTGGTGGCATTTCCCTCTCCCTGGGATTCCCAAATTTAATCCAGGGCGGATGCTTCACCAGGGGGTGGGGGCAGCCAGGATGGTGACTTCTTGCCGTCCCCTGTCACAGGCGGGAGCGTCGCAGGCGGCACCACATGTCGGTGTGGGAGCAGCGCACCAGCCAGCTGCGCCGGCACATGCAGATGTCCAGCCAGGAGGGCATCAACAAGGACGAGCCGCCCCTCATCAACCCCCACGCCAGCATCTTCCGCAGGAAGAAACCAGTGGATGGCGTCACCCTGGAGAAATGCGCTGAGGAGCAGGGCAAGGGCGAGCGGCCGCTGGCCGAGGGATCAGAGCAGCCTGTCCCGGGAGCCAACCCTGGCGGTGGTGAGGACAGACGGAGCCCATCGCCCCGGGCCAGGCGGGATAAGGATATGTGGCAGCAGAAATCATGCCATGGGAACTGTGAGCCGGGTGAGCAGGATGGGGCAGGAGGCAGCATCGAGGATAGGGCCAGAATGAGGCAGAGCCAGCGGCGCAGCCGGCACCGCAGAGCCCGGATGGAGGGGAAGGAGCAAGCTGGCATCCTGGGGAGCCGTTCGGCCAGCCAGGAGATGGGTCTGGAGGAGGCCAGCACCATGGAGGGGGCACAGGATGGGGACCGGCGTGGGGACGTGGCCGCAGCCGAGGCGCTGATTCAGGGGGAGACGGAGGCGAGTGGAGAGTCTGTCAGGTTGGTACCTGAAGAGGGAATCTTGCCATTCCCACAGCTCCTCCTCCTCCTCTTTTTTTTTCCTCACACTTTTTTTCTCTCACATCCCTCCTGCAGGACAAATGGGGTCCCTGCTGGTGATGCTGATTTGATTGGCACTGCCAAGAAGGGGAGCCCCCCACATGCAGCACCTGAGCCCGCCCAGGGGAAGTCGGGCAACCTGATGGAGCAGGACTGCAGCAGCCCAGACACCAGTGAGCAAGCGCTGCTGGAAGGCAGTCGCACCATCAGCAGGAGTGAGCCCGACCTCTCCTCCATCACCCCCAACACTGAGAAGGCCACGGAGAGCACCACCATCATGATCGATGTCCACGACTCCACTGTGGTACAGAGTGAGGACCCATCTCTCTTTCCTGAGCCCCTCTCCCAGCCCTCGGGGACCCTGTGAGGATGGAAAGCTGCTTGCATGGCTTTTCCTATCCACATCCCATCAGCTGGGAGAGGGTTGTGTTGCTGCTCCTTGCAGCACCTCCCTCCAGCACCTCAGTTTTGCAGAGGAGCCCTGAATATAATGCTGGTGTGCCACAATCCCCTGGGGACCATGTTCCTTTCTCACCTCCTTCCCATCCACCCCTTTATCTGATTCCTCATTACCCCTTCCTCTCCTCCTGGGCAAAACACTCGCGTTCCCTGTTTTTCCTGACACATCCACAGCCTCCGCCAGCTTTCTGCTGCTCAAACACCTTAACAGCATCCTTGCTGTCAAGGTGAGCTGCTTTAAACAGAGTTATTAATTAAACAGCATGGTGAAAACTGGCCTTGTTAAACCCCACTTCACGTGCTTGATTGCAGCAGCTTGTGCCTTTTCTTCCCATTTGGTCCCTCTCCCTGTAACAGCATAGGCATTGCAAGCAGGAATCAGGGGGGTTGCATGTGCCTGGGTGGCAGAGACGCCTCAGGGTGCTGACTGGGTGCAAGGCCGGGCAAAGGCTCTCGCTTTCCTGCAGTTAGCAACAAGACAGACGGCGAAGCCAGCCCCTTAAAGGAGGCCGAGACCAAAGAGGATGAGGAGGAGATGGAGAAGAAGAAGCGGAAGAAGGAAAAAAGCGAGACAGGCAAAGCGATGGTGCCGCACAGCTCCATGTTCATCTTCAGCACCACCAACCCGTGAGACATTTTTTGGACCATAGAAGCCCTGGGGCTGGGAAGGGCTGCAACGGGAGGAACCACTAGACATCACTGGAAATGGGGAATCCCCTTGGAAAGGAGCCTGAATATCTCCAAACAGCCTTGATAACAAGTCGCAGTGTTCTCCAAGCCCCACAGCACTCTCCCTCTGTGCCAGCCACGCTCGTGGCTTTTTCTCCCAACTGCTGATAGCTAGTTGGGATTTTTATTCATTACTTGTTATATTTATTTGCAGTTTTATGGTCCCCTATAGATCTTCTCCAGCTCCAGCAGTGTAGAGGAATAAACACCCCAGTTTCTCAGAGACTCCCTCTGCTTGGCTCTGGGGTGTCTGGGTGGATGGGACATCCAAGCAAAGAGATCAACAAGCCCAAATTTTCCCTGGGCTCCCTACTCCTGCTCCTCAGACTTTGCTGCCCATCTTTCTGCCCTGGGAGGTGGCGATGTGGGGTGGGTTTTGCAGGGGGCCTGCAAGGGGCTCATAGGTCGGGGTGTGGGCTTTGTCCCCACAGGGTGCGGAGGGCCTGCCACTACATCGTGAACCTGCGCTACTTCGAGATGTGCATCCTCCTGGTGATCGCTGCCAGCAGCATCGCCCTGGCGGCCGAGGATCCCGTCCTCACCAACTCCGACCGCAACAAAGTGATTGCAACCCTCTCCCGCTCCCCCTGTCCTACATGCTGAACAGTCAGAGGTCCTGTAGGATTTTAGCTTCTGTGGTGGGGCACATGTGGGACAGGGATCAGGGCAGCTAGTGGCAGCACCTGCACCGTGCCATGGAGTCTGACTTCTTCCCCATCACCTTCCTTTATAAACCCTGGAAATCACTTTCTGCTTCCCACATGAGGGGTTTAGAGTCTGGGCAGCAGACCAGGGGACCTTGTCAGCAGTAAAGTAGCTTAAACTGGGGAGATGCTGGTGTGCACAGGCACTGGTACAGGGGTGCACAATTCCACCTCACAGCATGAATCCCAAGCCACTTGTGTCATGCACAGGAAATTATTCCCTTCTGCCTACACAGGCTGGGTTTATGGCTGTCCTTAACTCTTAGGGAACAAGCTGGGTTTGGGGCAAGCAAACCAACCCTCTGTCTGCAGAGCCAAGCGAGCCACGGTGTGGAGTGGTAATGGGGTCTGGGTGGGTACAAGTAGACCCGTTTGCTTGGCAGCGGCTGCAGAGCACCCGTGACTTCTCTCTGCAGGTCTTGAGATATTTTGACTATGTCTTCACTGGCGTCTTCACCTTTGAGATGGTTATCAAGGTAAGAGCCCCTTGCAGGCTGTGGATGCTGAGGCTGGCAGCATCCTTTCAGGGTTTGAGAGATAGCTCCATTTTTCCGTTCTGATCCTAAATTTGGGTGCTGGAGACCTTAAACTTTGGTTCTCAGCAATGGGAGTCCAGAGTGCTCAGCACCACTTTTATCAGCCTCCAGCCTTTCACATAATATGATGCTCCTTGATCTCTACCCAGGACGCAGGGCTGAGTCTGCTACTCCCCAGCAGTGTCCCTGTCCCCCAGCTTGTCCTGCTGGTGGCTGCTTACACTTGATGTCTGAACTGCTCATTCCCTGCCTGGTTTTCTCTCTGTTTCTTCCCTCCAGATGATTGATCAAGGCTTGATCCTGCAGGATGGCTCCTACTTCCGAGACCTCTGGAATATCCTGGATTTCATCGTGGTGGTGGGAGCACTGGTGGCTTTTGCCTTGGCGTAAGTGGCTGTCATCCTTGTCAGCTCCCTGCCTTTCTGTGGCTGTGGTGGAAAAAGGATGCAGCTGTGTGTTATGGCTACTAGACCCTGATTTTGTTTTTTGAATTTCTCTGCACCCTTCTGCTCTGCTTCTGGGATGGCTCCTGGCAGCGGTGTGTGGCTGCTTCAGAGATGTATTTCTCCTTGTTTGTCAAATGCTGGTGAGCAAGCAGCCAGGGAGCAAGGCAAGGCAAGCTGGAGGTGCTAGGAAGAGGTTGGTGGTTAAAGGGGATTTGAAACAGAGCAGAAAGGACTGTTAGAGAGGGGAAAAGATCTAAGGGTGGCAGAGCTGGAGCTGTACAACTGCTATGCATCTTGGAGTGCACAGAGACAGCAAAAGCAGTAGTCGGCAGGGTGGAGCTGCCCTCTGAACTTGTTTGTGCTGGAAATGATTCCCCTGACCGATAACTTTTCCTCTGCTCTGAGGGGAGGTGTTGCTCCAGAGCCCTGCATCTGGAGGATGTGACTGGTGGGGTTTGTGCCGGCAGCCTTTGCAGCATCACAGTGGGTGCAGGGTGCTGTGTGCTTGCCCTGCAGTGTGTCCCTGCTGAGCATCACCTTGTGGTTGGGCTCCAGTACCGAGCTTGTGGCATCTGCGGATACTGGGATGTCTGTGGTGCCCGTGCCGTGGAGGGGAGGAGCACCCAGGGGTGAGTTTCATGCTGCTCTGCCCTCCTCTCTTGCTGCTGATTGGGGCAGGTGGTGCAGTGTGAGCACAGGGAAGGATGTGTGGTGCCAAGGTGATGCTTGCAGGCAAGGGGCACCCTCTGGGACCCAGGGCTGTGGTGCCCCATTAGTGCCTGAGGAGGGAGAGGAGAAGAGAGGAGAGGCTCACGCTCCTTGGTCGCACTGTTGTTCTCTCTTTGTGCCTTTGACACTGGCGGTGGTGGCGTTAGTGCTGGTGAGGGGGGAGGGCCTGGCAGCCACACAGAGTGGAGCCTTGTCCTTGTCTGCAGCTCATGCACTGTGTGAGGCTCTTGGGGTGGCTGTGTCAGAGCCCCGAAGTCGCTCGATGGATTACAGCCAGTAATCCATCCCTCCCATCTCACCCCAGACTGGGTGCCAGCTCCTTCTCCTGGTTCTCACCCTTCCTGGCTCATTGCTTTTGCTTTCTTCACCCTCCTCACTCCATTCCTTGCCCAGTGCTTTCAGCTCCTGCTCTCCCCTCAGGAAGAGCATGGAAAAGTTCAGCTCACACAGCACAGGGTTGAACCAGCCCCTGGACAGGGCAGGGGGATGACCACAGACACTGGCATGGGGAAGGGGCATTGGGCAAGCTTTCTGGCTGGGGAAAATGCTCTGAGCCCCTGGAAAGCCACTCAAACCACCACGAGGATAGGTCAGGCATCTTTGGGATCTGCCAGATCCCTCCTCTGCCAGGGCAGCCCCTCAGAGCATGTCTGGCAGGGCTCAAGGGCATCAGCTGCTTGAAAACGCACTGAGAGTGGTCTGAGGGTCTTTAGGAGGACAAAGGAGCCTTTTCCTTCCAAGGCAACTTCTGTCAAGACTTTTGATGGCTGAAGGAGCAGAGGTTGATGGCTCAGCCTGCTCCTGGGTGTCCTCATCAGTGCTAACAGTACAGTAATCTGTGTTTACTGTCCCCTTGCTCCCACCCCACAAAGGTGGCACAATTCCTGGGATGGCCCCTGGAGCTGGCAGGGTCCAGCACTGAGCATGTGGGGAAGCTGCCGTGTCCCTTTCAGCCCTGCTTGTCACCTGCCTGCCTCCACCCATCCTCCAGAGAGAAGGATATTCTTTCTGGGCATGGGGCAGCTGAATTCTCGAGGGTGATCACCCCCATGGGCTGTGGCACAGAACCCCTTCCCATGGAGAAGGCCTTAGCATCTTCACATACGTTTGCAGCAAGCACTGATGTCACCTGCTCACTCTTGTAGATATAAGTGAGTGGATAGTGAGTTGCTTGTGTCGTGGATGGGGGCTCTTTATAATGTAAACCTGCAGGATTTTCCATCTCCGCTGCCTCCAGTAGTGGCTCCTGCTGGAGGAGATGATCTCATGACTTTAGGAGTGAGGGGAACGAAGGAACCATGGTAATTTCCGATGGATTTATACATTATAAAGCATTTATAAGAACACCTGCCTCTCCTCTTGGCAGCCCATCACTGCTACAGCCCCAGGAGCTGCAGAATGTTCACAAGCTCTGCATGTCCCAGCCCACCACCCTTCCTGCCGTGCTCCCTCCTGGTCTCAAGGACAAAACTCTGATGGTGATGGTTTTTTTTTCTCCCTCCATGACCTCTTTGATGTGCAGCCGGGGCGGGGAGAGTGTCCTCCTCCTCCTCCTTCTCTCCTCCGTGGTGCTGAGTTAGCAAAGCAATGCCCATGGAGCTGCTGCGGTGATTACCTGGATGAGAGCAGCTGGTGGCTGAGTCCAGCACTTCCCAGTAGAAATGCTGGGAGATGCCATGAAGGTTTTCTGGCCCTTTTGCCTCCCCTCTGTGGATTGGTTTTCCCATGGGGGTCCTGGGTGGCTGTGGGCACAGCAGGAGGTCTTTGAGCTGGTCCAGTGGTGCCAGCATCCAAATCACCAATAAGCAAGTGTCCACCCACAAAGCCATCTCTTCATGTGCCACCATGGCCTGTCCACTCTTCTCTCAGAGGCTGTGAATCCTGAACGAGAGGCTGTCTCAGCTCATCCATAGCTCTCCACGTGGAAAGCTAATACATCAATCCATACACAGCCTAAATAAAAAGCTGTAAGTCTCCAAAGAGTTCAAATTGAATTAGCTGACATAACCAGGAGCATAACTAAAGTCCCTGCTCACTTATGCCTCCCATGGCACCCTGTGAGGAGGCATTGTGCAGGCAAGTGGTGCTCACTCCTGGCTCTGCAGAGCTGCCCAGAGGTGCTGGAAATGTTGAATGGTCAGTGTGTAGCCCTCATCTTCTTACCTGGTGAGCAAGGGCAGGTGCCCAGCAGAGATGCCTCTTTCCTTGCAGGGCAGCATCTCATTGTGCCAGTTGACATCAGTGTCTGGAAGCAAGCGGGACCCCTACATACTGCAAAATAACCTGGTGTGAGGCTGGTCAGGACAGAGGTTCCACCAGAGAACTGCTATAAAGTTAAACTATCCCTCTTTTCAACGCACTTTCCACCTGTTGGACTAACATGCAGCCAGGGTCTGGGCTTAGTTTTATGTGTTTTAAGAAATATTTTACTTGTAGGCGTTGCCTGCAGCTCTGTGTGCACGTGGCAGGGACTCAGCTCAGACAGGGACAGAGACTCGGTTACAATTAGGGGCCTTGTAGCCCACATTGGGTTCTCCAAGTGAGTGTCCTGCTGGTTTGCAGGAGATTTTGTGCTGCAGTTCAGGCTCTTAAACAGTGGACTTTTCAATGGAGGTGAGTGATTTAACAGAATTTGGATGGGAACTATTGTGGCTTTGCAGGTAGGTTCCCTTGGAAGCACCCAGCTTCGGCTGGTTGGGGCCAAGCCTTGAGGTCACCCCTCAACTCTTGGTTAAGGAGAACCATGCACCCACCTGCTGTCACCCACTGTCCCACTCTTTGCAGGTTCCTCCTGCAGCAGAGCCTTCACTAGGTGCCCCTCACCCGAAGCCTCCAGCAGGGAAGGCAGGGGCTCCTGGCTTGCTGGATGAGTCTCTCCCTGGGAGATATGCCCCATCCTGAAGTACACAATGTGGTCTACTCAATGTGCCTTTCAACCTAAGCGTGGGGTGGTGGACAGCTGCCGCAGAGTCCCCATACCTGAGAGGTTGCAGTTGTCGCCGTGCAGCTTCCCTGATGCCTTTTTTACCTTTTTCCTCTTTTCTCTCTTTTTTTCCCTTTCTCTGCTGGTGCTGTTTGGTGGCTGCTGGGCTGGATCGTCGACAGGAATGCTTTGGGGTAACTATGGTGGTCGGGATATTGTGGGATGCTGCTCTGGGGAGTGCAGGGGGACGGGTGCAGGTGGATGTTGGTCTGTCCAACCCCGGTGCTGAACCTTAAGCTGCATTTGCAGAGACTGCAGTACACTGCTCTGCAGGCACCCCTGAGGTCTGAAGAGATCACTCCTCAGTATATGTTAACCACTGCAGTTGAGCTGTCCTTGGTGGCAGCTTGCACCAGCTGAGCACTGCCCTCAAATCCTCACCCCAGCCCTGAGTCAGATGCCCAAGCCCCTGATAATGAGCAAAACAGGAACCAGGAGGTGTAAAGTGAGTCCCAGGGCTGTTTGTACAGTTGCTTCCCAAGCATGTGTGGGGCTGTGCTCCCAGGGAGGACTATTAATTAGTGGGTTTGTTTACATCTCTTAATGATTAATCCCATTATTGTGCTCCCTGTTGCATTAACCCTCACAGAGGAGCTATGTAATTGGGAGCATCTGTTGTTGAGATTCATTTCCTTGACGTTTCTTGAGGGTGCCTGGTGGATCCAAGCTGTGCCATCTTCACCAGGATCTCTGCTCCATCCTGAGATCCAGTCCATGGGCTTTAGCGAAAAGATAAGAAAAAACCCCTGATATTGTTGTTGGCAATAATCATCATATTAAAAAAATGAGGGTCATGAGGGGGCTTTCCTCAATAATCCTACTGGTTAGCTCTGCCTTCCTTGGCTGACTTGGGGAGGAGGCAAGTGCAACCCTGATCTGGAGAGACCTTTGAGACCATTCCAAGGGTCCAACCCTGCTGCCTTGGGCAGGAACACCTTGTACTAGACCAACTTGTTCAGGGCCCTATCCAACTAGAACACTTGCAGGGATTGGGCACTCACAATTTCTCTGGCAATGTAGATACCATTGGGTGCATCTCCATCATTTTATTATTCATTTCTTGCAACTAGTAGTAATGGTAGAAAACAATTTGCAATGGTGGGGGCCTAGCGCAAGCTCCATCTGCAAAATGCATGCAGTAGGGAAGCTCCTTGTACTGCTTTTGCCCTGAAAACCTCCTGGCATTGCCTGCCCCAGCCCTGGCATTGCCCTGCTTCCCACACCGAGGGGTTTGTTAAGGTTCCTGCTCCCTGGCGAAGAGGAAAGTTGCTAATCCCGAGGAGGGGAGAGTATTGCCTCATTTTTCATCTCTGCCAGCTGTCAGCGCGTGTGTTGGAGGAGATGCTTTTAGGTGGGCTGAGCACTCAGCAGTCGCACGTTTGTGCCCCTCCCGTTCTCATCTTCACACGTGCTGGGGGGGTGTCGTCAGCAGTTTAAACCCCCGGAGAATCCAGGTCTACAAGGTTATTGTCTCTCTGTTCCATTTTTGGGTGTGTGTGCCTCCCTCTGATGTGGTAGGACCAACAAGGGCCGGGATATCAAGACCATCAAGTCTCTCCGTGTGCTGCGAGTCTTGAGGCCTCTGAAAACCATCAAACGACTGCCCAAGCTGAAGGTAACAACCCCCATCTCCTGCCTCACACCTGTCTTCTTCTGCATGTAATGGTGGGTCAGGGACCATGCACATTGATTTGCTCGTGATTGATGAACAAGTTGTTTTCAAAGCTTTTGGTGTGCTTTAGGAGCCCAGTTTTCAACCACAGCACCCTTCAGGCTGCTTCATACCTGAGGTGCAATGAATTATTGAAAGCAAGCCTGGACATCTGCAAAGTGTCAGAGGTAGTTCCTCTGCCAACAGGGCTTGAGTGGACACAAGGCAGCCAAAACCTGGATGCTGTCCTGAAAAATAGATTGTCCTGGTTTTGGAGAGCTCAAATCTCTTTCCAAATGATCTTTCTCTCCAGAGCAGCTTGCAAACAGCTTGGGGGTTTGTGTCCTATGCTGTCATGGTGTTGCACTGGAGGGAGATTTCCCGTCTCAATAGGGGGATTATTCCTGTGGCAAAGGTAGGATTATGGATTTCCCTATGTTATCTGGTGAGGTATAGAGCCAGAAAGGAGAAAGAGACCAAGGAAGCCCTGGTTTTTACTTAAAAGTGGTTATGTGGCTGATGAATGAGACACAGGGTGGCACCTGAGAAACATGAGGTTTGACCCCAGCTTTTCTTCCTCATCCGTGGATGGATTCAGCCCATGTCAGTTTGTTTCTGGAAATGCCTGTCTCCACCATGAAACAGGGATAAGAACATTCCTCACTTAAAGTGCTATGAGAACTCGGGCTGAGAGCACTAAAGGAGGGGCTGCACACAGAGGTATATTGCCTTGTTATTTGGGGTGATGCAAAACAATGAAGTGTTTACTAATTAGTCTCGAGTGCTGCTAATTGCAACATTAGGATGGTCCCTTGTCTGTTACCCTGGTTGCAGGGAACACTGAGGATACAAACATCCAGCCCTGGTGCTGTCTCAGGGGCTGCATGGTGCCTCCATGTGTGCTGTGGGGACTCCGGTCAACCTCGTTTATAAAATAGCTTTTTGCCTGGGAGAAGGCCCAGCTTTTTCCTCCCTTCTCCACCAGGAGCGGGAAATGCCTTTCCACATGGTAGCCTGGTCCTGCCCTTTGCCAGGACTGTGGATTCTCCAAGGTGAGCTCTGCCCTCTCCTGCAGGCCGTCTTCGACTGCGTGGTGACATCCCTCAAGAATGTCTTCAACATCCTCATTGTCTACAAGCTCTTTATGTTCATCTTTGCTGTCATCGCTGTCCAGCTCTTCAAGGGGAAATTTTTCTACTGCACTGACAGCTCTAAGGACACACAGAAGGACTGCATGTAGGTGCCCTGATGAGTAGGTCTGATGCTGCTTGACACCTCTGGCAAGGGTCAGGTGCTGGGTAATGTCTGCTGTGATTCCCATTTAAGTCCCTGGTCATGACTCACTCTTGGCTGTATCTCTTGGGTTGGATGGCATGGACTGAGCCCTGTCCCCATTGATGTGTCAGCACTGCACATTCTTCCGTGGGATGCAGAGACCCTTATTTTGCTCCTCTTATTTCCTCCCTCTCTTTTCTATTTTGCTTTCCTCTTCTTGGTTTCCTCACTGTTGTCATCCAGCTTCTCCCTATTTCTCCTTCCATCCCTGTGGGAGGAAAGATGCCCCTCACTGCAGACAGGCACTGCCCCCAGGGTTTATACCCAACATCCCATAGTCTGGCAGTGTAAAAAATAAGGTAATTTCTCTCTCCCGACCTTGCAGAGGGAACTATGTGGACCATGAGAAGAACAAGATGGAGGTGAAATGCCGGGAATGGAAACGCCATGAGTTTCACTACGACAATATCATCTGGGCTTTGCTCACCCTGTTCACAGTCTCCACTGGCGAGGGTTGGCCCCAGTGAGTATTCTTCTCTGTTTGTTCCCTTGAATGGGGGTGATCACATCCCCATTGGATCCCAGGTGGGACTGAGAGAGGAACTGCTGGCCAGGAAGGAGGAGAGGAATGATGAGAAATTATTTCAGGACAAAAGAACTTTTAGCCCCTCTGTGAGGCTGGGGCTGTGCATGGAGTTAGCTTCTTCCTTAAGGAGTGAGTGATGGATAAGCCCTTCTCCTGTACGGCTCTGAGATATGTTTTAGGTCGATATTAGAGATAACCATAGGACTAGACCTCTCTACATGCTCATGTGAGCTTGGGCAGTATTTTTCTCTGTGTATAGAGCACCGGAAAATCCATTTTCCAGCAGGGACATAGGCAAAGCACCATAAAAAAAGCCATAGCTACTTAGAAGGGTCGTCCTTGAAAGCAGATTAGGACAGAGCTTTACCTTATCATTGTACAAACAGGGACAGAGAGAGGTGGCTGTACAGAGTAGGTCCCATTGGCAGTGCTGCGTGGTGGCAGCCCTGATGGACATACCTCTGGTTGCTTTTCTTCACCTGTCTGCCCACAGGGTGCTGCAGCATTCGGTGGATGTGACGGAGGAGGACCGTGGGCCCAGCCGCAGCAACCGCATGGAGATGTCCATTTTTTATGTTGTCTATTTTGTGGTCTTCCCTTTCTTCTTCGTCAACATTTTCGTGGCTCTCATCATCATTACGTTCCAAGAGCAAGGAGACAAAATGATGGAGGAGTGCAGTCTGGAAAAGAATGAGGTACAGTCTGGGAGGAGAAAGAGGATGTTTCCATGGGTTTTTTGCAGTTTGGGAGCTCCCTAGATATGGAAAAGGTGTGAGAAACCCATTCTTCTTTCATGAAGAAAAGAAATATGACAGCCACCTTCCCTCATGTTTCCATCAGGCAGGGTGTGATGTGTGTTGTTTTATTCCAGAGGGCCTGCATTGACTTTGCCATCAGCGCCAAGCCCCTCACGCGTTACATGCCCCAGAACCGACACACCTTCCAGTACCGTGTTTGGCACTTTGTGGTCTCCCCATCCTTCGAGTACACCATCATGGCCATGATAGCCCTGAACACCGTGGTGCTGATGATGAAGGTGAGCCTGTCCTGTTTGGGGCAGTGGAGAGAACGAGGATCAGTCAGCATGGGACCAAAGGGTATTTTGGTTGTGGAGATGCTTTGAGGCAGAGTCTGAGCATGTATTCCCTTGGCATAGTCACTTGAAATACCACATGCCCCAAACTGGAGGTGGCTTTTTTCCTAAATGAGATGACCCAAATGATCTGGACATCTTAACTACTGCAGACAAATCTGGATTTATTATATGCCTCCTATTTAGAAGGAGTGGCAACTATCCTGGGAGAGGGATGGAGAGTAAAAGATGGTCTGGAGGTCCCCAGGTCAAGGAACATGGACCACCACAGGTCTGTTCTGGGAGAGGGTTGGAGAAAGGAAGTCTTGAGGCAGCCAGGGCAACAAACATGGACCACGTCAGGTCTATCAGCCAAGGGGCTGGCAGGCCCCCTCCTGGCTAGTGATGTGTCTCTGTTTCCATCAGTACTACTCTGCTCCATACACCTATGAGCTGGCCCTGAAGTACCTGAACATTGCCTTCACCATGGTGTTCTCCTTGGAGTGCGTCCTCAAGATCATCGCTTTTGGCTTCCTGGTGAGTGGATGCTCCTGTTCTTTACAAGTATGTTAATTTGGACTCTAATAGCACAGAGATCACAGAGGGAAGGTGTTAATAATGTGAGGTTGTTGCTACTTATTTTGGATCTTGGTCTGAGAGCTGCTTTTAGGCTGGATTCACTCCTCTGGTTCTCATTACACTTCCCACTGCTGGATGCTGGTGGGGACAGCCACACTGCTGCTTTACTTCTTGCTTTG
Source organism: Sclerurus mexicanus (assembly GCA_013396755.1). NCBI lineage: Eukaryota > Metazoa > Chordata > Aves > Passeriformes > Furnariidae > Sclerurus > Sclerurus mexicanus. Next base: position 148,864 of record VWZF01006644.1, read on the forward strand.
TTTCTGCTGTACTTTGGTGCCTGGACCATTTATGTGCTGTGCCACCACTCTGTGCAGGCTGCACATGCTGGTAGCTGTGGTCCCTTGTCCCCAGTAGTCAGGAACTACTGGTACACTTCTGTCCTTGGGTTGTATCAGTTCGATCAGACCTGAGCAGCAGTGAAACCTCTTAGCCTGATTCATAGTCCTCAAGCCCCCAGCTGCTCACTTAAGATTTGAAACCATGCATGCCTTGCCTCCACCTGCTTATAGGAGATGAGGTCCACTAGCAGGGGGGTTTCTGGCCACCCTCCCTGCTCCCAGTAGCACCAGTCATGGTCTTATTTGATCTTGCACCAGCTGCTGCACAAATAACAGAGGCTGAGATGGGTCCAGGTGCCCATGAAGGGGAAGGCAAAACAGCCTTCTGGCTGTGAGGGTTGGCATGATGAGCTGTTACAGACTGAACCTGGGCTGTCTGTGGCTACTTCTCCCGCTCCCATTTGCCAGAGTGGCCTGTTGGATGCATGAATCATCTCCCAGGAGAAGCTGCTTGCTGCAGACATGTTCAGGTCTGCCACTGTCTCAGACACCGGGAGGTATTCCAGACCATGGCTGCATACAAATGGGCTGCAAGGTCTCCATGGTTGTCCACGAGCAGCTTTGGCCCCTGGCCCAGTGCCTTTCAGACCTGCCATCCCCAAGCTCAAATCCATGTTCCCTCTTTCCTTCCTTTTGCAGAATTATTTCCGGGACACCTGGAACATATTTGACTTCATCACCGTCATCGGCAGCATTACGGAGATCATCCTGACAGACACCAAGGTGAGGCAGGGGCTGGGAGCAGTGAAGGGTAGCGTGGCCCTGGGGGTTCTCACCTCCCTCTGACCCTCTCATCTCCTCCCAGCTGGTGAACACCAGCAGTTTCAACATGAGCTTCCTGAAGCTTTTCCGGGCTGCTCGTCTCATCAAGCTGCTCCGCCAGGGCTACACCATCCGCATCCTGCTCTGGACGTTTGTGCAGTCCTTCAAGGTAAGTCTCATGTGCCCTGATCTCCACCCAGGCCATAGGGTGTTGCTCCCAAATGCAGACTGTTCCCAAGATCTTGTTGGCTTTGCAGGAGAGCTGGATGGGCACAGTTTACCTGCCCACTGTGCTTTTTGTACTCCTCTGCAGCTGGACGTGTGATAAATGAGATGACTCATCTGCTTCTCTTGCAGGCACTCCCCTATGTCTGCCTCCTGATCGCCATGCTTTTCTTCATCTATGCCATCATTGGGATGCAGGTGAGCACAGACATCTCTGCGCATCCCTCTGGCATGGACAGCCTGCACTGGCATGTCCTCAGCATTGTACACAGGAGCAAGCCTTGTGCCTGACTGTCATTGCTTCACGGTGTCTAGAAAGGTCCCAAGGGTGGAGCAGCTGGTTTTGGGAGCTGCAGAGCCACATGTCCTGGGGAAACTGCAACAGGCTTGTTCAGTCTTGCTCTACAGCCGCCTTCCCAACTTGTATCTTTGGAGATGTGGCCTTGGGGATTCAGCTGGGCATCCTGTGTGGTGGCTGCTTGCAAATCCCCACCTCTTTGTTTAGCAATTACTAAATCTCTGACTAGACAGCACTTGGGGATTGATTTCATGCCTGAGGGACCTGGTGAGCAGCCTCCTGTTTTTCCCATCCAAATGGCTGGATCACAGCCGGGATCCCTGCAGCCTGTTGTCCACCTTGTCCCTTCGCAGAGGGTTTATGTTGTAGCTGTGCCACTGCTTGGGCACTCAAGCTTAGAGCCCTGTGATGACCCACCAACTGGTGGGAGGTCTGAAACGCATGGGGAGACATCAGCCTCCCAGGCTCCAGCTGGTAAATAAGAAGCACGTGAGGTAAAACACTCAGCTCCGCACGTGCCGCCTCACTTCTGTGATGACTAAATCCTATGATGAAGATCTGACAAAGCATCTTCGACAACCAATACTTAGGTTGTGGAGCTGCCTGATGAACTGCTGCAGTACCAAATGCCTGGCATGTGCTGCCAGGACAGGCAGATTTTTTGGTGGTGAGGGCCCCAACTTGTGCTGCTTGGCAGCGCTGGTGTTTAGTATCTCCCACCCTCTCTCTCCCGCCCCGAGAGTCCCATGGCTGGTTTTTGCTGCTCTGTCCTACACATCTCGGCACCAGCTCCAGGTGTTCTCCATGCTATGCAGCCGCTATCTGACTCAGCCCCCCCGCCCTGCCATGTGGTAGTATTTGATTTTTTTTTTTTCTTAACACCATTGTGAACAAATCCCCAAGCAGTAAAGTCTGTGGGCGTTATTTGAGCAAAATAGCTGGAGGCAGAAAATATTCTACAATTACACATTCCAAAAAACCTGTACAGGGAAAAAATACTCTGCAGTTAGTGTATTTTTAGGTTCGGGGAAAGGGGAATAAATATTTAACAGTAATAACAGCACATTTTTCCTATGCGAGGCACTTTACGAATGTTTGTGATGTCTTTCTATGGCCTTGGCTGTGGATCTTTATGAGAATATTGTCCATGTTTGTGGCTTCATTGCCTCTCTTGGCCCTGGGGATGGTAGTCCGAGGTGTCTGGCTGTCCATGGTGGGTTAGCAGTCAGTCTGTCCCTCTCTCCCTGAGCCCTTCCCCACCCTGTTTGCACTGCTGTGCCTGACCCCAGCATCATAGACCATTTCTCCACTAAGGAAAACGCTCCTGGGAGTTTCCAGGACCGTGCCTCAGCACCTACACATGGTGGTGGGACTTTGTCCCTGCATCTCCAGTGCATTCAGAGCCGCCAGGTGCCGTGCAGTGCTCAGATGCCGCCCGTAGCACAGGAGAGGGATGGATGTGGAGCGGTTGAACTCAGCTGATCCCAGGTCATCCGTGCTCCTGTTTCCATGGTAGCTCAGCCTCTCGCAGCCTTTGCCACCGGCGGTAAATCCCTGCCAAGGAGAGGAGAGTCCTTTCCTGATGGCTGCTTGGTGCCAGCTCCTTGGTGCGCTGCCTGCACACCAGCCGGTGTTTGTTGGGGTACTTTTTGTAGAATCAGAGTCATAGAGTGGTTTGGGTTTGAAGGGACTTTAAAGGCCATCTTGTCCAATCCCATGGCAAGCATATCTTCAACTAGATCACAGTCCTGTCCAACTTGGCCTTGAATGTTTCCAGGGATGGGAATGTGAATGTGAAGCTGCTTCCCAGGCGGACAAGTTCTGGCCTGAAGAGCTGAGCTGTTTTTCTCCCTCCTGTAGGTTTTTGGCAATATCAAACTAGATGAGGAAAGCCACATTAACCGACACAACAACTTCCGCAGCTTCCTGGGCTCCCTCATGCTCCTCTTCAGGTAAGCAGCCATGGAAAATGCTGCTCTGCGTGCCAGAGATATTTAATTTGGGCAGGGGGTTGTGAGAGTTCTCCTGGGGATATCCTGCCCCGACTCCATCCTGTGCCACCATGAGCTGCTGAGAACAGCTGTGTTGGGCACAGGAGTGCCACGGGAGAGGCATGGCAGGAGATCATGCTGTCCTGCCTGGAGGGCAAAGGCTGCGAGCCAGATACGACGGCAACATCCGGGCAGAACGAGAACGAGCGCTGCGGAACTGATCTGGCCTATGTTTACTTCGTCTCCTTCATCTTCTTCTGCTCCTTCCTGGTGAGTTATTTCCCCTGAGAGCCCTGGGAATCCCCCTCATCAGCACTCCAGCCACAGGGTCATCTTCCATCATCTTCCCACAATCATTCTTCCTTCTCTCTCCCTTCCTTTCTGTGCTCCCTCTTCCCCCACGTTCCTTTCTCTCTGCCTTTTTCCCTTTCATTTAGATGCTCAACCTGTTCGTGGCAGTCATCATGGACAATTTTGAGTACCTGACAAGGGATTCCTCCATCCTGGGACCTCACCATCTAGATGAGTTTGTCCGGATTTGGGCAGAGTATGACAGAGCAGCGTGGTATGTAGCCAGCTCTTTCTCTCCTGAGCAACCTTTCAGAGCTGGTTTTAAATGAGTGTGTCTGTGTTCTGCTACTGGGACTGTCAGTGATGCCTGGGATGGCCAGGGATGGGCTGCTGTCACCCATGGTTGTTACAAGGGCAGAAGCTGGTTCCTACAGGAGCTGATGGCACAGGTGTCTTGGGTGATGTTCATGGTTTGCCATGGTCTGTATCCTGAAAGCTGGAGGTTCCTGCTCTTCCTCTTCTTCACACCCAGTGGGCAGATCCCTCTCAGCCTCCTTCCCTGTCCCTGTGCACCAGCTGGGTGCCTCTGCCCCGAGACTGGCTCCATCACTCAGTTCCCAGCACCCACAGCTCCCCATCAGAGCAGGGCTGAGCAGGGATTGTTCCCAGCCATGGGGAGCTGCTGAGTTCCTGCCAAGCCATCTGCAGAGGACCTAGGTTGGAGTATGTTTGGGGAACTCTGTTCCTATGCTAGCCAGCCCATGCACCCCTCTAGAGATGGGTGGACTTTTTTTCCTGCATTCCTGCCCTCACTGATGAGGATTCTGGTGAAGAGGGCTCCTGTTTCCAGGCAGCAGCCTGTTCCCAGCAATGGGATAGGCTCACAGTGGCTGTACATATCCTGGATGGCTGAACTTTGGCTCTGCTCCTGGTGCTGTAGGGACTTGCTCTCTTTTGCTCATCCTCCTAGGATGCCTCAAGCGTGGAGAGCCCTTGGCAGCTGTGGGAGCATGTTTGCCCTTCACTCAGCCCCAGCACCATGAGGGTGCCTTGTGTGGCCCCTTCCTCCCTCCTGCAGCCCAGGCACAGCCTCTTTGGAGCCAAGATCCACCACCACTGTGCCAGGGAGTGTGGGCCATCTTAGCCTGAGAGCCTTTGGCAGCCACATGTGCTCCCTTTGGAGACTCTTTGCCTCCACTATTCATGTCCTGCCCCTCAAAAGACCAGCCCCAGCCAAGATATTTTTTATCCTTAGTATCAGCTCCAAAAGGGAAAGGAGAGGAGGTGAGAGGAGTGGAACACCCAGCAGCTCAGGCTGGGGCATCTCACCTGTGACTCTTGGGAAGGTTTTCTTCACACCAGGTACTTCATTCACTCTTGCCCCCCATGTTGGTGGCCTCATTCTCCAGGACAGTCTCAGTAAAAGTATGTCTGGGCTGTTCTATCCATGCCATGTGCCCCTCTCATTTCTGAGCAAGCCATGCTCTTTCGTCATGATGTGTAGTCAGTGGTTAGGGGACATGCACAGGAGCTGGTGGTGTAGGGCCTGTCAGGGAAGCCCTGGCTCCCGGTGCTGGGTGAGGAGCAGGTAAGTACACCTGAACAGGTCCCACTGCCTGAGTGGGGCAGCAGCTCTGCATCCTGACACCAGGACCATCACATGAAGGTCTCATGGGGAAAACACCCAACTCTAGGGGGGTTCAGGGATCGGTTTTGCCTGGATGGTTGGGTTCTGGTTGGGTTCTCCATCTCTGACCAGTGATGGAGACGAAATGGGAGCAGAGCAAGGAGAAAACCAGAGGCAAAGGCACTGGGTAGGATGGTAATGCTGTTCTTTGCCTCCTTGCGTGGTTTCCCTCCAAGCTTGTCTAAGGATGCCTGGGAGGCTGCAGCATGCTGCACCTCAGCACTTCCACCCCACACAGTCCCGCTTCCCAAAGGGCTCTAGTCTGGAGTAGGGCAGGGAGCTCAGCATCTAGTGGCCCCTGCACCCTCTCCTGCCAGCTCTCTGCCTCAACTGCTTCAATATTTCAGCGGTGCAGGAGGATATGGGCAGTATCCTGCGATGACTGCACCGGGTCTGGGGAGATGTGCTTCTGTGGGTGAGAAGGGGTGTGTGTAGGGAAAGGTTTGCTTATAATAATGTGCACCCTTGGCAGAGCGTGGTCTGGTGGTCAGAGCACAGGGCTGGACCTGAGAGACCCAGGTTCTAGTGCCACAGCCACCAGCTGGTCACATTATCTCTCCCTATCTCAGGTTCCCCAGATATTGGAGACAAGTGGCTCAGCTACCAACTTCCCTGGGACTTTGTGAGGCCCAGAGAGTTGGCCATGTGAGGGCAGGGTTCCTGGTGATGTGATGGGACACAACTCCATCAAAAGGGCTTGTGGTGGCTAGAACCCAACCAAGCTACAGGCTCATCCTGTCTAAAATCCCAGCCCTCTCCCAACAGTCACAGGGCTCAGGGGCACAGTGAGGAAGGGTGATGGAATAGTGTTCACCACCAAAACTGTCCTTCTCCAGGGTGAAGATGGGACAGTGTGAGGAGATATGAACTGACTCTCATGGTGGAGAAAGCAGTAGCTGATGCTCACAGCTTTCCCCTCTCTGGGTCTAACAGAGCCAGAAGGAGAAGAGCTGTGCAATCCTGGGGGATCTTACCCCATAGATGGCCCCAACATCCCCTGGTTAAGCTCTCCATCCTCCCCTCCTCCGTCTCAGTGTCCTATTAACCCACCTGTGCTTCCTTTGCAGCGGCAGGATCTCGTATAAGGATATGTACAAATTAGTACGGGTGATCTCGCCTCCTCTGGGCCTAGGAGAGAACTGCCCCTACAGGGTGGCGTGCAAGGTTTGCCTCCCAGTCCTCCGCCACAACCTGGCCACGGGACGCACCATCCACCCCTCCTTCCCCCCCGCTCCACCGCCACCGCGCCTCCCCAGGGAACCCTGACGTTGCTTTCCTTCGAGTTTAAAGAGGTCCACTGCCTCCCAGAGCCAGCAGCTGTTCCCCTCGAGAGGAGGCATGAGTGGGGCCAGGGGGGCTCAGAGCCTCCTGGGGTGGGTTTTGATAAATTGCATCCCCCAGCCAGCCCCCCCACCCAAGTTCCACTGGTGCAGAAAGCCCCGAAGGGTACCAGGCCACATGCCACCATCCCAGCTCAGCTTCTCGAAGTACCTCACGTGGGAGAAGCTTTGGCAGGGGGGCTTAGATGTGGTTTGCTCCTGCAGAGGGAAGGAGGGGAGCAAAGGCAGGAGGATGTTGGAGGCTTTGCTGTTGTTTTGGAGAGTCAGGGCTGGGGGAACGATGAGGAGGCTAGGGTGACCCCTCTCCCTGGGGCTTGCTGTGCTGTACCCAGCAGACCCTTTGTGGCACTTTGGAGGACAACCGACATCTCTGGGGAGCAGGACTTTTGCTAGTCTTGCCCATAGCTTGCTGGACCTGCCTGGAAGGTGGTGACACCAGGGCAAATCTCTGGAGCTCAACAGCTCCTCTCCCTCAGCTTGAGCCAAGCTCCTGGCTGCTGACCATGAGTCCACAACAGTGATTTGGTCTCCTTGTGTCTCACTGACTTGCAATTTTATTTTTTTTTAATTTAATTTTGGGGTGATAGCTGAGTAAAATCCTGCATTGCTGCTTTCTTTGAAGTGCCATGACCTATATCTGTGTCCATGGCATGAAAGAATGAATTGCAGAGCTTGTTCTTCCTTTTGCATCCCTCACAGCATCTGAGGAGATGTACAAGGGAAGCTCAGATGCCTCCAGCCTTTGATCTTGGCTCTGCAGAGGAAGAGGATTCCTTGGTGCAACCTACTGTAGTCACCACATCCTTCTCCAAACATCAGAAAGTGGCTTCTTCCACTCAGCATCCCTGACAAAGGTCTGTCACCCTCCACATCTGGACATGGGGATGATGCACCACCTGAGACAAAGCAGAGCAATCAAGACAAGGCCTGGATGCTCAGTCATTAGAAAGCGGTATTTAGGGACAGGGAATTTCTTGCAAGAATCTCAGATGGCTCATCTGCTCCAGAAACAGCTCCTTGAAGTCTTTCTACTCTTCTCTATTGCATCCCTGGCAAAGGACGGCATCTTTGCTGAGAACATTTGCTCAGGTCCCTGCAGACAGAAGACACCTTTGGGAGGAGTTGTTACTCTTTCTCAACAGGACTCCACTGGCAGACACTGCTCTCCTAAGCTGGATCACCTGGTGCTTAAAGAGGTACCTGTAATGTTTCCTAGGAAGAGGGAGCTCTGGAGCAATCTGGGATTTCTGCTGTGGATGGACAAAGTAGTGAAGGTGGATAAACTCAAGGGGAGGTGGAGGCCAAGAGTACTGAGAACAGTTGCTGTCATCATGTGAGGGAGAACATCCCTGTCTCTTTCTTGTGTTACCTTGGTTTCTTCCTCCCTGTGCATGAGGTATTTCAAGGACACAAGTGCTTTTCAGGGATTCCTTCTGCCCTGGAACAATTCCCAAAAGGCAACTGATGAAAAAAAATCCATGTGGTTGTTGCATCTCGTCAGATCGCAAAATGCCAGCTCAACTTGTACTCCTTTCAGTTCAGTGAGCCTGCCCTGCCTGCTGGGAGAATGCTCCACAAAAAATGTCCCTGTGGACATCACCTATTCCTGAATCTACTCTTGCATCACTTGCTATTCCTAACAGCCTGGTGTGGCACAGTACTTACTTCCTAGCCATAGAAGGACAGATTTCCCCCAGATTTCCTCCTCTATCACTCATAGGGTTTTCTGAGGACCAGGACAAAGCCATTAGTCCCTGGTGGTTTTACAGGTGACGTGCTGTAGCCACGGGTCACATGTCTGTCCAGACTTCGGTAGATGGGTCAGCTCTTGCATCACGGATGCACCTGTGCTTGGACCAGCTCTTTGGAGCCTTCCTGTTCAGATGGATGTCATTCCATGTGCCTGCCAGTGCTTCTCTCCGCTGGGAAGTAGTAGCACTAAGATCTCTGCTCTGAGGAGCAGCAACATGTGTAGTTCTCATGTGGTCCTTCTTGGTCGCTGATGCAAAGTCCTTCTTTGACAGGAATCCCTTCCTTCTTCATTGTGCAGAGAATCTTGGTATGAAAGACAGTGCTTATTGTGTGCTGGGTATCCTAAAATACCCCCTACAAGGAAAGCTGGGTGGAAGATCACTGTCTTGCTTCCTTTTAGCACTAAATTCATGGAGGAAAAATTCAAAGCCACCTCATCTTCAGACACCTTGAGTCAGTGCATATCCAGCTCTGCCAAGGCACTGCTTATAGACTCCTGGACCTAGATATGTCCTCTTGATCATCCCGCTTAATATTCTGCAGTGTTGTTATCAATCCTCTTTTCCACCCACTTAGGTGTGTCAGGTCTCAAAGGGGATGGCCCTGTTCTGTGCCTGTACCCCCAACAGCTCCTGTTGAGGGACATCACCATCTCTAGTTCACATCTGAACCGTCAGAACTTATCTTGGTGGGGCCTCTTTGGCCAGGAGTCTGCTTCCAAACCACAGGCACTACCTGAGAAGAGGAGATATCTTCTCCCTTTTCCACACTGCTCTGAGCACATTCTAGGGAAGAAGCAAAGATCCTGCAAAAGTGCTTCATTTTTCAGCAGTGTCCTCTCTCCCAGGCCACCCCAGCTGAGATGGGCTCCTCTCTGGCAGCATCCTCCCAGCCCAGCTGTCAGGGTCAATGCCTTTGTCATTGTGAGGCTGCCCTTGCCCATTAACATCCAGAACCTTGCAGTGCAGGATGGAAGCCTGACACGAGGGGAAGAAGAGGTGGCTGAGCCCAAGATCCCTGGGAAATGTGGATGTGCAGAGACAGGGAGACACAGCCCAAATATCCCAGCCTGGCAGAGGGCTCGAGGCATCACCAGGTGGCCTGTTGTTTAGTAGCATTCCTCACTGCAGCAATCCTGGGCAGGTCCTTATGGAGCAGAGGAGTGCGAGGTGGGGGTCCGCCCTAACTGCCTCCCTTGGGAAACCCAAACGAACCCTAATGTTGGAAGGCCCAAACAGCTGCCTCTGCTGAGACTCTTTAAACTCCAACCTGGTGGAACTTGCAGCCGCATGTGGGAGAGAGCCAGGGCGGGAGCATGGCATGTACAACTTTTCCTCCCGGTTTTGTTTTTTCAGCCGATTCAGCATGCCTTTTGCACTGGTGCATGGTGGGAAAGTGGTCCATCCGCAGAGCCAGATGGAAGCAACTGGGCATCTTCCTTTGACAAGTGACCCTGGCCCACTGCCTTCTATGCAAGATGCTGCCTCCCAATTGCATAGACCCCACGAGCTGGGGATACACAGCCTTCCGGCTATGGGTTAGGTGGCCACGCAAAGCAATACCCAGGCCCCCCCCGGGAGGGAAGACGCTACGGAGGCCACAGAGCACTGTGGTGCAAACCACCCATATATCAAATAACCCATGGCTCGAGTGCCGTGTATCTGATTTATACCACTCGCACACAGCCCTGGAACCTGTGGGACAAGGTGGGGGCTGCTGGAGGGCTTTAGGAAAGGGGTTGAGACCAGACGAGGAGTCCCAGACTGGTAGCGAGACAGGCGCTTGAGGCCAGCAGCAGAGAGGAGAGGGGTGAGTTGCTTTCTGCCAGCATTCCTGGGTCTGTGTGAGCAGTGCTATAAATCCACATCAGGACAGTCTCTCGTATGATTTGCCTTGATTAACGGGTTTTCTGTTCTTTTCCTGTTTGTCCGTTTGTTTTTTTCTCTCCTGTTTTCCTGTACTATTTTTTGTTTGTACGTTTTTCTGCTCTCTTGGGAATGCCTCCTCTCTCTCTGCATCTCCCTCCCTCCCCTTCCCCCTCCATGAGCAGTGGCCGAATCCATTACACTGAGATGTATGAAATGCTGACTCTTATGTCACCACCGCTAGGCCTCGGCAAGAGATGTCCTTCCAAAGTGGCCTATAAGGTAGATCAACCCTTCCTTCTATGGGGGTTAGAGCTGAGCAGGAGCTGGGGCTTGAGGGACCCATGGGAGGTGGGACCCGGGGAGCTGGGAGGTGTTGGGGTGTCCAACATGTGTTTAGCTCACCCTTGGGGAGCCTGGTGTGCTCAGAAGGGTCCTGGCCACATTGGCTGGTCTCCACTGCCCACGCTCGTGACACTGCCATGGTCACTCAGAGCTCTGGATGGAAGACCCCAATGGGAGAGGAGAGCCAGGATCAGCAATAGTGTGGAAGTAGGAGGGTTGCAGGAGATGAGGTGAGGAGCAACCCTGTAGCACAGTTAGGAGAGTGAGATGTCCTTAGGAGCTCGTTGAAATGAGCTCATCCCCAGGGCTTTGAACCATCCTCATCCTAGCCAGCACAAAAGCTCAGGAGATGGAAAGCAGGTGGGCAGCAAGGACTAATCCCCTAGGAGCAGTTCTGCTGTGTTTGAGGAGCCAGGTGTGTCAGCACAGGCCATCCCAAGGATGGCTTGTGCAAGGCAAAGCCAGGTGCCTTCCAAAGGTGTCGCTGAGTTTTCCCATCTGGGGTGGTGGCTCTCAGTCAGCTCACGGCACTGGCACAGTGTGTTCCCAGCTGCATAGGCATGGCAAAGGAGTATGGAAAGCCCTAAGGACATGGAGTGGGAGCTTCATGGCTTTGCTCTGGGCATTAGCTGCCAGGACAAGACCCGGAGCTATGGGGTGATTAGTTGTCCAGGTGTGGATCAAATGGAAGCTTTTATTGGCTGCGGGCTGTTGCCCACGGCGCTTTCAGCAACATTCAGGGCTAGCACAGGGGCATTTCTAAACACGCTTCCACTCTCTCTCTCACTTGTTTGTTCACACAAGCACACATCCACCATCACACTTTTCCAGGAGAAAAAGGAAGCTTGAAGGAAAGGAAAGGACGATAGAATCTGGGTGAAAGAGAAGTGGGCAGGGAAGGGATGACCCGAGGTATTCACAAAGCAAAATATACTCTCTGGAAAGTGGATCTGGTCACTTCGGTTTGCACCCTGCCTGCCCAGGGTGGGGAAGGAGCATGGCGTGTCTCACCTGCCTTGGTTACCCTTTTCTCTTTCCTTCTGCACTTTTTCTACCTCCCCTTCCCTTCCCTTCTTTTCCCCATCCTTGGATAATTTGAACCCCCTGCATGTGCTGGCAAACTTCATCTCTGAAAGACGCAAAAAGGGAGCGCCAGGATGTAGCATGCTAGAGGAATCCAGCTGATCTGAAGTCCCTGAAGGTTAGGGACCCTCCTCTCCCCTGCCCCAGGTGGGAAGGGTTGAGAGCTGGAAAGCCAAACCACCTGAGAACGGAAACCTGAGCCCCCCTCTCCCCTTCCCGCACATCCCACACGCCTGCATCCCTGATGGATCAGGTGTGTCTTCCCAAAAGTGCCGGGAGGTGCTGTGGCAGCCCCGCTGCCATGGGGAGGGGGGCTCAGGGGCCGTTCCTGGGGTGCAGGAGGAGCCCTGGAAGGCAGTGAGCCGGTGTCCTGGGGTGGAAGGAGCCGGAGGGGGGTGTGGGTGGCGGGGTGATCCTTGCCCTTCTTTTTTGGCTGTGCTGTTTTGACACTCTTTGTTGCTTTTTATTTTTAATTTTTATTTTTTTCCCTTTTGTTTAATGTTTAATTTCTTTTCCTCCAGCCTGGTCGATGTGTTTTTCGATATTGTTTTCCGTCCGCTGTTTTCTTCTCTCTCTTGCGCAGAGACTGGTGCTGATGAACATGCCCGTGGCCGAGGACATGACGGTCCATTTTACCTCCACCTTGATGGCGCTGATACGCACGGCCTTGGACATCAAAATTGCCAAAGGTAACGTCGGTGGGAGAGGGAGGGGACAGAGCCAGGAGGGCTGCAGAGTGACCATCATCCTTTCACAGAATCCTAGAATGGTTTGTGTTGGAAGGATCCTTAAAGATCACCTTGTTCCACCCCCACCCCCCCTGCCACAGGCAGGGACACCATCAACTAGACCAGGTTGCTTCAAGCTGCACCCAACCTGGCCTTGAACACTTCCAGGGATGGAGCAGCCACAGTTTATCTGGGCAACTTGTGCCAGGGTGTGACCACCCTCACAAGGAAGAATTGCTTCCTAATACTCAATCTAAATCTACCTTCTTTCAGCTTAAAGCCATTCTCCATTGTTCTATCACTACTTGCCCTTGCAAAAAGTCACTTTCTCTTCGGGCAGGCTCAGGACCCTACAGGCAGTTTGGGGTTGGCTGCCCAGAGCCTGGTATATGGATGGAATTAATTACCTTGAACAGGCAATTTTTTTGCCACTATCTCCAAAAAAACCCCAAAAATCTATTTCTTTAGGGAAGAGGTGGCAAATTTTTCACTAGAGGCTGTTTCTAGAGGGTAGAAACAGCTTGATGTCCACTATGTAATGGAGGAGAGAGAGAATTCCCTTTCCTCCCCATGTACAAAACCAAACCAAGGAGAGAAAGGATGTGCTTGGCTTCCTAAGGCTGTGGGGAAAAGAAATCTCTCTCTCAGGGAAGATAAAATGTTCAGAGCAGGAAAACCTGCTTTGTTGTTACTGGAAAGGCTGTGATTCATCAGATCAAAAACTTCCTGCAGAAACATGGCATTTTCAATAAAATATCCCCTGGGAACAGCTCAGCTATTGGAAGAAAACCCAAGGCAGGGCAAGATATCAGCTAAAGCCCAGTGCTCAGCCAACTCCTTGAATCTTGAAACGATGGGTTCCAGCCCCTCTAGATAAAGCAGATATTTGAACTTTGGTCTCCTACAGTTCACCCTAATTGCCCTGAGCTTGGGTGTCTCTGGTTGGCACATGTTGACAGTTCCTGATGAGCTGGGTCTTCCTAAGCTCAGCAAACCCCTTCACCACTGGCCAGAGAGCTCTGCTCTCCATGCACGGCTTCACCAAGTATTTCAAGATTTACCAAGTGGAGCTGCTCTTTCACCAGCACATGATCCACTCACCAGAAAAGTGGGGCAGCAGCAGGTGTGTGTGGGCAGGAGTGGGATTGGAGCTGCAGAGACGGACCCAAGGCAAGCTTGAAGGTGGCAGCTTTGAGTGGGAGGGCAGGGGATGGGGAGATGGAGGCACATATGGAAGGGATGCTAGGAAAGTTTCCCTGTGAGAGCAGGAGACCAGGCTTGCTGATGCAAGATGGCCTGCCCAGCCCAGAGAGCTGGTTGCTGCTTGTGAGCCTCGCTTCAGACTGGGAAAGGGGGGGTTGGTTGGACCCTGATGCCAGGTGTTGATGTGGTGGGCCATTTTTCCCCCTGCTGCTCAAGGTGGTGCAGATTGGCAGCAGTTAGACGCTGAGCTTCAAAAGGAGATCCTGACCATTTGGCCTCACCTATCCCAGAAGATGCTTGACCTGTTGGTACCCATGCCAAAAAGTGAGTCTCTGCTCGGGGGGCTGTCATTGCTTTCAAATTCCCATCATCCCCTCAGCAAATTCTTCCCAAAGGGAGGTGGGGACTGGGCAGACTCATTCCCAGCTGGGGGAAGAGTGGGAAAAGGGTTTATTGCTACAGGCTGGCTTCTGTCTTGCTCTACCTGGCTGCTTGGGAACCCTCTTGAAAGACACACAGGTTGCAGGGATCTACTCCTGCCAAACACAGTCTCCTGTAAATCATCTCCAGAGCATCAGGGAAGGAGGCTGAGCATCCCTTGCACTGTTATATCTGATGATGTGATGAGGTTGTGTGCCTTGGTGTCTTAGGGTGATGGTTTTGAGCCATCTCCATCAATTTTATCTCTATGAGGAGTATCCGGGTGTTCAGCCTTCTCTCTTTTGGAGCAAAGAGCAGAGTCTGAGGGTCACCAGGATATCCCACAGCAGGACTTTTCCTGAGATCCATGCTGGTGTTTTCAAACCTGCTGTTTCTGTTACAAGACAAGCATCTCCACTTTGTTCCCTCTTATGCTCTCAGCCTCTGACCTGACTGTTGGGAAAATATATGCAGCCATGATGATCATGGATTACTACAAACAGAGCAAAGCGAAGAAGCAGCGGCAGCAGCTGGAGGAGCAGGTGAGGCTCAGTGAGGACATGTGGTGGGCGCATCACCCTTGCTGCTTCCTACCACTTTCCAACCAAACGTGCAGCCAGCTGAATGGGAATGCATCTGAGGGATGAAGATGGTGGTACAGGTTGGGGTTTGGTGTCTACAAGGCACATGTCATGTCCACCCTCAGTCCTTGACAGCAAACATGAGCATGATGTCCCTTTCCCAAGTGGTGGGAGCTTGGTGGGGGAAGTGCCGGATGTCCATCCGTGTTTCCTACAGGCTCAGTTTCTTCCTTTCTTCAATACAGAAAAATGCCCCCATGTTCCAGCGCATGGAGCCATCCTCCTTGCCGCAGGAAATCATCTCAAATGCGAAGGCCCTGCCGTACCTCCAGCAAGATACCCTCTCGGGCTTGTGAGTATTGCCCTGAGCAGAGAGGTAGTCCTGCCACTTTTCTGTTTCTGCAGCCCTTGTTTTATTCTTGGAGCTGGCACTGGGATGCACAGAGGGTTAAATTGCTCCTGAGAGCAGAGAAAATCCAATCCTGAGCACAAAAGTTTTGTAGGATTCCGGGTACCTGGTGTGCATCAGCATCACCAGCAACAGCAGAGGTGGCAAAGGGGGATGGCTGAGGGTCTGTGTGGACGCTCTTCCCTCAGGACCATCCCAGCACTAAGTGGCAGCACTCTTACCTAGATGGGTCTGGGATGGACCTGAATCCTGGGAGCAGTTGTGCAGTGGGTTCCTAGGTGGTGCAGGGTCAGTGGCAGATCCCAGCATCCAGGCTGGTGGGAATGGGATGGTGAGAGTTGTTGGCACTGCACTTGGGGTGTTTTCACTGCTGCTGCAGGACCTTGAAGCACTGGTGTCCTCTCCTGTCTGGGCACCACTTCAGCTCTCCAGGGAGCATGAGGTTTGTCCTGGGGGTCTTGACAGCCTGGGGGGCAAGCACAGGGACTCCTCAGCTCTGAGCCAGTGGAGAGGCAACGCCCAGCAATGGCAGCACCCAGCTTGTGGCCTCCCTAAAGCTGAGCTGTCTTTGCAGGAGCAGCCGAAGCGGGTTCCCTTCGCTGAGCCCGCTCTCGCCACAGGAGATCTTCCAGCTGGCGTGCATGGATCCAGCCCATGGGCAGTTCCAGGAACACCAGTCTCTGGTAAAGTCACGCACTGCCTGGCGGGCACTCACCTGTGGTCTCAGCAAGGATGCTGATGGGTACGGGGAGGTGTGGGGTGTGAGCACAGCACAGGCAAGGCAGCTGCTAGGTCATGCACAGATCTGAAGCATGGGATAAATGTCCCCAGGTGTGTTCTCCCCCTTGCCTCTAGCACTGGGGACACAGCCGTTCCTGGATCAACCCTGGCCAGAGGGGTCAGGCAGCAGCAAGTGTTTTTGGGATGAAAGCTATGACCAGAGTCTGATGTCCTGCAGTAAAATGTCCTTCTCTTCACAGGCTGCTCTTTTTTCCACTGAGCGCTCATTTCAGTGGGTTACCCCATGCTGAGTGATGGTATCTGATGTTTTTGGATTCATGTTCATTTTGTTGTCAGTGCTGGTGTCCCCAGTCCCAAACCAAGCTGTCCAACCGTCTCCAATGGGAGCACACCCCTCCGGCCCCACACACATGCCGGCCTGTCTGTCTGTGTGTGTATATATATACATATCNTAACCAGTGTGCTGTGGGCAGCATCTCTTCTTTTAATGGGGATATGGCCAGGAAGCCTTTAAGGCTGGGTCAGAATGAAAATCCTGTAAATTGGTCCCCTCCTGGCAAAAGAAGGAGTTAAACCCTGGAGAGTCAGGGCGTCACAACATCCAGACATAAACCCTGGAGAGTCAGGGCGTCACAACATCCAGACAGGGTTTCCAGTGTCACTGAAGAGGTACAAGCTGAGCTGGCCATCAGGCAAGCCTGAAGCACCACATTGAGACACACAATGGATTGTGAACTAGAGATTATTTTTCAGTGGCAACATGATGAGTTGTAAAGCCTTAGACTCTGCTTTTCATAGAATCATAGAATAGTTCNTCTTTTTTCCACTGAGCGCTCATTTCAGTGGGTTACCCCATGCTGAGTGATGGTATCTGATGTTTTTGGATTCATGTTCATTTTGTTGTCAGTGCTGGTGTCCCCAGTCCCAAACCAAGCTGTCCAACCGTCTCCAATGGGAGCACACCCCTCCGGCCCCACACACATGCCGGCCTGTCTGTCTGTGTGTGTATATATATACATATCTATATATATCTCTTCATGTCTACGTGTGCACCTGTGCACCACCCAATGCTGTCGGATGCAGTGTTGTACCACTGTGCATCTCCAGCCCGGTCCATGTCCCAGAGGTCTGTAGCACTCTGTGTGAGCTGTGCACCACGCGGGCAGGCGTCCCCTGCCCCAGCCACCCCCACCACATGGGAAGGTGGCAGATGAGACTCTCTC
>VWZF01006644.1:169844-239743 GCA_013396755.1 Sclerurus mexicanus
GTGCTAGAAGATGCCTCCCCCCCGCCCTCGCCACCCCATCTCAGCTGTGCACCCCCTTCGACCCCAGCCCCGCCGCCCTGCCCCCCCTCTCCAATGCATGCTCTTCGCCACGCCTGGGAATGAAATTAAACCAAACCCAAATGCAGGGGGAAAAGGAGGAGAACCAAACCGACCGGAACGGAGGGGGGAAAAGGAAAAAAAAAAAGAAAAAACAGAAAAAAAAAAAAAAAAAGTCTTTGTGCAAAAAAAAAATTAAAATCTGTCGACTTTCATTTATTACTATCACTTTTTTTTTCTGCACAGAGAAGCATTTAACGGGCGGTGGAGTGGCCCGGCCGGGTGCGCATGCTGGGGGGCAAGGGAGAGCCCCCCCCAGCCGCAGCCCCGCTCCCTGCCCCAAGCGGGACCCCCGGCAAGGCTTGTCCTGGTGGTTTTCTGTTCCCCAAGGCCGGAGAGTCCCAGCAAGGGGGCACCAGTGCCCCCTCTGCTCTATCGCTCGGGCTTGTGCTGCTGTGGCTTTGAATTACCCTCCCTGGAGTCTCATCCTGCCTGGAAAGGGGCAAAGTATGATGGTGGGGTGCAGGGGATGACAGTGCACTAGGCAGACCTGAGCAGCTCTGTCTGCCAGTGGGGGCAAAACTCAAGCCAGCTGGTTTGTACTGGGGCACGGGGGCTCAGCGCTGCCGAATGTATACTGTCTCCCACCAACATATATTTATTTATATACGGAAAACTCTAGGTGTGCCTGTGTGTGTATATATGAGGGGGAGTGTGTGTATATATATTTATATGCTGTATATATAAAGATATACACATACATGGATTTGTTTTAGTCATCTGACAATGCTGGGGAGCCCCTTGGGGCTTTTGCTGCCTGCATCCCCTTTGGTGGGGGCAGGACCAAGCGCCCCCGGGGGGCTGCTGTGCACTCGCCGCTGTAGCAGAGCATTGGGAATGTCACCCTGCTCCCTGTCCCAGACATTTCCAGTGGTGGGAATTGCATTTTCTCCATTAGAGATGGCTGTGGCGAAGGGACCCTGGGCAGCTCAGCTGCTGGCAGTGCCTGGAGGTGTGTGATGCCCAAGGTTTGATGATGGGGTTGTCCCTGGGGCTATGGTTTGCTTGGCACCAGTGGTGCCAAGGTTGTGATGGCAAGCCTCTTAGAAGCCTCTTTGCTGTGTTTTCCCAGGAAAAGAAGATATCCATGTCTGCGGGGGTGTGAAGATGTTGTGCGTGCATGATGGTACCTTAAGATCTGTCCTCCTGGCAGAGAAGCCCAGCTTTGGCACCACTCCTGCCTCAGTTTCCCCTGCAGCCATGGCCCCTGCCCACTCCTGGAGCCTGGTACCTCCTTTGGAGAGGGGCTGCTGTGGGGTAGCTGTGTTTGCAAGCCCCATGGCCCCGGTGCAGGAGCAGGTGGGTGTCTGAGAGCTGCGGGAGGGGTGCTCTCGGAGCGTGGTCTGGGCAGTGAGCAGGGTGGCTCACCCCTCCTGCAAACACTGAAAATGCAGAACAGGACCACCTTGGCCACTTTCCAGCGCTGGTCATTAATTAAGCTGAGAATTATATTCTGTCAGCTCTTAACTATCGATGCACCCCCTCAGCTATGGGTGCCATGCTGTGCCTGCCAGCCCAGGGAGATGCTGGTGGCCTGGTGGTGATGTGTGGCTCACCCTGGTGATCAGTGGTGTGTTTCTGCTATGAGTTGTGTCTGTCATCAGCCTGAGTGTGGTCCTGGGGAGCCAGAGGGTGCTATGCCTTTGGAGCCTTAGGGAAGGGCTTGCTCTGTGGACCAGGGTTTGGTTGGTGCATTTGGACCATCTGTGGCTGTGTTTGTGGAGATGAGACATGGGGATGGGCAGGGGGAGGCAGTGCGGCTCTCATGCTGCCCATCCTCCTGCTCATGGCTTTGCTGTGCTGCGAATTGTTGTGGTCTGAGTCTTTGGGGCTGTTCTTTAGCAGAGCAGCGGCTCTGGCAAAGCTTTGCTTTGGTCCTGGATAACTCATGTCCTTTCCTGACCAAAAGATGCTATGGGCACAAAGTGCCTCGCTCCTGCATGTGCAGATCAGCCCCTGCCCTGATTGCTTTGCAAGCTCCCCTGATGGAGCTCTGCTTTGCGAGAAGCAAATCCCACCACTTCCAAAGGTTTCCTGCTCCAGGGCTTGAGCATTGACCAAAATTCTTCTTTTTAATGGTCAAACTGCCCTCTGTGCACCCATGTTTCTCTTATGGGGCCCAAAGCTCCTTCCTCCATTGGTCCCTGCTGATGGGTGTCACCTCTGCTGTCCCTGCTCACCCTGTGCTTCCCAAGCAGACACTTCCACCTGCCAAAGGATCACAAAATCCCCCAGCAAGCCCTTTTCATTGCTCTGGCTCAGATCCTGCATCCCCCATCTCGACAGCTGGGGACAAGCTACCCCTAATTCAGCTGTGGGGAAGGTCCATAGTACTGGCTGGGGGCATTGACATCACCTGTCCCCTTCCAGCTATCTGTGAGCAGTTCATGGCTTCAACCTGAAGCTGTTGGAATATTGCTCCCTGTGCTGGAATATGGGAGAGCCGTGTCTGACGGGCAGTGTGGGATTGCATGGGATCCAGGACCAGGGATGTGGTGGTGCTGGGGGAGGCAATGCCGTACCTGCTCTAAATATAGGTGCCGGTATCGTCTCCTTCTAAATGCAGAAAGGTGTCTGACAATGCACCGGGCTCTGAGTAACAGCCCGCGGGGAAGGGAGGAGGCGGCTTTTTGTGTCTGTGCCTGTCGGGTGGGAGGGAGGGCGGGAGGGGTGCTCTCGAAGCGGGGGCACGTTTTATGCGGATTTCAGGCTTTGAGCGTTCTTCTTTCCTCAGCCCCGGAATGGGGCCGGTGAGCAATGTGTGGTGATGCTCTGCAGTGGCGGTACAGGCTGGGGCCAAGCCCCTGAGGTGCACCCATACGAGGCACTGGGCTGCAGTGTACAAACTTGAGCTTTTTGACATGTCAGCCCTGTGTTTAACTCGCGTACAAAAACTGTGTGAAACAATACAGAGCCCCTTTTTACCCGGAAAGGGCCCAAAAAATGCCCCACTTCTGTGTCTCCTGAAACAGCCACAGTCCTGCTCCCATTGTGGGAGGACAGGCAGGGACCTGCAGAGATGAGGTGGCACCTCCAAAACATGTCTCTGAAACCAAAAACATCCCCCAGGAGAACCATGGAAACGATTATGCCGAGGGGGAAGGAAAATCAGCCCCAAGGCACCATTGCAGCCTGTGCCTTGCTTTTCAAGGCACTGAACTCACTTTGCTGTGGTACAGTCTCTCATCTCTGGCTGTTTGGATATTTCCTTCTCCTCCTGGATACCAAGGATCTGCCACTGCACTTGCTGTTAGTGGCTGCTGGCCATGCTTGATCATGGGAGGGAAGATGAGAAGGGGAGGGTGTATTTCAGCCTCTGCCTACATGGGACATACCCCTGCCCAGGCAGGAGTTCACCAGTAGCATGCAACTGGTTCCCAGTTTGGTGCTGGGACTGGACTCAAAGCCCTGCAAAGCTCCTGGGGGGTGCTGTCATGGGTTTATGGGGACATGAGGCAGCCCCGGAGCACAGAGCCCTGCTGTCCCCTCCAGGCTGGTTGTCCCAGCACCGTTCTCCTGTCCTGCCATGAGGCCTCGGACAGCAGTGCCCCTCAGGTGTGGGGCTGGTGGCTCCTGGGGCTGTGGGAGGGTGGGTGGGAGATGCTCTGCCTTCATCCCCCAGGCTCTGGGGCAGGATGTTGTAACATAACATGCTCGTTCGGACCCAAAGAGGGAACCGAACTGATTGACAACAATGTACAACTTCAATGTTTTTTGTCAAAAGGAAAGAAAAATAAAACCTTGTTGTAAAGAACTGCTGCAGACCCCGTCTCATTGGCAACCCCTGTGCTAGTGGGGCCATGGGGACTCTGGGTGGGAAGATGAACCCCTACAAAAACTTCCCAAGGCAGGGAGGGAGTGGCACACAGCCTGTGGTGGCAGTCCCATCATGTGGGATGGGGTGTTTCCCAGCATGGGCATCTCTGTGGTCCCCAGGCAGGGTGGGGAGCTGCGAAGGAGTGAGGCAGGGAGGATGTTTGGGCAGGGTTGGTATCCTGGGGGAGCTGTGGCTCATGCCTGGCTGCTTCCAGACACACCAGCTGGGGGACACCGGCTATCTTGGGGGTCCAAGACTATGAGCCTGAGGAGCTGTGAACACCAGCACTACAGCAAACCATCAGGGGAAGCCAAGAGCATCGTGGTGACATCATATTGCTGAAGAAATGCAAGAGAGCACCAACCTGGAAACCGAGGGCTTGGAAACCCTGCTGAGATCCACTGCTTTGGGGAATTCAAACAGCTTGGCCAGCTCTCCGTGCCTGCGCCCAGAAGATGTCAAGTGGATGCAGATGCTGTTGCCTGGTCCAAAGCTCATGGGTGAGTTGTCAAGCAAAGATGCTGAAGTCACATCTTATGTTTCTTTTTCACAAAGCACAGAATGTTCTCAGGCAGTCAGAGGTGACGCAGCAGCCTGTGGCAGCCTCCAGGCTGAGCACGGGTGACAGGGATGGTTTATGGCTTTTCAACAGGACTCTTTTTCTTTCCTAGTGACAGGAGAGTGCCAAGTAGAGCTCAGGAAAGGATGAAGGCAGTCGCCTTGTTTGTCTGGACCACTTTGAGCTGAGCTCTACCCTGTGTGTTTCCCACATGCTGCAGCCCCTCTCTGTGTGGTGCCACTGAGGACTAAGCCCAAATGTCATGACCTGTAGGAACTGGCTTTATCTTGCTCTTCACTTTGTGCATCTTTTCCTTTACTCCCAAATGCTGACAGGCTTGGTTTTCAGTTCTTTGGCTCATGAAGTGATGAAAACCCTGTTTTCAGTGGGAAGTGTACAGCTTTGAAAGCACTTCCCGAGGCGATGGATGCAGTGACAGCCCAGCATTTTTTCAGGCTGGGAAGTAAATTCCCATTTTTTAGCCAAAAAAGTATTCTGCACTTCTGTGGGGATGGCTCTGCAGGGTGGTGCCACCTTCATCACTGAGGGCTTTGCACTTGTGGTGGAAGCAGTTTGAGGAGAGGACCTCCTCCTGTGTGAGCCAGAAGTCTTGCATTGGCATTCTTTGAAATGATTGTTATAAGTATGAGCTGCTCCAAAGGCTTTAAAAGCAGGATGGAGTGTGCAGGTCTCTCTTGACAGACGACCCACAGAGCCCTGCCTGGGAGGCTGGTACCAGGATGGGTGATGGATGTAGCTACTTGAGTGCTTAACCACCTCTACCACATTTCCTCAAAACTTGTAAAATATCTGGGGCCATGAAGAAGACACCTGGAGCAATGCAGAGAGGCAGAGCTTCACCCTAGCAAGGGAAACTGGTGCTGCAAAACGGGGAGCCTCCACTGTTGAAGAGCCAGCACTCTGCTTGGCAGGCGCAGAGGCTAAAAAAAGCCCCTTGACAAATGGAACAGAAAGGTTAAAATTATCTGTACATCATCTGAATAACAATGGCAATGCAGATTGTACCTGCTTATAATAGCTCCAGGAGACAGGGGATAAATTGGGAACAAAAGTACCCCAGAAACAGATGCTGCTGGTGTGCAGCTGCCAGAAGTGCTGGGGCTGCTCCTCCTTGCTGGCGCTTACGGAGTTGTGGGGGACAGGGTCACTAGAAACCCAAAAACCTGGCCTGTGTATGCTCCCCTTACCTTGCCCAGGGTGCTCCAGGACCCTTCCAGCCCCAGATCCCAGCAGAGCTGCCCAGGCAGCTCATCAGCTCCTGGGATGTGGAAGCAGTCCCTGCCTCCAGTACCAGCATTGCAGTGAGTGTTGGCTTGTCGTGCATTCAGATACCTGGAGGATGTGAACAGTCCTTTTTCTAGGACTGCTGCAGATCATCACCCCATAACCTGGCTCTTTTTCCTGGGAAAAGACCCTTCCCAGGAAGAGGCCTCATTTTACTAGATGTTTTCTCTCTGTTTCTGCCCTACTTTCCTCCTGCAAAGCCAGAGGCCCATGGCACCAGGTGCATCTGTAGCTCTGTGGCCACTGGCTCTTCCCTAAAGGCTTTCCAGATTATTTTATAGGCAGGATGTCAGCAATTGTGCACCCCTGGAGGTTTGCAAGGGAAGCCTGGCTCTGGTCCTTGGGAACTCAAACACCCCCTCAGTCAAATGCCTGGCGATGACCACACTCCATCCTCTGGCAAAACAAGGGAAACTTGGATGTGAGGGTGCTGGAGTCAACCCAATCCCCTTGGGGACGGAAAGAACAAAAGGAGGGGACAGGGACTTGAAAGAATGAAACCTTTTGTCTTCCTTTTTTCAGTCCCAGTGAGGTGTTTAAAATTCAAATGTTCAAGGATGAGCAGGCAGGGATTTGTTCCTGCTGGGAGGCACGGCTAATGGCTGGTGTGGCTCTCATCCCTGTCCTTCCCTTTCATTCCTCCAGTGGCACTTACAAGTATGTTTTCTTGGTGCCAAGGATGTGTGTGGGCTCTGAAGTGGGGCTGGTGCTTACTCATGCTGGGAGCCACGTGGAGCTGCTGGCTCACAGGCTGGCAGCACTGACAGTTCCCCGAGTGAGCATCTCCCCCATGGGTGAGCATCCCCCCCACAGGGCGGCATCACCCCAACAAACAAGCACATATAACCTCTACTCCTTTCCAGAACCAGTGTGGCTCCCCAGGGAAGTGGGATGTGCTTGCAAGGGTTGTCCTCCCTGAAGGACTGGAACATCCTGGCCTGGCTCGGCACCTCTATTTTTTCTTCTTTTCATTTATTTATGTCTCTTGACAATGATCTGTCTTGCCCGGTGATGTAGCGCTGCACATCTATACCGTCTGTGTTTGCCAGACTCCATGAGCAGGGAGTCTGTTGAGCAGGTGAAGTACCATGGACTGCCCTGCAAACTGGTGCCTACCAGTGCGCAGAAGAGCCAGCTGGTACATACTGTCTCCCACAAGGTTTTGGGGAGCTGTTTGATGTCACCTTTGGCTTTAACAGGCAGCAGGGAGCAAGGGGATGGTCAGTGCTGGTTTCACACCTGCCTCTCCTGTGGGCTTGTCTTGTCTTGGTACCCACAATCCTATTTCCCAGTTAAATGCCACGGAGCAGGAAAGAGCCCACTGTTCATTTGCCTTTGCTATTTCTGTGTAGATAATTAAAAAAAAACCCAAACAACAAACAACCCAACATAATTCTGGCTTCTACATGAATGCCAAAAGTGTTAATTGTACTTCTTCCCCAGCTGGTATCACCCTCTCCCCAAAATGGGGCTCTCCAGGTGTCCCTGTCAATGGGCAGTCAGGTGTTGGGCAAGCAGGGTGAGCTGGGTGAGTGGGTTGAAACCCGGCAGTGGCAATTTGCAGCCAAGATGACCCAAAATCACCCAATTTGCTCAGCTCAAAGCCATGGCAGGGCTGAGCAGTGTTGCAGTGCATGAAGGAGCTGCCGTAGAGACCCCGGCACGGATGCAATATACCTGGTGGGCTGTTCCAGCAGACCTCAGCAGAGGTAGTGCTGATGCTTGGAGTGAAAGGGAGAGGGACTGGGGATAAGGTTTAAGGATGAGTAGTTATTTTGTAAAGCCAGGCCTAAGCTAGACTCTCTCTCCCTCCCACACACACTCCCCTGGGACTCAGTCAGTCAATTTATGGAGCAATCTGCCATGGATGATGTGATTTTCAGACTGATTTTCACAGACCTACATCGTGGCCATCATGAATGATGTGAGGATTTTTTTTCCCTTTCCAAAAGGGGAAGAGGAGAGAAGAAAATAAATCCAAGGTTATATTTCCTGGTAAAGGTTAATCTTATGTTATCCAGGCAAATACGTGGGCTTTGGACAACAATGTCACATCTCTGGGTGCTCTGGACAAGGGATGGAGTGTGCATGACCATCAGCCAGAGCCACAATTCCCAGCTGCCCATTCTCCTGGCCTCTGAAGTGTTGACAGGGGCCTGCAAATATCCTTATTTCATTGCTAGCTTACTTTAGGGGGAAAAAAAAGTGCAATCAAGCCTTTTTTTTAGGTTCTTCTCACTCATCAAAGGGTGGACCCCATTTACACAGCCATAATTTTTTAAGGACCTGCCCTAGCTTGAGCTCTTCTTCCTCCAGCATGTGATATTGTGCTGTATCAGCAAGTCTCACCTCCTTAACAGCCAGGAGCACATTAGGAAACCAGCGTGAGCTGTGCGAAGGAGCTGTGAATTAGCAAAGCCTCCCCTGCCCCTTGGCAAAGCCTCGTCTTACACCTCCCAGCAGGAATAGCTACAGCTGCTTTCTGCAGCAGAAGTGAGAGCAGAGCGGGTGTGATGGGGGGAGGCAGTGGGACAAGCCATGAATCTTTGCATCCTCTCAAGGACACAGCCTTGGGTCACAGCCAGTCTGCCACCCACAGTCCGTGCTATCTACACCAGCTCTGGGAACAGAGGCTTTGCTGTGGTCCTCACATGTCCAGCCATGCATGTCTCATGGAGAATGCATCACCCTGCTGCAAGAACAACCATCCTCATCCCCAGGTCCCAGTGATCACTTAAGGATGGAAGATGTTCCAAACGGTCAGGTAGCACGGAAGGAGAGCAAGATAAAGCGCAAGCCAGGCAGGAAAAGCCCACCCACTCCTCCTGGACATTTTTGTGATGAATGTTGGCAAATCCCTGCTTTGCCCAGTGCTGATTTGGGAAGAGGGACATATTCCCACCCTGCTCTTCCATGCCTGCCACATCTCAGCAGCGCCAGCAGGGATGAAGACCTATGGCTGAGAAACAGGCAGATGGGATTATCAGTCACATGTGCCATCGCTCTCTCCTTGTTTTAGCTTCTTTTTTTCCCTGCATTAACTCCTCAAGCGGGTTTTCAGCCTGTGCTAGCGACAGCAATTACACGCTTGACACAATCAGCTTCTTCCCGCTGTCTGTGAGAGGCTGGTGGGTGTTTAAACACACCCAATGGGATGTTTCTGAGCAAGGCTGGCCTTCCTCTGCATTGTGCCCAGGAGCATCCTGCCGGGAAAGCTGGAGAGCCCAGCAGCTCCCAGGAAAAAGGCCCTTTGCCTTGTCACTTCTGGCTGTAAAGCTGCTGCTCTGCCTTCACAACCTTTGCCACCACCACACTGCTGTGCTGGAGGGACCCCTTCAAATTTCCAGCCAGAGCAAATGGCTGCAGGAAACCGTGGAAGAAAAAGAGGTGGTGGATAAAATCTGCAGCCTCTGCTGGTATTAGCTGTTCCCAGCTGTTCCCATACCATTCAGCATTGGGGATAGAGTTGATAGCCCTTAGTGTGCCCTTGGGCTTCCTGAGATGCTCAGCTGAGGGCTCAGTGCCTGTTCCAACTCCAGATGCCCATTCCCACCTGAACACGGTGGGGTCGTTACAGTGCCCAGGTGTGGCCTCTAAGTTACCTCTGAAATAGCAGTGAGGAGGCTGAGGTGTTCTCCCTCCCCTTTTCCTGGGGGAGTTGCAACCACTTACTGCAGAGATGGGTCTGTCCTTTATCTAGGACAGACTTCCACTGTTCCTGAGACCAATCCTGCTCACAGGTGGGAAAACTGAGGCATGAGATCACAGGGCTGAGAATAACAGTTTCTAGTGGGTTGGGCATTGCTCCTCTGGACTTGGCAGGAGCTGGTGTTTGCTGCCTGAATG
Organism: Sclerurus mexicanus; assembly: GCA_013396755.1. Lineage (NCBI taxonomy): Eukaryota > Metazoa > Chordata > Aves > Passeriformes > Furnariidae > Sclerurus > Sclerurus mexicanus. Next base: position 179,489 of record VWZF01006644.1, read on the forward strand.
CTTTAATCGTGTTTCTTACAGTTTCCCCCTGTAGAAACCCTTTTTGGCTTTGCTTGGTGGGGGATCAGGAGGCTTTCAGTCAGGGCTATGCTTGGTGGGGCTGAGCTGCTGCCCCAATTGCCCTAAGGGCTCTCACCTGTCCCTCAGACCAGCCTCTGCACCCAGGGAAAGAGGTTAAGCCTTATTTTGGTACACAAATGACTACAGCTCCAGTGAATTAACTAGGAGATATTATTGCAAGCCATGAGAACAGGTCAGGTTTCAGTCTGGGAAGGAAGTAGGTAATTAATGTTTAACAATCATCTCCTGGCTGAAATCAGGCCAAGAAATAGGCCTTTTCCCCCCCATATTCTGCCCCTTCCCTTGACTCACAGTGAAGGGAGATGGCTCTGCCAGTCCTGTGTAGTGCTGCAGGCACAGTGGAGATGGAGAGATGCTGTCCCATAGGTCTGGGGCAGGGGAGAGGCTCCAGCAGCACTGGGAGGGAGTCTGATTCTTCTCTCAGCAACAAAAACTTATTTTAGCTGAGAAATTGGAGGTCAGGAGGGCTAGACAGACCTCCCAGGCTGAATTTCACAGCCCTGAGCAGAACAAGTTGATTTTGCCAGCGCTGCCATACGGAGACATGCTGCAGATGGAGAACGCTGTATCCTCTGTTCCTGACAAATGCCTGTCATGAGAGCTTGAATATAAAGCAGGGGCTTAGGCAGAGGGAGCTTATTTAGTGTTTGTATTTATCCATAAATTCCCGTTTCTCTGTAGATCATAAGAACCTCCAGAAGCCCAAATCAAAGGCAGTGCTCCTGTGTACACAGAAATGCAGAAACAAGACCGAGCACCTACCGGCTGGGTCCTGCAGGAAAGGAAGGCAAGCCATGGGCTGTTGGCATCCTTGATACGGGGAAGCAGGCACAGAGGATGGCAGTGATATTCCCATGAGTCACCTGATTGGACGGACCTGATGTTGCCTGGTCCTATGTCACGGAGCCTTGTCCTGGTACTATAAAGCCAAGCCACCAACCTCCCCACCTTGATGTCAGTGCTGTGGGCCACTGTAAAGACATGTTGTGGAGAGGAGGGAGAGTCAAGTTTTCCATGAGGGACTCTCCTTGACATCCTTCTCCTGCTCAGCTCCCCCTGGCCCTCACCATTTTCTCCAGTTCCCTCAGAGAAAGGATTTACTCTGAACAGGGTCACACCCTGGCAGTGTCCATCACCCCACCTCTCAGTCAGAGAAGTAAGAGAGACAACAGCAGGACCAAGGGGACAGCTGAGAGGCGAGTAGTAAAACTGCAGTCAGATTTATTTCAAGATGCAGCTGAAATTTTATCTCATGTCTATTCCTGTGCTCTGTGCCCGGCGCTGCGGCATGTGGGGACAGATGTGAAATGTAGCTCTGTGAAATTCATCTCTGTTTAGGGTATGGGAATAGCAAAATGTCCCTTGAACAGCCATGTTTTATTTTGTATTTCCAGGGCCTCTGGCAGAACCCTGGGTCCTGTGGTGTACTCAGCAGTGGATGCACTAAATGGTCATGAGTTTTCATATAGCTGTTTTACTGGGGCAATCTGGGCAGCTGTCAGACTCAATAGCTCTCCTGGTGTTATCCCAGCAGTGATGGTTGCAAGCAGTGGCTTGGGAATGTAGTGGGTAGACCAGCTGGGGAGATTTTTTTAGTGGGTTTTGGTCTATAAATCCAAACCTTAGCTTGGCTTGACTTTTTCAATGTCTGGTTGAATCAGCTGCAACACAGGATTAGATGTCACTGGGCAACCAAATGGGTGATGGGTGTAAGAAGAAAGGGAGGGCAAAATCAAAAAGGAGGGGAGAGAGAAACAGGGCCGGTGGTGACCCAACAGACCCATCCTAAGAAACACAGTCCCCAGGAGTGTGAGGATGAACTGATCCTAGAGAAACTAAAAGGAGGGAGCTGCAGCCTAACAACTGCTCCTTCACGCTCATTCATAATGCTGTGATGCCCATGTGGTCATGGTGACAGATTACAGAATCACAGGATGGTTTGGGTTGAAAGAGACCTTAAAAATCATCTCGTTCCAACCCCCCTGCCATGTGCAGGGACACCTTCCATTAGACCAGGTTGCTCCCAGCTCCATCCAACATGGCCTTGAACACTTTCAGGGATGGGATGTGAGATGTCTGCAAGGTGCTGTCACTTTTGCACCAAAAGCTTTCTCGGTGCTGCTCTGAGGCTGTCAAGAAGCCCTGGGCTCACTGGTGCCGCGTGCTGCAGGAACAGCCTGCCTCTCAGTGGGGATGGGGCTCCTGGGAGTGATGCCATCTGGATGCACAGGAGGAGACAGCCTTTGCTCCCTGAAACATGTCAGCTCGGGATAGAAGAAGAAAATCCTATTTTATGGAGGCACAAATAGCTTTGTTGATGGAAGACGAAGACTTTAGTAGAGGTGGTTATCGAGTCCTGAGCATCCTGGCTCTGAGCACGAGTTGCCTGATGGCACGAGGTCTCAGTGATGCAGAGAGCAGAGTGTGCCTTTAGTGAGAGCAGATGCTTGCAGGCAACTCGCTTGCCGTGCAGGCAGTGGTTGCCTGCCTTGCCTGCCCACCACAGATTGAGCTCGCCTGGCACAGGGCTGGCTCCCTGCAGACTGGCTGTTTGCATGCCTGCTTGGCTGCCGGTGCCTTGTGTTGGCTGGGGTGATGCTTCCTGGGGCGAGCGTGGCCGCAGAGATTTTGATGGAATCTAAAAATCTTTCCACAGATAATCTAAGTGCACCCAGCAACCAGCCTGTGCTCTGTGACTTGGTCAAATCTGGGGTGTCACAGCAGTCTGCATGTCAGGAGATGCACGAAAGCGTGGTCCAGTCAGAAAAGCCCAGTCACAGGGAAGTTTGTCAGCAAAACAGGCTGCATGGCAATGGCTCTGAGGCCTGAGAAAGGTGACTCAGGGTGCTCCACAACACTCTTTATGAGCTCACCCAGTGGGGGCTTCACGGACCACAGCGCAAGGATTCCCTGTACAAAGGCATTCTGGCATTTTCGAAGGTCTTCAGCAGCAGCCACAAACATGAGTGTCTCATAAGAACCTCTCCCACAGGAACCGCAATGGATCTTTCAGTGCTGAGTCAGGAAGAGGAGCTCTCCAGGCTGAGTCACAGTGCATGCTGATGGCCTGCTCATCCAGCTGTGGGTCCTACTGGGCTTTGGACACTTCAGCTGAACCGTTCAAGTGAACACAATGTCCATGTTTCTAAAATGAAACCTTCTCCTTCCCTTCGCTCTGCTGCACTTCCAGCTGTCCCCATGTGTCTGCTGAGTGCTAGGACCGTCACAGATAGATGACCCAGACTCCTGGCTCTCATCCCCTGGGAATACCAGCTGCTGTCTGAAGGACCAAGTGGTCTGAGTTTTTGCTCTGCTCCTTGTGATGCCACCGCTGCCTTGTGTGGGCATCGTAAGCCTGTGCGGATGTGCAGCACAGCTTGTCCTCACCGTTCTGCAGCAACGCTCTATCACCCTGCAGGTATCTGTTGGTGTGAGCCTGCTTGGGCACTGATCCTGCAGGCAGAGCCAAGCGTGGATGATTTTTTTCCTTTTCAAGCAGAGGCTATGCAGAGGCAGCTGGAAGACCCTGCCAGAGGAGAGCATCTCTTGTTCTGCAGGAACGTAAAGCCAGATGATTCCTCCATGTGCGCAGCTAAGGCAGTACCAAATAATCTAGCTTGCATTTTAATTTCCCGGCTCTGTTGGGAAAAGCTGACACACCACTGTCCTCCCTTTCCGTGGGTGGTGTGTGCCTGTGAACAGGCTCGTTGGAGGGTAGCAGTAGCAGTTGGGCTTACCCTGGCTGCTGCTCCGTCTGTCAGGAGCGGTGGCATCAAAGTGACATCAAGGACTCCAGGGTGGCCAGGAGAGTGTTGGTGATGTGGCACTGGAGGGCTGACCCACTGGCTGGAAGGTGCAGCAGGACACTTGGCTTCTCTTCCTTGTGTGCCTCGCCTCCTGCCCCCTCCCCAGCGAGGCTTTCGTGCGCTCACAAAGTGCCCAGTTCCGTCTGGTTGTTTTTCCCGGCTGGTGGAGCTGAGTCATTGCTGTTCTTCAAGGAGAAGGTTCGTTTGCCCCCAAATGGTGTCTCTCTCCCTGTGCGGCAAAGACTGCTGTCATTTTCTGCTTGTGAATCCACGGATTTCTTTAGCTGAGAAATTTGTTTGCCATTCATGTATCTCTGTTCCCTTAAAATGGCCACTTCTCTCCAGGGATGGACTTTTAGGAGGCAGCTACACCTTTGTTCATGGATTAGCCCCAGTACAAAGTGTGGCAATAAAATGCATCTCTGGAGTGCCACAGAGATGCTCTGAGGTCTGGATCACCCCTCCTATGAAGACAGGCTCAGAGAGTTGCAGTTCTTCAACCTGGAGAAGAGGAGGCTTCAGCAAGACCTTGGAGCACCTTCCAGTGCCTAAAGGGGCTCCAAGAGAGCTGGAGAGGGAATTTTGACAAGGTCATGGAATGACAGGACAAAGTGAAATGGCTTCAGGTTGACAGAGGGCAGGGTTAGATGGGATATTGGGAAGAAATACTTTCCTGTGAGGGTGGTGAGGCCCTGGCACAGGTTGCCCAGAGAAGCTGTGGCTGCCCCAACACTGGAAGTGTCCAAGGCCAGGCTGGATGGGGCTTGTACCAAACTGGTCTAGTGGAAGGTGTCCCTGCCACAGTGTATGTGCAGGGGAAGGACATCTACTTTGAGATGCAGGTGTGCAGGTTGTGACCCCATCCTGGTAGGGCAACACACCTCTCCCTTGGCACAGGTCTGCGCATCAGCTCTCCAAATCTGCTGGCTGAGTGCCGGCATCCCTGAGCCTGCCCCCATTGCCATTGCTGTGACGTTGCTCCTGGGGTTTGTTTGCCTTTCCTCAAGAAAATATATCAAGGTCTAAGAATGTCTCATCAATTTTATTACTTGCTTGCATCCCTTTAAGTACTTTACCAAACCTCTGGGACCAACATATCTACACACCCCTCTAGCTGGTGAGTGGAATAGCTACTTCTCAACATCTTGAGCCAGTGTCACATACTAGTGGTGGGCAGTGAAGTACGGTCCTGCAAGCCTGCCCCTTTCCACTTCTTTATTTTATTTATTTATTTATTTATTTTTATTTCACCCTGCCTGTCTATCTTGCAACTCTTTCTCTGGAAAACCGAGGAAATAGTCAAGTTTTCGCAACAATTTCCTCAGAGAGATGATTAAAGGTGAATAGGAGAGACTCTAATTGCATCCATGCTTTTATCTCCTCCCAAGGCATCGCAATTTGCCAGGAGAATAAGAAAATCCTGGATTCTGTGGGGTCAAAGAAGCTTCTGTTGTTTCCTTCATTCTTGGGGTGTTGGTGTCAGTGGAGTTGTACCAGGGTGATTTTGGCCTGGCTTGTGTTGAGCACATGAGAAGAGATGGGCAGGACTCTCATCTCTCCGTGCAAAGGGAGAGCTGGGCAGAGGCACCTACCCATTGTGTGCTGGGGCTGCACTGGCCTGTCCCACATGAAAAAGCAAAAGTGGCTGGTGAACCAGAGGCTGAGCATCGCTCAGCACTGGGAAGGTTGCAGGAATGTTCTCCCAGCAGCTGCTGTGCTTCAGGGATGTGGTGGGATGTTGAGTCTGCCAGGTGGGCAGACCCTGCGCTGCCTGCACCCCCCTCAACTCTCCATCTCATACTTTCATCCTGTCCCTTAAGGAGGTGTTGTCTCTGCCTTTCTTTCCTCTGGCCGTTTTACAGCCAGGCTGCTCTCATTTAGCACTGAGCTCTGGAGTGGATTGGCTGGGAATATCCCCACAGGAGTTCCAGGACCTACCAGGAGATCCGCTGTGGCAGAGGACACCAGCTCCTGTGTCCTGTGGATGGGCTGGGGGTCTTGTCACACACTCACACTCATCCCCATCCAGGAGAGTCGAGGCTGCTGAGTGCTGCAGGCAAGTGAGACATCTTTTTGATGCACAAGGACAAGCCCTTGCATTTTCATCGCTAACTTCCATCTTTGTCTCATGTAATTTCCTAAGCAAGTCTCTATGGAAACAGGTACTGTTTGTAATAAAGCCTCTGTTTTTCACTTTGCTTTGTTGCTGTCGAGGAAGAGGGGGGCAGAGACCTATGAAGGGCAGATGAGGTTTAGGTAGGAAGAGATGATTCAGCTGCCTTGGCACAGATGGGAGCAGCCTTAGCATCCCTTGGTCCTGCCCTCGTTGATGAGAGATGGAGGCTGAGATCATCCAGACCCCTTCTTGGCTTCCTTGCTTTTGGTTAAAACTTGATGCTTGGCATACACAGCCCTTCTTCCAGCGGGGTTGGGACTAAATCATCTTTAAAGTCTCTTCCAACCCAAACCATTCCAGGATTCCCATCCCAACTGGATGTCAGGGAGCACTGTGGTGGTGAATGGGGGTAAATCATCCTTGTGCAGAGTTAATAACACAGGTTTCACATCTCCCCAGTGAACCACCCTCCAGCACTCTGGCTCTCTTGAAGGTCACCCCGTGCCAGTCCTGTCTCGGTGTCCTGACAGCACCCACTGTGACATTGCTCTGGGGTCCACGTGAGCTGCCTCCGTGTTATCTGTGGTGCGGGGGGAGCAGGAGCTGTGGGGTGTGACGCAGAGGGGCCGGAAACCACCAGGAGACAGAAGGATGCACAAGCCCCCGCCTTCGTGGGACGCTGGAGCTCTGTCATCTAGCAGAGCTTCCTGCCCGCAGCTCGTGAGCTTTCTAACTTGTTTGTTTATTTTGAGGAGGGAGGGGGATGTTTTAAGAGCTGAGAGAGGAATATTTTAAAGGAGGAATTTAGTGCCAGATTGGCATCCTCTGCATCAGACGGAGCAATGCATCAAAGCGTGCTCAGAGCTGCAGGAGGGAGCTGCGTTTCCCAGCTCCTTCTGCTGAGAGTTGCCCTTGATATTCAGCCACCCTGGGACTTTACAGGGGCTGTTCTGGCTGCGGGGGCTACTAAATCCAAAGCAACCTGCAGTAGGCTAATACTCAGATCCTGGGATATTTTTTAGGGCCTTCTAAGCTATTTCTGTTTTCCACCCAGTCCGAGCGAACTGGGCCCTGAGGCAGATGTAATTGGCCTTTGACACAAAGAGGAGTCCGTGGTGGCACCTGGCTCCTGGGTCCAGAATGAAGGTCTTCCACCCTCAGTGGGAGCTGGTGTCTTCTCCCCACTGGAAGCTGCTCCTGCTGCCCATAGTATCATTTAGGTTGGAACTGAGTCCAACCATTAACCCAACAGTGCCAAACCCACGTTAAGAGCCGAGGGCCTAAAGAAGATGAAAGGATGTGTTTTAAGAGGTCCCTCTCTCACTTCTAATTTTCTGTAAGTCCTTCTTTGTGTTCAGCCCAAACCAGCCATGCAGCCACCCTCCAGCTGAGGCTTGCTCCAGCTGAATCCATCTCACCCATTCCCTGACCTGCTCTGGCAAGAGGCACAGCCCAAGGAATGCTCTGCTGTCAGATTTGACATTTGGGGGTGATCAGCTCTCTCTCTTTTCTGGGAGAATTCTATTTGCTTTAAGAATGGGGATTCAGACTATAATATTAATTGTGTTTCCTTCCAAAAGGAGTCAGTATTACAGAGTCTTTGTTGTTCTGCTGGAATTATGTGATTATGGGGGTTGGGATACCGGTTAATTACCTGCTCATTTGTTGTAATGCTCCTGAATAGCTTGTGTGGCAAATGCATTACTTCTGTTTTTAATGGCTTAGACAAGGTTATTCATAGATAGTAGAAGATAAACAGTGTTGTCTGTCATATTAGGATGGTACAGCACTTTCCTGATTCTTTTGGGTGTCCTCTCTTAGCCTGGGGAAGACTGGAATTCATATGTGAGATGAGGTGAGCACCTTGATGTGACTGATTTCACATCCAAGCTGATCACATCACCTTGGATGTGATTTAGATGAGCACGACTTTCATGGTCAGCATGGGAGCCATATCACCAGTCACCAAGGTGGGACGGTTCAGCCTGCAGGGGAAATGGTTGGAAGGAGGTCCTGCAGCAGTGCTGAGCCTTGTTGAGCTTGGTTATCATGGCCTGTTGGTGTCAGGGAGCAGAGGAAGGGTTTTTATGCCCAAGGAGAGGGGTCAGCCTTCCCCCAGCCCCACTTCTGCTCCCTCCCCTGTGTGCTGCCTGATTCTGTGCCCACAAGAGAGTTCACGTCAAGGCAATGTTTGCTCATACAAGTGCCTGTTTGCCCACACAGCTCATTTGTACATCTGGCTTGGCAGATTGGTGCACATGTAAAAATGGGCAAGGAAACACTGAGGCCTGGATGGCAAATTTGGTCTGGTTTTTTTTTTCCTTTTTTTTTTTTTTTTTTTTTTGGAGGGTGGATGGGGAGGAAGATGCTGCTTGCAGTTTCCTGGTTACAGTTGTATTGAACTGTGCCCTTCAGGAAAGCTTTGCCTTCCACATATTGTGCTCCAGCCACCTAAATTTTGTCTCCATGTTTGGTGCAGTAGGCCACCTCAAATATTTCCTAGCTTTTTATCCATGACACTTTCTCATGACCCTTTCCCAAGCTTTGCATCTCAAGATATGCATCTCAAAAAAGACCTTTGGTCCCCTCCCTGTGCTACCCCAAGGCAAGGTGGTCAGTCGGCATGTCAGCACCAGACTCGCAATCTGAGGGCAGGTACTGACTCGGGTCCTAAACCCAAACCTGACATCTTCATATGACGATGCCTTAAGGGACTGAGATTTAAACAAGCTGCTCTGCCCACAGCAGGTTCAACCTGCCCAATCAGGTTCCAGGAGTTGCTTTAAGCTGCCAAAAAGTTGATTTTGTGTCTGGAACCTAGGACAGGCAACAAGAAACCAGAGCATCTTCAGCCTCACTGAGGTTGTTGTGGTGTCCAGCAACAGAAAGCTGGCGGGGCCAGGTTTAAAGGTGAGTGTTTCTGAATGTGGCTTTCTTGACTTATTCCATCTTACTCCATTAAGGCTGAGAGAATTGGGATTGTTCAACCTGGAAAAGAGAAGGCTCTGGGGTGACCTAACTGCAGCCTTCCAGTACCTGAAGGGAACTTGCAGAAAAGATGGGGCAAGACTATTTACAAGAGCATGTAGTGACAGGACAAGGGGGAATGGGGTCAATTTGAAAGAGAGTAGGTTTAGATTAGATATTAGGAAAAGAATCTTCCCTGTGAGGGTGATAAGGGTCTGGCATAGGTTGACCAAAGAAGCTGTGGCTGCCGTATCCCTGGAAGGGTCCAAGGCCAAGTGGGATGGGACTCTGAGCAACCTGGTCTAGTTGACAGTGTCCCTGCCCGTGGCAGGGGTGTGGAAACAAGACAATTTTAAAGGTGCCTTCCAGCCTAAACCATTCTATCATCTCCCATTTCACCCTCTTTTGAGCAGAGGTCTGTAGGCGACTGCCTGCAGTGGTTGAGACAACACATGGATATCTAGGTGCAGCTCCCTGTCTAATTTCCCTGCTTAGCGAAGACAGGCTTGAGAGATTATCCCACTTTGGGTTATGGTTTTTAACCACAATGGCCATGAAAGTCTCCATTATTTATCTCCAAGCTGCTTAGCGATACAGTGGGTGGAGAAGGAAGCCACATTTCCTGCTCAAAGAGTGTGTGGGAATACCTTTTCAAATGTTAATTTCTCATGTTTTTCAAAAAACTACCCAAAGGCACCGGGGTCCGAGCAAACACTAAGAAGCCTGTGCATATTCAAACCAACTAGGTTTTAAAACGTCTGCAAAGATATTTGGGGTGAGGAGGGAGGGGGTAGAAGAAGAAGGAGCTCCAGGAAAAAAGCTGCCACCATTTCCCCCACTTCAAAGTGCTTTTCCCCCTTCTCTGATGTACCTCCCTCCAGGGAAATAGGTGATGGATGCAAAAGGCCAGAGGGACCAGGATCAGCTTAGGGGTTCCCCTCCAGCGATGCTAATGAACATCCCTCTTCCAAATCCTTAGACATCATCAAACCCCACCAGGAAAAGTGCTAGGCAGGGCTGATGTGGGCTGGCTTGGGACAAGTGCTGAAGAGATACAGAAAACCACACACCCTCACTTTCTGTTTTGCATCCAAGGCAATCTGGTTCCCCAACATTAAAACATCCCGCTGTAAAATTCCTCAGTTTCCATGATTTTATTATTGATAAAAACCTTTTTACAAGAGCCGCCTGGGCAGTATGTGGCTAATGGGCTGTTGTTAATACACACCTTCGGGTTTTCTGTTGTAGCTTTTGCTTTAAAAAACAAAATGAAACAAAAAAAAGAAAAAGAAAAGAATTGTGTGATTTTAATGCAGATTTGAAAGAAAAGGAAAAAAAAAATCTCCTGGGTCTGTATCCACCACAAGTTTTAAAGTGCAGAATCTGTGTCTGTTGTTGAATAAGAAATGTGTGCCGACTGCCAAAATTCAGCTTGAAAGCAGCCAGAAGCTATCTGGGAAAAAAAACAAATGTTTTGTAAATACCTTTTGTAATTGTAAAAATAAAATAATAATTAAAAAAAACCCCAAACCCAAACCAGAAAGAATTCACCAGTTATTAAACATCAAAACATATGGGTATAACTCAGAGCCCAGAAATGACATCTGAGCTGAAAAACAATACTGATAACAGGGATTTATGGTTTGTGTGTTAGTCCTCGTAGCCAAGCGGTTTTATAACCAATGTCTCTTTATCCCAAGTGCTCAAGCAAGAACAGAAAATGCCTCAAGCCTGGCAGTAAATGCGGTGAAGGGATACGGCTCCTGCTGTCCCAAGTACAAATTCCCTCATTTGTAAGGGTTTAGTTAACACTCATTTTGGCTGGTCCTGGAACAACAATATCTTTTCTTGGTCGGGAATTTGTCACCGTTGCCCACGCAGCTCCCAGGAGGATCATCTGATGATCTTTGCTTCCCTCTTGCTTTTCCTTTGGCCATGCAGTCCTGGGAACACATGGGGATGTTCAGTGAAACCCCTCCCTGCTTGCTCCTCCACAGGTATGAAACGTGAGAAGAAGCTTTTTCCTCTGAAGAATATGAAAACTGCAGCAACTGGAAATAGGATGGAAGGATCTCAGCTGGCCTGTGTCCCTGAGCTGTGCTGCAGGTGTGCTTGGTGAGCATCCCTTTGCACCTCGGTGAGCATCAGGTAACACAGTCCAGGAACCCTACGATCCTGTCGGGATCAATTGACTGTGTTTATCTGCCACGGCTCCTGAATTCGGAGTGGATAAAGGGAAGGGGGTTGGGGTTCAGCAGGTACACCTCTTCCCCATCACAACACCTCGGGTTCAGGGCCACAGAGCAGATGGTGCTACACTTCCTCTCGCCCTTGCTCTCCTGGGAGCCCCTCTTGACTAACTCTGGATTTGCAATCCCCACCCCGCTATCAAGCCACTTAGTGTACAGAAAAATAAGTCTTCATGCTGCACAAAGCAAAGGCAATCATGGGGAAAAGCTCTTCAAAACAGACTTCTTTTACAGATCAAGAATTTCACGACTTTAGTAGAAAGCACAAATAATACTGGGCCAGGAATTCATAATATTTGGTTCCTGGTTTGTATAGCTACTGTAGCTAATATCCCAAATAAATACTTCTGTGACTAATCCCTTGGAAAGAAAAACACAAAGAAAGAGGCTGTCACATGAAACAAGATGATTTTGGTGTTTGCTTTGTATTCATAAACACAAATTCTGCCTCTTGGGTTGTGTAACATGCTTCATCTAAAACCCTGTGAGTTTCTAGCTAGGTAAATATGTGTTTGTTTACTGTCCTCATCCCATCCCTCTCTCCTTCCCCAAAAGCCAGCCAAGGAGTCCTTACCCTCCTCTCTAGACTCCAGAAAGCTCTGCATATTTTCTGAGGATCTAGAGGTACAAAGTCTTAAATTCTAGAAATAATTGCAATTTTATTCAGTGTGATTAAACTATGGAAATTTTCTCCTTAGGATTTTTTTGCATAACAGCAAAAATAAAACCCCATAAAGAAAGAAAAATCAACAAAACCTGTTGGCGTCATCAGAACCTAAAAATAACGGGAAGATGACTGCTGGTGCCAGAATGATACCAAACAAAATATATTATTAAATTAGATTCTTTCCAATTGTTGTTCTTAGGAATATATTTCCCTTTCCCCCTCAGGGTTTGTTTGGAGCCAAGGTATTCTGCCTGCCAGTGCCATTCCAGCACTCAAATTAACAAGAAGTGATGTCTCTTACAGTAAAAACCAGTATCTATTAAAATATTGATGAAGGCGAATAAGCTGAGGAGTTTGTGGTGTCTGTTTTCTAGCTGGCAGTCAGGGATAACTTTGAAGAGAAGGGAGAGCTGGACATCCTCACCCTGCTGCCACAGCCAGGATGAGCTTCCTGTTCCCAGAGGACAGCCCTGATATCCCAGGAGAAAGCAGCAGCAGAAGCCTGACTCCAGGTGCTGATGGAATGCCTGGAACATGTCACTCTTTCCTCCCTGCTTTTCTCCCACTGCCAGCTCAGCAGTGCCTGTTTTCTATCCCATGTGTCGTTTTCGAGGCTGTGCTTGCTGGGCTTTGCTGACCATTCATTTGAAGCATTTAATCTTTTATTTATTTTGCCCATCTTTCATTCTAATTAAGCTCCCCTCAGTCTTGTTATATTGTAGCCGGACATCTTGGCAACTGTGGGGCTTTCTACTGCGATGGAAAAGGGACTTGATCCATCAGGTCAGGTTTCACAGCTTAATCCACACTTCCCTCCTGCTGCTCGTACCTTAGCATTATTTTAAGGGCCTCCTGAAATCATCTGTCACCGTTCCTCAGAGTGTTTCTTGCTCTGGCACTGCTGCCCCACCATTCCCATTATCTTGACCAGCAGAAATGAGCTGACTGCTGACGCTGCAGTGTGGTCCTCTTGACTCACAGGCTGCGCTTTCATTAACTTAGAGGCACCACTTAATCTGGAGTCCCACCCTGAACTCATCTAACCATGTCACCTCCATCTGTAAGGATCCCCTGGGTGTTACATTAATGCTGCTGGCATCTTTCTCCTCTCTGCTCCGGCTGCTGAGTTTCTTATGGCCCTCCCTACATCTGGAGCGTCTCCATCATCACAAGTGAGTTTGGTCCTGCAGACACGGTGATGCTGAACAGACCCACCGTTGGGTGGAGCAGTTCTGGCTTCAGCCCACGATCGAAAAAAGCATCCACATTGTGCAGCACGCTCTCTGGAGCTTTTCTGCACTGATGGGAGGTGTGTGAGATGACCCAAAGCAGGTGCAGCCCAGAAGTGCAGCCAGGGTGACCCCACTGGTAGCGCTAACACCACTGAGCTGCTTCAGCCCCAGTGTTGGGTTTTTTTGATAGCCAGCGAGCACGTTGGATGCAACGCCTTCAGCTCCACGATCCAGGCAAGCACTAAATGACACAATCCAGGCTGGAAGGAGCCATGTGTTTTTTTTCTGCATGCAGCTACTGCTGTGCTTCCAAACACGTCTCTCCTCTTTCCTTTTTTTGTACAGTAACTTTGCACACACAAACGTCAAACAGCAGCTGTTTGGCCAGCATTTTGAAAAGCAACTAGTGATTTTAGCTGCCTTAATTTTGAAGCCAGGGTTTCCACTCTACATGGTAAAAAGGCTTTTTTCTTCTCAAGTGGCTGTAGATATTTTAACCTATTTCTTTTGCAAATGTGAATCGTGGAAACAGTCAGACCTTATCAGGCATGAGCATCTTTGAGGTTTCCCCTCGTAGAAAGAAAAAGTCACGGTGCCTGTAAGGGCCAAGTTACCCAGGCTTCTCCTGCTTCAATTAAGCATGAGAAAACCTATAATGTGTCAGAGCCTGCACTAGGTAAACAACATGCTGGATAATTTTGGAGGTCACTTCAATGCTGGGGTTAAAATTTGAGCAGGAAAGTGTGCTGAGAAAGGTTTCTTGAAAAGGCTTTGCCTCCTGGCTGAGCCATCTCATGCTGAGAGCCTTTGCTGGTGTTTTGGCTCTTGTCTCTCGGTAGAGCTGGAATTAAAAAGGACATGTACAGTTTTTGAAAAAAAAAGGACTCAAGCCACAATTCAGATCAAGCTTTGAATGCTACAAACTGTCCAAAGGAAGCCTGGAAAATGCAGCTGAAGGAATTGATTTTTAGGATACCAATTTCACTTGCTGCAGCTGAAAGAAAGGTCACTTTTTAATAGTTTGGGTTTTTTGCTGTGGGCCCAGAACAAACTTCTGAGCCTGCAGCACAGGGCTGCAGCTTTCCCAAGAAGTGGTTAAGAGCAGAAGGGAATCAAATTCAACAGGTGTCCCCCTTGGGATTGAACTAGGAGCACTCAGTGAATGAAGTGCTATTCACTGGGGGAAACGCCACAGAGTACTGCTTTTGTGTGTGTGTGTGTGTCCTTATTTGATGGCACAGAAGTAAAAAATAATATCTTTACATGTGCTGGAAAGCATTAAACCAGAATTCCTGGTGTAATTCCAGAGAGAGAGTCCTGATTTCATTCCATGCAGAGGTGGAATTGCTGTACCAAGTTAACTGTGGACAGCCCTGTGGGTGTGCTCCCGCAGAAAAGATGTGGAAGAAGGAACAAGCCTTCCCAAGGTCAGGATAAAGCCACGTATCCCACCTCAGAGCACCTTCAAAAAGTTTTTTTGAAACCCCAAAGCACAAAGGAGGGACTCACAATCTCCTTCACTTTTTGGCTAGAACCGACACCAGGACCAAGTGCTGCAGGGATCAGCTCAGCTCCGTATGTGTCTCGGTCCCATGGATGGAGGCAGCGACTGTGCATGGTGCAGGTTTGTTTGCAAATCCCATTCAACACACACCAAGTCTCCCCCTGCCTAATCCTCTCTTCTTCCACGCCTGGCTACATGATTTCCCTCCAGCAAGGCAGTTGTCCCCGATACGGCGACAGCAGACGATCGCTGACTGGCTTATGTCAAACCCCAGCAAAATGAATGGTAAAGCACTGTCCCTACTAATTTATCCACTTCTGATAAATTTCATCTTGCTAATCCTTGCTTCTCAAATGCCTTTTTTGGTGGGGTTGACTTCAGCTGCACAGAGATTGCTTTGCCTGCCCTTTGCCACTTCTCTACAGGGACAGGCCCAGGGCAGCAATGGAGAGAGGGAATCATAGAAACACAGAATGGTTTGGGTTGGAAGGGATCTTAAAGATCATGTAGTTCCAACCCCTCAGCCATAGGCAGGGACACCTTATAATAAACCAGGTTGCTTCAAGCCCCAGCCAGCCTGGCCTTTCAGGGCTGGGGCATCCACAGCTTCTCTGGGAGATCTGGTAACAGGCTGCACATTTGTAAAGATCCTGCTTTTGGGTGGGAGAAGTAGTAGGCTTAAACAATAGCAAAGCAAATACAGTTTGAGCATGACAGAGGAGAGAAAGAAAACACAGTCATGATAGGTATAAGGTAAATGCTAGAACAGATCGTGGGAGAGAGTGCAGGGGCTGCATCTGAAAAGGTTGTGTGTGGAGCCTGTCAAAATTCTGTCTTTGGAGTGGATTTAGGTGTAGATGACCATGCCCTTGTGTTCTCTAACAACAAGAGAGAACTTCTGGATCTCTGTCATTCATGCCAGCCCTGTTTTTCATCATTTTTGTAGTACTGCTGTTGGAGATCAGGAAGAATAAAAGGGAAAGTCTGTCTTCTCTTATGTAACTGGAAGTAAATGCATAACACAGCTTAATTGAAATTACTGACTTCCCCAGATAAGCTGGATGTAACTCCATCAACAGTGATCTGGTTAATACAGAAAAAATTGCTTTGTGATATCCAGTGCCCACAGATTAGAGCACTGAAGATGCAGTAATGAGACACCAATCGTAGATCTCCATGGGGAAATGTGACCATGTTGATTTGCTGCTGATGCCACAAGGATAACTTGAGCAAAAGTAAAATCCAGTAGTTCAGCCCTAGAGCAGAAAAAAAGAGGGGATAAGAAACTGGATTAATGATACCCATCCCGGGGTTTTGGTTCTTTGTTGGGTTTCTTAAGCAGTTCCCTGCTCTTCTGGACCTCAGTTCAAGGTGTAAGCTCAGTCTGATCTTTAAAGTTGTAGAAAAAAATGAAGTCATTTAAGGATATACTTTGAAAACACAACAAATCCACTCAGCTGAGTGCTTTGTCCTTGAGTTCAGCTGGAAACCTGTAACATTTGAACGACACTCTAGAGGAAAAGAGAACTATTTAAGGAGCATCTGGAGAGATGGGCTTCAGATGCCCTTTTCCCTATTTATGCTTATTAGAGATGAAATTGAAGTGCAGCATGATTAAATTATGCATATAAAGAAAAGCTTCCACAAACAAGAAAACATAAGCAATGTGGGAAGGAACAGAACTGCAAAGAGAACGATAGGAATAAAATCAAACAGGATGCCAAACTGCAAAAGACATTTCAACAGCACCTAATTAAAACTGTTCACATTTGCAACAGACAGAAGGTAAAGACATTCACTAGGAAACAGAAAAAAAAAAATTAAAAGGAGTGATTTAGTCAATCACAGGAGATTCTGGAAAAATAGGAAGCTTGAGCAAAGGGCAGTTGCAGAACGTGAAATGCATGTAGAGTCGGGGGGTTATTTCCAATTGTCTCCAAGCAGAAGTGACTCCAGCTGGTAATAATGAGGAATGTGCTGTGCAGCAGCCCCTGCCCACAGTGCCAGCAGCCTATGGGGAGCTGGCACTGCCAGCGTTCCGCGCTCATCTCCATGCAGAGCTTTGAATAATATCACATAGCAACCAGCCCAGGAGTGAGAAATCAGCCCAGGTCCCACTCCAATAACTTAATCACGAGATTATCTCCCAGCTTCTTTTGTTAATTAATGAGTCTTCGTCTTTTGGCTGCAGAAACCGTAGATAAAGCAGTAACGGTGGGGCTGAAAATCCAGCGTGACACCTTTGTTAGCAGGATGAACTAAAAACACTTTTTCTCCTGCGACACCTTTCAAAACCTGACATGTTCACCACTGGGCTCATCTGGTTTCTGATGTGTAGGAGAGCAGCAGCAACTTGTAAGTGGAATAATCAGGACAAATCTTTCAAAAAGGCCAAATCAAATCATCTCTAGTGACAAAAACAGAGAAGATGAAAAAACGGGAAGCAGGAACTACACTGTACTTTGCTTGTCCCTGTCTAAGCAAAATCATTTTCATAATTAGTGAACAGGGGGTGAAAAGTAGCAAATAACATTTGAAAAAGAAAAGACTGTCGTGTACCATGTCTGAGAACGAAAAGGGGAAGGTATTTTTCCTTCTTGTGGTACAGACTTCACTTTCAGAAAGGGCTGGCTAGGTGAAAACCGAGTTTTCCAGCTAGTGAGAGGCTGATTTATGTGTACACAAGAAATCTCCCTGTTCAGAGATAAGACACTGAAGTCCTTTGTTAATGATGAATGATGAAGTGGCAGTCAAGCTGCAGGAAGAAGCTCTTCGTTAGATAAGTCAAGAGCCATCCAAGGCCTTTGGTAACCCACCAGTGTAGATGCTGCCTGAGATTCAGCCATCCCCTCCTCATCCACCCATGATGCTACACAGAGATGCCATAAATCACTTGTACGCTCTGTGAAGAATTGCCATCAGTCCAAAAGTGCATGTTAAACAATCCCGTGCTGTGATGTTTGTGTTTCCTCTCTGCCTGGATAGGTCCCAAACAATTAGCTCTGTGTTGCTGGATAACAGCCAGCAGGGATGTCTCAGGCTTCCAGAGCAGGAAGGTGTCCAAGGGGCTGGAGGTCCTGCTCAGGCCAGCCCAGGTTACTCTCTTGCCTTTGGGAGTGTTTGTGATTTGGCTGTGAGAGCCGGGATGAGGCAGCAGTGCTGTTCCTAGCCCTGAGACAGAGAAATGAGCAGTGTCCCAGAGAGGCAAGTGGCACAGACATGTGGCTGTACCCATTGTCTCCTCAATAACATCATTTTTGCAGGGGCAACAGGAGGGGGAAGAGCAGAATCCCTCCTGGATCGCCTCCTTCGCCGGGAAGTGACTGATGAGCCTGGCAGCCTCTGAACAAATATTTCTGATGCAGAGAATTCACTTGTCAACTTGGAGGAGCCCCGAGAGGAAATTTCCAAAGCAGATCTGTCGGAGATAATGACACTGCACAAGGAAGCCCTCCTTAGGAGGAATGTCTTCAGAAGACGAGGAGTGTTTGAAAACACGATGCTTCTGTGTGTTCCTGTTGATGAGTTAAAATTCAAGCAGCCATGGCTGAATTTTTAATCTGTGAGCTGTAACAGGTGAAGCTCAAGGAGGCAGTGAGTCATTTTTTCACCTCCCCTGATGCTTCCTTGGTCAGTCGGACCTTGTTTTCTTTCCAGATCAGAAACCTCTTTAGGCCCAAGATAAGTCACTGTGTTCTGCCTCATCCAGATTACAAACCAGGGAATTTTTGTGCATCTGGATGTTTGTGTAATTGCCTAACGCTGTGAAACCTCGTCTCAGACGAAGCCTCTTAGCTCCACTGTTAGATAAAAAGCAATTAACAGTAACCATAACCAGAAACGCTTTTAGTGTGAGGACAGGCAGCAAATGGCAAATAGATACATCAACAAATCTGTTTTTGCCTTGTACTTTGCTGTTTGCAGTTAATGGGTCATTAATTTTTATATGAGTATCACATACTTATAAGCGGTTTGGGAATCTTGAAGTTATTACCTGCGACAGTGGCTTTGATGATGTTGGCTGCTCTGTGCTGCCCCTGATCCTTCAGTTTAAAAGCCACCCAAAAGGATACAGCAGCCAGAATCACACCCCAAGGCAATCCTGGGTACCCAAAGGCACTGATTACTCCTTGCACTTGTTAAATCTCCCAAATATGTTTCCTCAGTACAGGGCTGGGTTTGTAAAGCCATTTCCCCTCTGAAAGCTCATCAGCATGCACATGTCGTAGGTGTTGTTCTTCTAGCTCTTCTAAGTAGCTGTATTTTATCCTGTCAAATATGAAATTGGCTCAGGTCAGGAATTTTGTGCTGAGCTAGTCAGTCTTTGGGGTTTTCACTAATTAAATCTAGGACAGATAACCAATAGATTCATCAGCTGAACAAGGATAACTATTTTAATCTCTTTTTTCCAGGTGTTTTCAGATAGTTTTGTATTTTCTGATTCGTTAGCTCAAGTTTCAGTTTTCGGTGGGGGGGGGGGGGGGGGGGAAGGCAGGAAATCCTATATTTTACTTGACAAGTCAACAGTTTCATAGAAAATAAGGTTTGCTTTCCATGTGATCAAAGAGGCACTTGTAGATTATCTGTGTGCAAAATTACATGAATAATATTAGCTGGATTCATGCAAGCGGTGTTTTTTAATCTCAGTAAGTGCTGAGCTTCGAAAAAAGCAGATCCAGAGGTGTCAAGGAGGAGATTGCCTGTTAGCACACTCTGCACTGGAGCTGTGCTCTGGTTATCAGTCATTTTTAAGCTTGCTCTCCTGGTTTGCTTGGTATTAGCCTGTGTCTCCAGATAATGTATCAGCAATTACCTGTTTTAGTTTTATTATGCTCTTGTTGCTTCATGCAGACATTCAGGACTTCATTTGCTCCCACCTTGCAGACAGATTTAAATGTTAAGCTTGTTTTCCTACCAGATGGAGAATAGACGCCTCTATTTCAGGTAAGTGTTTTGTGATCTCTCCCTGGTGTGAGAAGATGATCCTGTGCTTGTTACAGTTCAGGTCAGGAAGGCTGCAAAATGCAAATTAAGCCAGACCTTTTGTGCCTGACAGGTTACAGGGGCTTTGCTGAACTAATCATAAGTTTAATGTAATTTGGGTGTCCCTCTTGTGCAGTCAGTAGGCAGTGGGCAGTTCAAAGGGATTATGCTGGAACAGTTCACCCTGAAAAGCCCCATTCCTGGAAGTGCCCAAGGCCAGGTTGGATGGGGTTTTGAACAACCTGGTCTAGTGGAAGGTGTCTCTGCAGAGGGGTTGGACTAGATGATTTTTAAGGGTCCCTTCCAACCCAAACCATTCTATGACTTTTGTGCCTTGACTCTTCCTGAAGATTATGACAAAGAAAACTAACAAGAAGCCAAAAGAAAAGGCTTTCATACAAATACACAAAGACCAGCACCAAAATATTCAGGGAAGGAGGTTTCTGCCCCTGGAATGATGCAATCCTTTGTGAACATGGTTCACACCACAGTCCTGGAATCTTTTAACCCCCCCCTTATATCTCTTGTAAAGGGTACAACTCTGGTGTACAAGTTTCCCACAGCCAAAGGCAAGCAGACTGCCTGTCTTATCTCCATTTGCCCCCTTCTGTGCAAATGCTTCAGTCACTTCCTCCAAATTTAATGTTTTTTCAACGACTGACGTCGTCCTTGTCTCCACTCTGCAATTATGAACACATGTGCTGATGTTTTAAGGCAAATGTTTTTGTTTTAAAATGTGCAACATCCATATTTACAAAAAAAAAAACCAAAACAAACCCAAACTGAAAGAAACAGATCCCTCCCCAAATTCTCTCTGATGCCAATTATAGAAATCTCAGCTCTCCAGCAGAAGCATCAGTCAACAGAGGGTTTGATTCTTTTCAGGGGCTGAAGCTTTGGAAAAATATACTGAGGATCATGCATAAAAGTGAGGGATGTGGCAGGTACGTGCTGGAGGTGAACGCTGAGAGTTTGGAAATGCAAACAGACTTCAGGATTTGCCAGTTGCCTTCCTCCCCCAACACCTAGAATATTGCGTTGTTGGTTGGTCTTCATTTTTAAATCATCCAGTGCTCTGCTGTCAAGACACATGTGTTGTTTTCATAGAGTTGGCACCAGAAGTTATTATTTTTTTCCAGCTCAATTTAGAGCAGGGTAACAAATATTCCGGGTTTGTTCTGAAATCATTACGGGAGGAGCTCCTGGATTATCCATCATGGTTGCTCCTGCAATGAAAGTGCAGCTATTCTGTCAACGGGAGTTTCAGCCTGATGATGTCTCTGGCTGCTAGGATGCAACCCCAGATTCTGTCTCTGTCACAAGAGAGGATTGGAATAAGCTTCCAAATTCACTCCAGTGCTGATTTTGATTCGGGAATCTTATTTACGTACTGCATTATCTTCTTGCACAAGAAACCTGGAGGCAGTTTTTCCCCTTCTAATGCATTTTAGAGGCAATCTGACATTTTCTAATGGCTCTCAGGTATGTATAATTTATCCTGTTCCATGTCTGCATTTTCCAAAATAACACTGGAAAATTATCTGGGTTCCTGCTTTTTTTGGACAACCATTACTCTCACTTTTTTTTCCAGGTTGACCTATAAATGTCCATATGCTGCAGGATAATTGCAGTAGGTGTAGGTTCCTTTGGAGACGGTGTTGTGTGGGAGACAATATGACAGCTCATCTGCATAGCATAGACATCATTCCCCTGACTTGATTTAGCAAAGAGTCCTGGATCCGGAGGCTTCTCCCATATCTCCTGTATATTTAGAGGATTGCTCATATACACAGCGCACTCACGCTCTCCCGTGCAGTCATTTCTCCCTTACCTGTGGGCAGCTCAGCTGGCTGGAGAAGAAATCACAGAGTGCCATGAGTGTGGCAGACCCTGGCATAGACACATGGCCTCTGCTGTTGGATCCCCACACTGTATCCAGACATCCTGAGCCGTGTATAAAGACGTGTGTTAACATACAGCTGGAATATTTTATGGGAAAAACCGCATTAACCATGATGAAGGCTGTGCTGATAAACTGGTGGAATTGATGACCCAGGAGAGTATTCGTTCTCCCAAATGCCATGACTTTCGATTAGGAACTACAGACAAGCAGTCCCCAGACTTGCTGAAACTATGAGAGACTTTTTTGGGGGGGATTAAAAAAATCTAGAGAAGTTGGGATGTAGATTATCAGCATGGAATTGGGATAAGGTGCAGGCAAATGAGCTGTGTCACCCCACGCCTCAGCACCCCTAAGCCTGCTACAGCTGGATGTCAATGATTTTCACCTGGCACCTAAGGAGTCTGTGGACATTTAAGTGTTTAATTGAAAGACCTCCAGCAGAAGAGAACCCTTTCCATCCCAAAATACACCTTCCAGATGTGTTTTGGAGAGGGATTGAGCAGGTGGGCTTGAACACAAAGTGGAGATGGGGCACTTTTACTCATTTTGGAGTCTTCTTATGCTCTGGCAAGGTGTGTTCCATGGCTACAGTGGCTGTGTCAGCCTCATGGGAGCGTGATGAGCTCGGGGTGGTCTCAGAATGTCAGTCACATCAGGGACTGGAGCAGGGTTTGGTGCCTGCCTGTGACAGTCACACAGGTGTGACAGTGGCGCAGCCTCAGAGTCTCAGTCACGCTGCGAAAGTGACAATGCTGGTCCCTGCCAGTGTCAGCCACGCTGTGCGTGCGACAGAGGCAATCTCTGACAGTGTCAGTCACACTGGGGGTGTGACAGGGCCAGTCCCTTGCTGGTGTCAGTCCCGCTTGGGCATGTGATGGGGTGGTCCTTGCCCGTGTCAGTCACGCTGGGGGTGTGATATGGGCAGGGTTACTTACGCTGGGGGTGTGACACAGGCGGTCCCTTGCTAGTGTCAGTCACACGGGGTGGGGGAGTGTGACAGAGGCGGTCCATACTGGTGTCAGTCACACTGGGGGAGTGTGACAGAGGCGGTCCATACTGGTGTCAGTCACACTGGGGGAGTGTGACAGAGGCGGTCCATACTGGTGTCAGTCACACTGGGGGTGTGGCTGGGGAGGTCCCCGTGTGTGTCAGTCACACTTGGAGGTGTGATGGGAGTTGCTGTCTGACGGTGTCAGTCACACTGGAGGTGTGATAGGGGAGGTCCCTGGCGGTGTCAGTCACATTGGAGGGGTGTCAGGGGTCAGTCCCCAGCTGTGTCAATCCTAGCAGGGATGAGCTGGGAATGGTCTCCGGGAATGCCAGTCCCATGAGAGCGTGACAAGGGGCTGTGTCAGTCACAGGCGTGTGAGGGACCTGTCACAGGGGGTGTGACAGGGCTGATCCCTGGCTGTGTCTGTCACAGGGAGGGTGTGACAGGGGCTGATCCCTGGCTGTGTCTGTCACAGGGGGCGTGTGACAGAGGCTGATCCCTGGCTGTGTCTGTCACAGGGAGGGTGTGACAGGGGCTGATCCCTGGCTGTGTCTGTCACAGGGAGGGTGTGACAGGGGCTGGTCCCAGTCCTTGGTGACGCCAATACTGGGCGACAGGTCTGGGAGGAGTGAAGGGTGAGGGTGGGACAGACTGGGAAACTCCCCTCTTGGGATTTTGGGGATGTCCCAGTACGGTCAGAGCTGCTCGCTCAGTTCCCTGTTTAATCCCAGAGTAGCTCAGGTTGGAAGGGACCACGGTGCGCCCTCTGGTCCTGTCTCCTTGGGGAAAGGAAGAAGGAAAAGAACTCGCAGGGAGTTTGTATTTTCCCCCGGGGCACCACTAAAATATTTCCTATTTACGCTTAGTCACGTGCTGCATTTAAAAATCCTTGGCGCTGAATGCTTGTCTGAATAGCTTATGAAATGCTTTCCCGAGCCAACCTAGAAAACCAGGAGTTATGACAGAAAATAATGGGTCCAGAGCAAAGGTATCGAGAGAACTTTGCTCAGCAGGGGGAAAAT
Source organism: Sclerurus mexicanus (assembly GCA_013396755.1). NCBI lineage: Eukaryota > Metazoa > Chordata > Aves > Passeriformes > Furnariidae > Sclerurus > Sclerurus mexicanus. The sequence goes on from VWZF01006644.1 coordinate 203,010, forward strand.
TTCCCCTTTAACTCTTTCACAAGCTCGTGTGTGCGTTTTGTGGTTTTCAAAACCAAGCATGTATAAGGTAGCAGACAAGCCGCCTCCAAAGCCACAGCCAGTCGTGGAGGAAGCCACGGAGTGTGGCCATTCTTGCATAGGCACCAGCAGTTACTGCCCTGCAGGCTCCTTTGCACTCTTGTGTCTCCAGCCCTTGAGTTGAGCTGTCACAGCTGCCCTGGGAATGCTGGCAGAATTAGACAATGGCTTTTGCAAAGAAATCTGCTGAGAGTCCACATCAACATGTGCAAAGGAAGATGCAAGTTTGGGAAGCTAAAGCATGGCAGAAGGTTATTACATGACCAGTCTCCTTTTTACAGTCCTCGCTTGGTTTGTTCCTGTTAATTGTTCTGTATTCTCTACAGCTTGACTCTAGATTTTGTAACTGTACTTAGAACTTGTTTTCTCAATGTTTCTTCCAAATGCCTCATTCATGAGATGCTCATTGACTGAGACCCGGAGATGTAGAAGATCCTGGCATGCACCACAGGAAAAAGCATGTTAGGATATCAGGGTGGAGCTGGCCAGAGATAGTGAAACGATTCCTTGCTCCAGGTGATTCGAGAAGGCACAGCATCAGAGATCCTGAACCTTCTTTTAATCACACCCTTAAGGTTCTGTCTTGGTGTTCTCTCAAAATTCAGTGTCCCTACAGCTATTGCAACTCTGTCACCAGAATTCAGTGGGCTAAAGAAGCCCAGCTTTCCCCTGGGGAATTAAAATTTCAACCTTCAGACAAATATCAGTTAAATCTCCCTGAATTCAGCTCCTACTTAGAAAAAAACTTAGGGTTTTTTGGGTTGTTTTATGTAAAAGAGTCTGAAGCTCTCAGATGTTTAAAGTGCTTATGACAGTCCTAAAACGAAGTAGCCAGATGTCAGAAACCTCTATGGCCAATAAAAAAATCAAATTTGATGGAATATAAAGCCCTTCAAAAAATATATTAAGCTCCCATTGTGACAGCAAGCCAGTTTGCATTTTTTAGTGAATTTAATGGGGGAAAAAATTAAGAAATTACTCTGAAGTAGTTTTAGCTAACAAATAGATTACAGATCCTCATCTGTCCTGACAGACTCTTCACATTTAAAACACATAAAAGTGAGGTAGCATAAATAAAATGGATTTGGCATCCATATATGTGTGTTGGGAATATAAATGTAGGACGGGCACAAAACACCAATAATGTAATTTTAATAGGAATCATATATTGTAAGGAAATGGGTGATTCACTTATTTTTATGCCTTCTCCTTAAGGATTACAGCTGATTTTTTTTTGAGTGTGTGCTGGAATAACTCATCAAGACTGATAGGAAAGGCTTAGAATGTGGAATGTAATGAAAACATGTGCTTGTAGATACAGCATATGAAAGAGAAGGCAGAGAACATTTCAATAACTCAATATTAAGAGGAAAAATTAAAATATGTGAGACTCGATTGAGCTATGTTTGTCTGAGGACCAGTATAATAAGATCTCTGAATTTTCTTTGTTACTTCAGGTTAATAGGGGAACATTAGCAGAGAGACCTGTTCTTTGTTACCGAAAGCCAGAGGTGAGGTTTGGGACTCTGGTCATCAATTTGATGAGTGTGTTGACACTTTTGTCAGTCTGAGTGTTTGGATGTGTACGTGCTGGTTTTATTACCTTGCCACAGAAGCCCTTTTCTGTCTCATCTCAGACCAACAACAGAAGACACAATGCACTGACTAGTATTGCCCTGGGTCTTTGATCTAACCCGTGAGACATCATTTGGAGCGTTCTGCATTATTTATCACTACTGAAGTATTTTCAATTAAACTGACAGATTAAATACTAACTTTGCCTGGCAGATAATGAAATTCTTGTTTCTTTTCCAAGGAAGATGACATGAAAGAAACCAGACATGAGAGGGCATGGGAATTTGTACTGGCTGTCTCCACATTTACGAAGAAGTAAGCACTGTATCACAGGACGGATGGAGGCAGACTTGGTTTCTGGTGCTGACAGTTGTCACACAGGTGCATTCTGCTAGACCTTCAGTCCAATAAGAAATCCATATGGATTTCCTCAGTGGCAAGAAGAGGGAACCTTTGAAATTTAAACCCAAAGTCGATTCAAGCAACCCACTAACTCAGTGTTAAAATGAATGTTTAGAATCTTTTCCTGTGAACACTCTGGGGAACCTCTAGAAAGGATAAGTGAGGAGGAGGAAATTATCATTTTTACTGATGCTTTTGAGGAGGAGGATGGAGATCGATGCTTTAGTTGCTTCCTCTATGATCCCTCTGAGGAAGACCATTACACCATTCCTTGGTAGTTGTAATAAACCACAATTTGGATTTTCTTAAAAATGGCCATTCATCATCTGTGCCACACACAAACGTGCTTGGCTGTAGAGATATTGGTGCATGTCCTTATATATTCCTAGAGTTTTCTTTAAGAGAATTGATGATCAAGAGGAGGGTTGTGTGTCTGTCTTCCATAAGGCATGTGGAAGGGGTACAAGATTCCATGCATCTTGGGTCGAGGTGGAAGAAAACCATTACCCTGCCCAGCTACTGTATTGCAGTAAGAAACATCTAAGCATTTTTATTTATTTATTTTATTAATAAATTATAATAAACCCAATGACAATCTTCTGAGGTTTTTTTGCCCCCTAGTATGTGAGAACTGGAATGATGGTTCTTTCTCTGCGAGGTTCGCCATACCAAGCAGTATGTGGGTTTCTCATGGATTCAAGAACTGTCATTAATGTTGCAAACTTATTTTTGAACTGCCTCATCTGAAGAAGCTGAACTGCTGCCTGCTCAACTCCCAGAAGTAACTATGTGGAAGAAGTAGGTATGTTTCTTCCCCTCACTCTCCACTCCCAGCAGAGTAGTTTCTGGTTTCATATTTGTTTTTAGAAAGATCTGTAAAATCACAAAAATGCAGAGCTTGGAGCATTCTTCTATACCATATTTGCATGCTGGTAACATACACTCTTGTTCATTTTTCATTTCAGTTCTCTATTTGCTGTTAATTGTGAAGCCCATTTCCCAAACTTGTAAGACTTTTGCTAGGAAAAGAGAGTGAGATGGTCATTCAGTGTGTATCCTAACTCCCAGGTTAAAAGCAGGAGCAATTTCCCTGAAATTACACGGTGATGTTGGAGACCAGTTTCATCTGCAGGAAGCACAGAGCTGGGCAGTGCAATAATGGGGGCACTGGGACAGGGACTACTGGTTGTAGTTGAACAGAAGCTGTTGTGGGATTCCCAGCAGTGCTTCTGTGGAACCGGACCATAGATGGCTCCTGTTAGAATCATAGAATGTGCTGAGTTGGAAGGGACCCGCAAGGATCATTGAATCCAACTCCTGGTCCTGCACAGGACAGCCCCAGGAATCCCACCATGTGCCTGAGAGTATCATCCAAATGCTTCTTCAGCTCTTCTAGGCTTGGGACCATGACCACTGCCCTGGGAAGCCTGATCAGTGCCCAACCACCCTCTGGGTGAACTGATATCCAGCCTAAACGTCTGCTGACACAGCTTCATGCCATTCCCTTGGGTTCTATCACTGGTCACCAGAGAGCAGAGATTGGTACCTGCCCCTCCGCTTCCCTTTGTGAAGAAGCTGCAGACCCTGATGAAGTCTGTCTCCCCTCAGTCTTCTCCAGGCTGAACAAGGAGGGGACCATTCCATCCTTACAGGACCAGAGCCCATTTCTTCTGACCAGGCCCAATGTGACAGTGAATCAGTCATCACCACACTTCTGCAGGAAGATGGATGCACAGTTATTGCTGTTGTGGGAAATGGGGGACACCCCATGAATTGCAGTGGACAGGAAGGGCATTGACCTGTTGGAGTGAGTCCAGGTGAGGCCATCAAGTTGATCAGAGGGCTGGAGCACCTCTGCTACGAGGAAAGGCTGAAAGAATTGGGATTCTTCAGCCTGAAAAAGAGAAGGCTCTGGGGTGACCTAATTGCAGCCTTCCAGTACCTGAAGGGAACATAGAGGTAAGATGGGGCAAGACTATTTACAAGAACGTGCAGCGACAGGACAAGGGGGAAGGGTTTCAGACTGAAGGAGAGAAGGTTTAGATTAGGTATTAGGAAAAAAGTGTTTACTGTCGGGGTGGTGAGGCCCTGGCACAGGTTGCCCAGGGAAGCTGTGGCTGTCATCCCTGGAGGTGTTCAAGGCCAAGCTGGACAGTGCTTGGAGCAGCCTGGTATAGCAGAGGATGTCCCTGCCCACAGCAGGAGGTTGGAACGAGACGATCTTCAAGGAACCTTTCCATGATTTTTATGAACAGGCTCCCGGAGCACCGGGGGTTTTCCAGAACCGCTCCGCCGGGGGGCGGTGGGAAGGTCCCGGTCGCAGGATTTGAACGGGGCGGTGGAGCTGAGCCGGGAGCGAGGGCTGTCGCTGTCGCTGTCGCCGGGGAGGGGCCGCGCTGGCCGCCCGGTCCCGCCCCGGCGCTGCGGGCACGGCCAAGCCGACACTGCGCCCGGCGCGGGGGATGCGCGGGGGATGCGCGGGGACCGGGAGCCCCCAGGTAGGGCACGGGGAGCGGGGCATCGCAGCGCGGAAAAGTTGGGGGTCCGTGCTGCCGGGAACAATAAATCCCCGCTTGTAATATATATATTTGTTATTGCTTTTCAGCCTACATCGTGGTTTGAACATCCCTCCCTCTCCCCCGGGCAGCTGCAGGGACCGCACGGCCATGGTTATGGAGTTGTCTTAAGCCAAGGAGCACCAGCACGGCTTGGAAAGTTTTCCTTGCCCGAAGGCAACGGCAGGTCAGTCAGAGGGCTGGGGGTGAGGAATACTCTTGTTACCCAGGTCCTGATTAAATTAACGGGAATGGCTGAAGTTGGGGGTGAGTCGAGCCACGCTGTTCCAGGCAGTGACTAATGAGGACTAATCCAGATTGTTTTCTGTATCGCAGCAGAAGAAAGCGTGGCTTGTGTGGCTGATGAAGCCGGCCTTTCTGAGATGTGAATAAGACCTTTCTCTGAATGCACATCGCTATACTGCCCTGCCAACTGTACTCCATAAGCCTACTGAAACTAAATAGGCAAGATTTATGTTTGTGTGTGTGTGTAAATACAGAAATATGTATGTTTTTATATATGTGTTTGTACATATAGTTGGTTGCGTTCAGAGGCATCTTACCTGGACTGCCAGTACTTGAAGGGAGTTTATGGAAAAGAGGGAGAACAACTTTTTCCAATGACAGATAGCGACAAGACAAGGGGAAATGTTTTTAAAGTAAAAAGGAGGGATGTAGATTTGATGTTAGAAAGAAATTCTTCCCTGTGAGAGTGCTGAAGCACTGGTTGCCCAGAGAAGCTGTGGCTCCCCTATCCCTGAAAGTGTTCAAGGCTAGGTTGGACAGGGCTTGGAGCAACATAGTCTAGTGGAAGATGTCCACTGGGTTGGAACAAGATGATTTTAGGGTCCCTTCCAACCCAGATCATTCTGAGATTCTACAATTTCTCATCTTTACATGTATTTAAAATGGAAATTATCAATTTATACTGATAGTGATGGCTGGATGATGATAGAAGATTTAACTTCATTAAACATATCTGTGTTTTATATGCTGAATGTATATTTTCTACATATCTAATAGTAGATAATTCTTTCTCCTACTGCATAACTAATAGTCAGTCCTATTCTTATAATAAGAAAAATTTCTTCAGTGTTATAGATTTAGCCTATGTTAATACCAAAAAAATCACTGATGAAACAGGTGTTTTATTTTCTAGGCAGGACTGTAAAGAGAGCTGAAAATGAGATGGACTTACCATCAAAGACCCAAAGCTCTGGGTGTACACATCAATGAGCTGCAGATGAACATGGCACTCACCTCAGAGGATGGATGTGAATGTGGACTGGGACTCTGGGAATAACATCTGTGACACGAGTGAGAAGTATTCAAATTATTTCAGAAAGACAACTAAGCAGGAGGGCCACACACTTAGCCTCCAAAAGGAGGTAGACATGAATTACCTGCAGACGTGCAGTCCTCTTTGCAACTCTGCTGGACCTTCAGGTAAGCAGGAGCTTCCTGCAGAGCTGCAGTGTGAAGATAAAGAAACCTGTGAGACCTATTACCAGAAAGAAGGTGAGAGTCCAGCTGGGGTATTTGTCCCCTCCAATACCAACTTTGACCTGCAGTGTGAAGATAAAGATGTAGAGCACAGTTCCTCTGAGTGCTCCAGGAAACCACAGGGAAGACTTCGTGATGGTCATGAAAATGGCATTCTTAGAGATGTGTTTGATGGCGACCTGGAGCCTGTCTCTGAGGAAGCTTTGCCGTATCGATGTAAGAACTGTGGTTCCTCTTTCCAGAGTATGAGCGAGCTGCAGGAGCATAAGCAAGCTCACCTCGTGGAAAACTCCTACTGCTGCCCCATCTGTGGCAAAGAGTTCTTCCGTGCGGCAAACCTGCGGATGCACAAGCTCATTCATTCCAGCGACAGGCCACACAAATGCCCAGAGTGTGACAAGGGCTTCATTCGCACGGCCGATGTCTGGAGGCACCTGCGCAACGTGCACAAGATAGAGCGCTCCATGGTGATCCTGGGAAATGGCATGGCCAGGAACCCCTGGTCTGTAGTGCACCGTAACCAGCACACTGTCGAGTACAGCGATCAGCCTTGTGCGGAAAACCAGAAGGCCGAGGAAGATGACTATAAACCTCATACCTGTCCCACATGCGGCAAAGGTTTCGACAAGCCTAACCTGCTTTCCAAACACAAGGTGATCCACCGGGAAGACAAGCCCTACAAGTGTCAGGAGTGTGGCATGGCGTTTGTCCAGCTGCTTAGGCTGAAAAGGCACCAGCAGACCCACTCTGGGGCGCGCCCCTTCTACTGTGAGGAGTGCGGGGGGACGTTCACCCGGCTGGCGTCGCTCCAGCGCCACCACCGCATCCACACCGGAGAGAAGCCCTACTCCTGTAACTACTGTGGGCATTCCTTCACCGAGTCGGGCACCCTGCGGAGACATGAGCGCACACACAAATTGGACAAACCATAATTCTTGGCTCATTTGTGGCTGTGGGCTCCTCGATTGCTTCTTACCTGAACGAGGGTCTGCTCAGTTGGGTGGGAGAAGGCGCCCACTGCATGCACTCTGCCCAGCCCAGACCCACTGCTCAGCAGGGAACGCTGCATCATCCATCCCTGGAACTTGTACTGGCAGAGATTGCACTGACTGGCTTTAAACTGCTCTGTATGAGCAAATAACCTAATTACCACTGAGTAATGAAATGTGAGACTTAGGGAGACTGAAATCACTCACATGTGCTAGCGCTGTCAAAATTTGCTGGACCAATGATGCATCAGCTTGAGCTTTTGCAAGGATGCAAAGGCTGTGAGACCTCTCCACAGTCTCGGTCACTGGATAAACTGGCCCTGCCCTCTTGAGTGGGATGGCTCTTTGGCATTGGGTTTGAAGATCTGTTGTTAGAGGTCTTTGCTAAGTCAAAACAGCCCAGAATTGTACCTCTGTCCCTTCTGTCCTTGTATTTTGCTGAGTTTTTCCTTCCATTACATTTCTTTTGTTTGGAGGGGCAATATCATGTTGGTTATTTAAAACAAAAAAACCCAGTTCCTTAATAAATGCAACAGTTACCAGTTGTATTTCACAAATGTTTCTAGGTAAGGGAGTACTGATACTTTTTGCCCTTTTGTGTGATGGGTTGAATGTCTGTTAATAATGGGAAAAGGTTTATTTTGGCTATGTTGATGCATGCTCCTGGCATGAGGGGTTTGAATACATTTGTGTCTCTGATGGAGCCCTGCACTCTAAATCTATCCAGCTGAGTATTGTGGTAGGTAATGTTTGAGAACACAAAATTCAAACAGCAAAAGAACAAATTTAAGCCACCTTTGCTACTCATCTCATAAGAATCTTCTTAATTTAAATGTTTTCACACATAAGGAAGCTTTCCATAACAAAACCATGCTTTGTGTTCTGTGATATGTCCAAGTACTACTCCAAGTGTCTGCTAGACTCTACATTTTGATTTAAATGGTTAGTGAATAAAAGTTTCCTTAGAAACTAGCCTGGCAGACTCAGGTGCTGTCAAATACTCCAAGGCTGCAACTTCCAAAGAGGTTGACATTGCCTCAGTTATGGCAGTGGTGTTTTAACTTTGAAACTTAATAATGACTTTTAATCTGCTGTTACCCACTGTGGTAGAAGCATCCAGTTTGTCCTTAAGTTGCAGCCCTAATTTCCTTTCCATGTCAGAAGGCTTTACTTCCTTTTTCCCTGCCAGCTGCCATAATTTCAGTAATTCGTTTCCGATGCTTTCTGCCTTTTCTGTAGGAAGTTGTGCAGCAGAATGAATATAAAGCCTCAGGGTAATGTACCTTTGCATTTACTACCAGGCTATTTAATGTAAAGTACTAGTTGTACCATTTGTTTGCTTATTTCCTAGAGTTAAAAATGATGATGGCTGCTCAGCGCTTCCACCTGTGCAACAGGTGTCACACAGCTGTGGGTCCTGTCGTGTTTGATGTGAGGTCCTTGGCTCAGATCAAGCTGAACCACTGTCTGCAGCAAAACTGTAACTCAATTATGAATGGGAGACTAATTCTCCTGGCATCACTCATGGATCATTTTTATTTAATTCCTTAAAGAAATCTCCAGATGAGGGAACTGATCTGCATCCTGCTTCTGAGGGATGTGCTCTGTTGTCTGTGTACTTTGTAGTTCTGGGGTGGCTGGACCCTGTTTACCATATGCATTCACTACAGTGTGAGTGAAACTTCTCCAACTCCCCTCTGCAGGAAGTTCCAGTACGGTTTTAGGTTTCCAAAGGGCTTTTGATGGGGCCGCTTAGCAACAGGTCAGTCTTATCTGAGGGCTACTTAGCGTCTCTAAGAGGAAAGATCTTTGCATGAAAAGAATCCTGGCTGACTGTGGGTAAATGTTCTGCAGAGAGGGGTCATTATTGCTGTTCTGTGCAACACCATCTGAAGTGACCTGGAGAGAGAGAGGGCAGATAGCAAAGTGACAAAGCTGTTCCGGAAGCTTTTTCATGCATTAAGTTTCCACACTCATCTTCTAAACCCATTTTGAAGTTGTCATCTACAGTCTCCCCTGTTCAGCATCTCACTTCTCCCTTGGGTATGCAATGCTCTTGCTGCAGGGGGGTTTAATATCCAATTAAACTGCACCACTATGCACACCTTTATGTTGTGTGACTGTTCTGCTTAGGCAGTTCCAGTAATTGGGAACATCCAGTTATTCTGCTTTTTGGTGTTAGCAGTTGGTGGAATTTGTACCTATAGGATAATAGTGGAAGTATTTTGAACCAAGGTCTGTTATATGAGGAGAGTAAATGGTTGGTGAAATGAAAGCTACTAGGCTGAACTAAAAGGTTATTAAAAAGACACTTGCCTGGAAGGCTGACTTGCATATAAAGTGCTTGGATATGTGAAAGGAGTAATTAAAATGTGATGGTTTCTGAGACAAGTGTGTGGAACCTTCTTCAAAGAAACTTCCACTAACTCCTTTGCCAGCTATAGGAAACCCCTTGGATCTTAATTTAACCCAGAAATTGTCACTTGTGCACTTCACATTTTTAACATAAAGGTTTGGAAATCGCTCCCAGGCTGTGACACTCTTGTAGTGTCAGTCTGAGTTGGTGATAGCCTAAAACAGATGTAGCCAGTCATGACATCTCGCTGAAATAGGGAAATAGTGAGCAAGTAGACCTCTCAACAGCATTGTTTCATAGAGGGTTCAAAGTGTGTGGTTTCAACAGAAGTATTTTTATTTTTTCTGAAAGCCAGTGTATCTGTTAGCTCATTTGTGTCAGTAGAGTCCATGAAAGAAGCAATTCCTTTGACACTGAGCTGTGCAGAGGACTCATTACCAGGGAATGGGGAAGCCCTCGGACATGAGCACAAGGCTGGAACTCTGAGCTAGGCTCTGAGTTAGATGATTGTGTAAGTACTTTTGATCACCGGGTAATATTTGTGAATGTAGAAAAACCCTTTGCTTTTTCCTGCCACAGTGCTTCTGCCCACCTCATTTCCATCACAGGAAAATTGTCTCAAGGCTAAGAAGGTAGAATAGCTCCAGCACTGCAGATTCCAGGCTGGAATCACAGGCCAGTCCTTGACAGCTACGGTACTATTCTCTTACTTTGTTAACAAAGGTGTTTTTAGTAAATGTGCCCGTGCTTGTGAAGTGCAGATCCAGCACCTTGAACAAAGAAAAAGGTACTACCGTATAGTCTCTGCTCCTCTGCACACCATCCTTCTCCTCCACACTGTTTGCCTTCTCCTGGTGTGGAGGTGTCTGAAGCAGGAGTCTTTGATGTAAACAGGGAGCACTGAGCAATCCATCATTTGTCAATTAATCTGAGCAAAGGGCATTGAAATCTCTGGAGCAGGCAGCTTTTATTTAAAGTGAGGCTTCATCTGCCTCTGATCTTGTAACGTTTCTGTTGGCACAAGGAGCTCCCACTGCGGTTTTCCTACTTACACGCTGAAACCAAGCAGGGGCTGAGATCTCACCAACAGAACAGCAGATTAATAGCATTTTGCTCGGATAACATTCCAGAAATAGAAATGTCTTTATTTTGGTGGTTTCAGCTGTGTCTGGTGCTTTGAGAAGTTAAATGTGCAAGGTTAGAGTCATCTTCAGAGAGCAGCCACTGAACAGGAGTGAGCCCATGAACCAGGTGATACAGGTCTCTGCATCAGCGTGCAGCTCACTTGTGAATGCGTTGTAGGATGGCTGCGCTGCTGAACCATCCTCTGCTCCGTGGAGATGTTGTTTTTCAGAGGACCAGGTCCACAAGTTAATGCGCTCATGAAGTTCATGTAATGGCCGCCTTGTTTATCTGCTAGAAGAAATTATCAGAGCCATCAACTCCTTTTCTCATTAAGGGATTTATCTTAATTGCTGCTTACATACTTCAAATCTGAAAGCAGGAGTAGTGATTTGTTCTGTTTCTCTTCAAGCTACCAGCATGCATCTTGTTGGCTGCAAGGGATTCTTAAGGAATAGGTCCCTGGGCTCAGAGTCATGCCCAAGTAAAGGGAAGGTGTCCCAGCCACCAGCTTGCCATTTAGCAGCTATTCCTGATGACCACCTTCCATGTCCTAAAAAGAAACATTGTTCCTCAATGCAAGGATGTTCTTTGTTGAGTGGGGTAAGTTTTGCCCCAAAATCTTTCTTATATGCCCTCTGTAAGTACTGAAAGGCCAAATAAGGACTCCCTGAAGCCTTCTTCAGGCTGAACAACCCCAGGTCTCAGCCTTTCCGCATAGAATCCATCCCTCTGATCATCTTTATACCTTGTTTAAAAGAAGACAAACTCACCTGTAGGAGTGTCTGCTGACTGTGCAAAATGGTTTGCCCCAGGAGCCTGAAAAAAGAAAGCCTTGAGTTTGGCATTGAGAAGAGTCTGTGCTCTCTATCCTGATTCAGTGCACCCCCATGGAAATATTTCTGCTGGCCCAGTGAAATATCTGCTGAGTGAAAGCTGACCTTGCCAGAAAGCATGGCTGTGTTGGAGAACTGTGGGAAAATCAGGGCACTTACACCATGCTGCACCAAATCCAGAGGACTGGGGATGATTTTCACTGGTACAGTCTTTTAGACTGCTCATGGCATACATGACTAGATGGAGAGTAATTGTTTCCAGTGTATTCAAGTGAGACACAATGGCAGGTTTAAAATAGCTCCAGGACATAGGAGTTCATGTAAACACAAATAAGATCCCAAATTTCACCTACATACTGTGACACAGCATCCAGTTTGTAATGATCAGACAGAATCACTGCAAGAGTGAAGAATACAGCTGCTCCTTGGCAGCTACAATACTATTACAATATAAGCACATTTCTTTTAAGAACATTTATGTATTATCACTTACAGATAGATTTACATGCCTTCAATAGCACTGCATGGCCAGTCAGTCTGGGACCAGGGCTCAGCTGTTCAGCAGGTTTTTACCACTGGGAAGGGCAGAATAAGAAATCCAGAAGCAACATCCAAGCAATATGGGACATCCTCCCAAAGTGCAGGGTGTAGTGCTGGCAACAGTGTCCTTGTAAAGGTCTGACCCACTGAAGCACAAGGTGAAAGCACTCTCGGTGCTCCTTTCCAAACTGGAAACAAGGACAGATGTCTTTGGATGTGCTTCCCCAAATTGATGCTATTTCTTGTGACAGAAGGCAGGCAGCTCTGAGCAAGGAAAGGCCCAGCTTGATGTTCAGTTTTGTTCATACTCAAAAGATGGGAGTAAATTTGGGGGCTTTTAGCAATTTTCAGTGCAGAGTCATGCTGAGTGCATTGTGCGCTCACCCATCTTTTGACCTGACTTGCTTTTCATTTCAGTTTGCCATAATTGCTTTTTTTCTCCTCTCATCAGGAAACACTTTTAAGGAAGAGTTTTAACTGACTTTTCTGTCTTGCTTTTTAAAGATTTTGTATACATACCTATAAAACATGACTGCCACCCCTGGCAGGGGAAAAAATGGAGCCAGCCAAGCATGCACCTTCCTTATTCTTCCATACAGGTCCCCAAATCCTTCCTGAAAGAACTTGCAAGCAGGAGATTGGACAGGCTGATGCAGAACGATACAGGCTCTGGAGCAGCACACTATTCTGAGCTTCATCCCTCACCTGCTCACCTTGAGGGGGAAGGGGATGCTCACCCTAAAACCACACGGAGTCCTGTTTTCCCTTAAGGTCAGTGGTAAACCCAAGCCCAGGGTGTACTCAGGCTCAGTCTGCATGAAAGAGACTAAAATCCCAGGATACTCCAACTCGGGAAACATCAGAAACATTCCTAAACTGTAGTTGTCTCAGGCAAATGAACTTGGAGTTGGGTTGGCACAGCAGAAGGGGTGGAAGGAAGGGCCAGAGGCAGGGGTGTCCTTGGGTGATGGGCTTAAGCATAAGCCAAGCATGACTGGTGGAGGTGATGGTGAGGGCAAGGATGACTTGGGCTTGTGTCTAGAAGCATGAGGTTCATGTGAAGAACATTCTGGGACTCAGATTCTGACCAGACTGGCATCCAGTAAATAAATATCACTCTTTTCTTTCAGCTAATGAGAAAGGTGGAAGGTGATTTCTGTTTTCTCACACACCAGGGCCCTTGCTGCACTGCAGAGGTACATTTCCTGTGTTCCCTCATCTTTGAGATCCATCTCTGGTCCCATGGGACCATGGGTGGGAGTTGAATCTTTCTTCCTGAGCACTGTGTTCATGGAGTTGTGAAAAACAGCTGGGAAGTCCCTTTCCAGAGGTGGCCAGCTGACTTCTTGGGAGGAACTGGCAGCATCAAACCCAGTCTGCACAATGATGCTCCAAAGTGGGTTTCTATCCAGAGTATCACTTCCCCTTTCCAACAGGCTCAGATGCAGCTGCTGCACCTGTGTAACTGCTGGGGAAGGAAATGATGCTGGACAGGAGGACAGCAAGGGATGGGACTGCAGCTCCATTGTGGAGCTGCTGCCAGGCAGGTGCTGGAAAGACCTTTTAAACAAGTTCTATAAACCAGCAAGTGAAGCTCTGAGCCCTTCATATGAATCACTTGAGAAGGGAAATCTGTCTGGCAAAATGTTTTTTGTCACCAAGTGAGGATGGATAAACCAGGTACCCACCACTAAATATCCCTCTTGTCATTTGGAAAACCCTTGGGTTCTGGCATTTGGGGTTGCAGAAATAACTAGCAACTAATTATCGAGAAAGAAAGGGAAAAAAAAAAAAGCCAAAAATGCTTCATGCCCTTTTGTTCTTCACAGCAGATGGGTGAAAACAGTATGTTCCCAGCAGTAACTCTTAATCATTTCACCACTGCACATCCCTCTTGCACTGCAAGTTAGAAATGTCAATTTAATTCTCTTTTAATTGCCTCAGCTATCAGGTACCTGAGAGAAGCCATTTTTACCAACCGTTCTTGGGCTCAGAAAGCAGGTTTTTGCTGTAGAAATGCTCTGCACTTCTGCTTTGGAAAGGGGCTCTACTGAGAGGAGAGCAAGGGGTGCAATTATTTTGCCTGTAATTACCGTATCCAGTGTGCTCTGTGTGAAAAGGTCGTGGGGTTTGCAGTGCTCGTCTCACTGGCAGCATAGAAAGGTTCGAGCTTTTGTTTGTGTGTATTTAGGGCACTTCAGGCACTTCAGGCTTACTGTGCTCCTCACCTGCATCAAGCTTCTCCATTTATGGGGTCATTGCTGTAGGGCACCTGGATTTTAGAGCAGGAGAGAATGAGAGGCAGGAGGAGCAGAGCAACTGGGCAGCTGTTTCTTAATGTAGCTGGTTTTGTCTTTGGGCACATTGATTTATGCTTACGTACAATGTTCTTTTTCCTTCTAAAGGCTACAGTGCTTACTTGAAAGCTTGTCTTTTTATTTTCTGCACTCTATTAAACTATTTTCCTGGGTTTTAAAATACAGAACCACCAGGAAACAAAATGCAGAGGTTTTTAATTACAGAGGCCCTGGGGCTCTGCCAGGTTTCGGATCCAGTGCCTGTTTCTCTTGATGGCTGAGGAGCTCACATGTTCCCATGCTGGGTGAGCAGGAGCTGGTGCCTCCATTCCTGGAGAGCCCAGCAGAGATGCAGAGTCATGCAGTATAAAAAAATACGATCTTAATAAAGGTCATCTGGCCACACAGAGCATTTACAGAGAAATAAAAATAGCAAGAGGGTGACAATCCAAGAACAACACCTTGAAGCTGTGTTGGGGAAGGTGGGAAAGCTGCCTGGCATCCCACTGGGCTGGCACAGCAGAGCAGATGCCCTGCGAGCTGCTGGCAGAGGATGTGGGCAGGCCAAGCTGCCTCCTGCCCCTGGGCACAGACACAGCAGTGCAAGCACATTTCTACCACTTAAAGAGAATTAAAACCAGACCCTGACCTCAAGCCAGGTGCAGCCAGCACCCAGTGGGTTTGCTGTCTATGGGACATACACTGCAGAGGGTGGGAGGTTTGGCCTGTGACAGTTTTATTTTCACCAGTGTTCTTTGCAATTTTGCAAGCAGGTCAGCAGGCTCTGCCCTGCTCTCATGTGCACGTGTAACATTGCCCAGGGAACTTAGGATATGTGAGGAGTCTGAAGAGCAGTGTGTGCCTGCTCTCCATGCTGGAAAAGGAGGATGTATGAGCAATTGCTTCTCAGGAAGGCAAATCTGATTGTGAAGCCCAGTGGACAAAGGGAGGAGCCCCATTCTTCTCACAAGAGGTGCAGTGAACTCCTCTTTGGATGCTGAATTCCTCTCTGGATGCTGATTTGCTAGTATTCCCCCTCACCTTGATGAATGAGCACGGGTGGGCAGCTGGCCTGGCAGGAGCAGCCCCCGGGTTCCTGCGTGAGAGATGAGATGGGCTGGTGCAGAGCATCCCATGCAAGTGTGCAGGTGTCTGGCTCACCCTTTTGTGTCCAGTGGAGCAGCTGCAGAGCCTTTGAAGCTGGGACCTCTTTCCTCACCCCAGCCTTGGTGCCTGCATCAAAGCGAGCAGCCTGGGAAGTACAGGAGGGCTGCTCTGCCTGCCTGAGCCCTTTCCCACTCCCCCTTGCTGGTTATGGAGACCACCACCCGTCTGCTTGAGTTGTGCCTCCCACCACACCTACCAGGAGGCTTTTGCCTGCTCCTGGCTTTTAGGTACTATTTCCACTTCTCCTGGAGAAAGCCCCAGCACCAGCAGAGCTCACTGAGTGCTTTTCCTAAGCTTTCCTCACAGGACTTCATGCTGTGACCTTCATCTCTGGTACTTTGTGCTCAATCCTTGTTTTTATTCCCATTCAAGATGTGTTTGTTACTGATCATTCCTTGGCCACTCTGCAAGTGGTTTCTCCCTCCTCACAAGTCCAACATGTGTGTTTCTTTCTCTCTCCAGTGCGTGAGCTTTCCTGCAGGATAATTCCTTCCCTGCTTCCCTTACTGCCTGTCTCACACATGCTGCTTAGCTTTCCCTTCCTCACAGCAGGGATTTCTGTCTCCTCTCTGGCATCAGGATCAAACCTTTCCCTTTATTTTGAGTTGACTCACTTCATGAGCAATCTCAGCACTGAGGACTCTTGGCCTACAGTTGTTTTATTTGGGATTAGCAGAAATTAAAACCCCTAAAAACTTGGCAAGGTGATAATACAGCAAAAAAGCTACAGAGCAGCCTTCAGTTCAGCGTGGTTGATCAGGACTTTACACACAAAAAGACGTGAATATGATCCTACTGCCAGGAGCTGGGAGAGCACATGGGAAAGGGTAATTACCCCTGGGCTGCACTTGGAGCATCTTAAAGATGGTCCAGAGCACAGTACCACTCACCAGGTGAATGCCTGACAAAGCTGTCACCATCCCACTGCCTCCGCAGGTGCTCATTTCCTCTGGTTTTCCTCTCTTGGATAGCTTGCATGCAGTAAATGAGAGCACGTGTCTTGGAAACGGCTTTAGATCCAATAAAGGAGTCAATGTTGCGACGCCCGCAGGAAACCAGAGACGTGCAAATCCATTTCTCTCTGAAGTTGGAGCCAACTGGGCCAGGAGGTCACTGCTGAGTGACGGCATACATGAGCACCCGTGAGCTGGCTGCTTCAGCAGGGCACTGTTGCTCTCCAAGGGGCTGAAACATTTATTTACTGCCTGGATGTGATATAAATGAAGGATCTCTGTTCACAGTAGCCTGAAATCCTCCTCCAAATAGTTTTATTCCCACGTAATGCCCTGTTGCTGTGTAGCCAACCACACCACACAAGCAGGTCTTGGCAGCGTCTCTACAAAGCAGAGGGATTTAGCTTGGGGTGGGGAAATAATAGGGCAGGGGAGGTTTGAATTGGATTTTAGGAACAATTTCTTCACCCAAAGGGTTTTCAAGCACTGGAATAGGCTGCCCAGGGAAGTGAGAGAGTCACCATTCATGGAGGGATTTAAACTGTGTGTAGCTGTGGCACTTGGAGACATGGTTTAGTCATGGGCGCTGGGTTAATGGTTGGACTGGATGATCTGAAAGGGCTTTTACAACATTAACAACTCTAGGGTTCTATGACCTGAAACTGTAAGGAAGCTGTCACTGAGCAGAAAATGGGGATGATTTAAAAATCAGATGGCAAGAGAAAGACATGGGAAGAGATTTTCAGGAGTAAGAGACAGGTTCATCTTATTGTGGTGAGAGATGCATCATCATGGGACCAGCTGAGGCCCTTCACAAGCTATAAAAAGAGCAGGGGTCAAGGCTGAAGCTCCTTCTACAACACAGGTTTCCAAAAGTAGCATTGGTTTGGTGTGGTCTCATAGTGACCCTGGCATTGCTGATCCTTCTCCAGCCATGCTGGGTGTTTTGTGGTATCTGGACTATTTGGAGGGAGGTCCCTCCACCATGCCCACCTCTTTCATGAACAAAAAAGAAATGCTGCAGAAGGAAAAAGTAATTTTGGTGAATGTCATTCTCCCCTTCAGCCTCTTGAAACAGGGAAAAATACAACAAACTGTCCTCCCTGCTCGGGTCTGTGAGTAACATGTTCTCCTGGGCTGGTTCTCTCTGCAGTGGAGCTCCGGACTGAACACGCAGCCAAGGAAAAGCCTTATGAGATGCTGTATATAATAAGAAAGTACAAAGTCATAAGACCTGGGTGAGAAAATTATTTAAGAATAAAAAGATGCCACAAAATCTATAGCATGGAAGTAAGTGCTTTTTAAAGTGAAGTCCTTTCTTTTTTCTTGCAGTCCCTGGACTGCTCTGAAATCTGCCTGGTGTTTTCCCTGGTTACCAGTGTTAGGTTATGGGATAAACACCACGTTGCCTGCCCACAGAGCAGCAACAGTGGGAGGAAATCCAAATAATACCCTGTCCAACCTGCTCCCAGCCCCATTACAGGAGCTGTCAGAGGCAGAGAGAAGCCCAGATTACAGGCTCAGAGGAGCAGATATCCTGGCTGGATTTCCCTGTGGCTCTCTTGGGAGACCCCCAGCACCATGGGCCATCAGAACAAGGCAGCTGGAGCAGCTTTCCTGAGCACATCTGGCATGGATGTGCTGCTCTTGGCAGATGTCTGAGACCAGCTCCTGCGGGTCTGTGCTACAGCTACAGTGGGGCTGTGGCACATCCAGGTATCAGCAGCTGGGAAGACTGGGATCGGGGGGAGTGACTGGGCAGGCTGCAAGTCTGGGGCCACATGGGTGGAAAATGTAGGAAATAATACTTCAGTATTTAGGAATAGCACAGCAAATCTCAGTGTCAGACCTGACGGGGGGAGGAAAAGGTGTTTTTCCTCCCAGACAAGCCTGACTTCATTGATTCAGCCTGTCCCTCATGGCCACAAGCACACCAGCACCAAGGTGTGTGGCCAAGTGACCTGTCCAGCCATCAGCGTGTGTCCAGATGGTTTGTTCAGGACACAGTGGGGACACAGGACAACAGTTCTTGGCTTTCCAGGGATGCAGTTAGGTTGGTGACCCTGTGCTGGCTTTGACTGTGTATTTCTGCATCCTTTGGGACTTGTCAGTGATGTGAACTCAAACCCTTGGTTAATCTCAGCATCCCAGAGTGCAAATGTTGCTGATCTCCTGTGATGTCTCATGGCAGCCCTACAGTGGAGGTGACAGATGAACTTGTTGGATTTGTGCTCACTTTTAATAACAAAATATGTTTCCCCACAGAAAAAATCATTTTCTCTTGTTTGGATATGGAGAAATACCTTAAAATTAGATGTTATTTTTGCTTTGTGAGTATTTTATTACCAATACTGCTGCACTGTTCAAGATTTTTTCCTGTTTTCAACTTCTTTGTTTTCAACTTGTTTCCCTCTCGGTCCAGGGGGATCTTGGATAACTTTTTGAGTGTATTGCTCAGCATTTGATTGTCTCAGCTCCTACCAAAGCAGAGCCATCAGTGTTCTGGGCTTGGCTAGTCCTCAAGCACTTCATTTTGGTGGGTCCCACTTCAGTGGATCCAACTGTCGTTCAGATATAAAGGAGGAATTGATAGTGAGGATGGCATCTGTTGGCATTACGGCTCTCCTCAGCCATCATTGCTTTCTGAGTGGCACTTCCATGGCACTGGCCCTCTCAGATCAGAGCAAGCCTTCCTCTGCATAAGTGACCTATAGATCCAGGCCTGATGTGGAAACCTGTCTCCGGTAGGTAACCTCAATTATAAACCACAAAGCCTCTTGAAAAGATCAGCTTAAAAACATTTGACAAGTATAGTTGGAAACCCAATTTCTTCTCTAAAGGCTAAACTTCTGAACTTCAGATAATTACTACTCTTCTCCTCCATTTGATGGCATCTCCTATCTTAAGCTGTAGAAACAGTATGTAGGTGCTTTCAAGTCTAAAATAAGTGAACATCTCTTGGTGTGGCTGTGAGTTAAAAAATACCATCTTTATGTTTCCAGATGAAGAGCCCAAGGCAGAAGAGCTGGAGGTGTGTGTTCCCATTTGGTGGGTGAGTCACCAGCAGAGCTGAGGGCAGCAGTCAGTGCCAGGGTCTTGTCACACAGCAGCTCAGAACAGAGAAACTGGTGCTTTTGAGGGTGGTAAAACACTGGCACAGGTTGCCCAGAGAGGTGGCGGATAGCTCATCTCTGGGAACATTCAAGGTCAGGCTGGAGAAGGCTCTGAGCAGCCTGATCTAGTTGAAGATGTCCCTGCTCATTGCAGGGGGGTTGGACTAGATAACATTAAAAATATCCCTTCCAACACAAACTACTTTATGATTCTCTATGAAAGAAGGGAATAAGACCCTGGTTTGGGACACTGCTCTGCCATCCCTGTGCTGCTGGTTGGTTGCAAGTTCCGTAGCCACAAATGAGTGTACCAGCCACACACCATAGAGCAGGATAGACCCAGAGGTGCGTGGTGGGATGAAGCACAGCTGCCTTGTGCACCTTGTTGTTGGGCTGGAGCTGTGAGATCGGTGTGGGGATGGTGGCATGAGTGTTGCCCCAGTGTCTGTGGCACTCAGTGCTGCAGGGTCCCCGCAGGGACTGTCCTCCATCCCCCCAGGGATGGCTGGAGGAGGGCCATGGCTGGGTGGCAGAGGCAGGCTGGCATGTCCTGCCGAGCAGCAGGCAGCAGATGGCAATGTCGCCCTGCCAGAACCGCAGGATGCAGGTGGATGCTTGCTGTGCTGACAGCCTGGGGACAGGGGATACAAGAAATCCCCTCGGCAGTGAGTCCAGCTCCTTTAGCAGAAGCCAGAGGGTTTCAGAAAGCATTGGGTGTCTGGTGGAGATGCTCCTTGGCCCCAGGTTTGTGTGATTTTCTGCTCCCCACAGAGCACCCAGACAGGAGAGGTGAGCAAGGGGGCAGGTAGGGGCACCCCTTTCTGCCTGCTGCCGTCCATTCTGCCTGGCAGAGGCTGCTGTGAGGCTGCCCACATGCTCCTGGTCACAGCTGGAGTAACCTCAGATGTAAAATAACCCACACTGGCTCTTGCCAGGCCCTGGGGTGGGATGATGTTGACAGCTGGGGAAAAGGAGGCAGTGAGCAGCACCTGTGAAAGCATCCTGGAGACACCATGCACTTGGTCAGCTGTAGTTTTTCAGAAATGGGGTGAAGCTGTTCCCACAGCTGAGCCTTGGCATGGCTGGGACATGGGTTTTGGCAGGGTGTTGTGCCTCCTCTCCCCAGTTCGCTGTGGTGCCAGTGGGCATTTTCCCAGGACAGGAGGCTTGAATGGCCACTGCCCTTCCCTGTGTTCAGGGACTGCTCCTGTGCCCACAGCACCCCAGTGGGATGGAAAGCTGGGCTGTTCCCTGTTGCTGTCTGTCTTGGTGTCCCAGGGCCACCTCTGAGACTTTGTGCTGTGCACTCTTTATCTGATGGGAGCAGAGCCAGCGCTGGAAACGTTCTCTTCTCCTTTCCTCCAAGCAGCTCCATCCCATCTTTTATCAGGTAAGGCTGCTGAGCTCAGGGAAATGGGAGCTGTTTGCCTACTTGGGGCACGCTCCTGAAGAGTGGCTGTGGGCTTTGTTGACTTATCCAAGGTAACAACATACTGGTGACTGCATCAGTGGTACAAAAACCAGGGCTGATACTGGCTGTGGGTGCAGGTGGGAGCTCTGAGTACTGCCACTGCAAGTACTGTCAGCAGCCAAGGCACCTCATGACAGGCCTGTGAAGTAGAGGCCAGAAGGTACTAAGAAATAATTTTGACTTGTCAAAAAGGGGTAGTGTGGGTCCCCTTGGCCTCCCCATTGCCCAGATTCAGCATATTTAATCACGGTTTGGAACAAAGCTGTTTCTCAGGGTGCCAGGCACTAAATCTCACATCCTCTGCTCCCCAAGCAGCAAGGCTTTGAATCGGCACAGGGTCAGGCTGGTGCTAAAAAACAAATTATTTTCTTCCATCTGAGCACTCCTGATTCAGCATTTCTTCTGTCAGCACTTTACAGTGGGTGTGAGATAACACAAAGGCACAGTGCGCAGAGGGGAGCCCGTCACCCTGGCCGGGTACCTCCCCATGAGGTGCAGTCACAGAGATACTGGTTGTGCACTCTCAGAACATGTGGGCCAGAGGTGGGTTTGGCAAAAGGGTATGTGGGTCATGGACAGCATAGAGTGTCCTCGTGGTGCCCTTCTCCCCAGCCTTCAGCTGCATCCCTGGCTCTGTTCTAGAAGATGTGAGTACCTTGAAAGGTGCTGAGTTTGGGGTGCTCCTTAAGAAAATTTAGTCTCTATGCCAGATGCATCAGATCTGTGTGGCCTGAGCTTAATTTCTTCAGATGAAGAATTTGCATGTCTGTTTTCTTTTTGCATTTACCTAAACCGTGTCATTGCTGTCATCAGTTAGTCAGCAGTCAGGCTCTGCTGCAGGGCAGCTGTATTTTGAGGGAAGGAGAAGCATTCTGGGTTGATACATCCATGAAACATCACAAATAGTGCTCATGAGAAAGAGGTCAGACTGAATGAGAAGTCCTGAGAGAGCCACTGAGGTTTTTGTTCTGGCCTCTGCATTGATGCTGTGTGTGGTTTCCTGTGCTCCTCCCCTCTGGAATTATGTTTTGGTTTCCAGGAGAGCCTTGACTTCACACATCAGCCCTTAGTTGAGTCACTTGTCTCAGCTGGAGGAGCTCCAAGGAGACAGAGGCACAGTGTGAAGGTGCAGAGGTCTCCTCTGTCCCCGAGGATGGTAAGTGTGGTATGTAACAAGTGGGGATTGATGACAGAGAGGGGATATGGGTACCTGGAAAAGTGGACTGACACAGTGCTTAAAAAGCCATGGCTAGAAACAAGAAGGAAGGAAACCCTGCCTTGGAATCCAGTACAAACTGAGCCAGATCCTTTTTCACTTGCTTTATGTCGTGACCACTCAGAATTCTTGGAAAAATTAATGGCAAGAGGAATGCAATCAAAACTGAAATGCACTGCATCTTAGCAGGGACCTTCCCTGGCAGTGGAGATAAGGAATGTGCAGTCTTTGCAGTCAGGGGAAGGAGCTGATTTCAGGCCAGGACCAGGGGATGACTATCAGGCTGGACATTGCTTGTGCCACGTAAACCTGCTGGGGCTCAGGTTGCTGCCAGTGTTATAAACCCCTATCACTCCCTAGATGTAAACAAGCCTTATCTCCTAAAGTGAATCTTACTAACCAGGAATGGACTTTGCTGCCTGTATTGTGGCCTTTAAACCTCACTCGAAGTTTTTCACCCTCAAATGTGTTGGGGAGGGTTTGACAGGGTGGAGGAAAAGAAAAACAAAGTCGTTTCTTCCCGTGTGAGCTGATCTGAGCTGTTGCTGTCCTGCCAGCCCCATGGCTGGATGCTGCTTCAGGAGCAACTCCAGGTTTGATTTGATGCAATGGTGGGGATCCAAAGGCTCTGCCAACTTCAGCCAAACCAGTTTGGATGCTCCTTCTGCCCATGTTTGGAGTTGCCTTCACTCTGCACTTCTCCTGGCTGGCTCAGAAGAGTTGGGCAGAGGCACTTGCAGACCTGACACTCCTTGCTGCTACTAAATTCACTGATACTGGACTTGCAGCTAATGATGCTGGGCTACAACTAGCCTTGACTCCAGTCCTGGAAGCAGAAACATTGTAAGGGACATTTCTAGGCCTTTGTTTAATTAATTTCTTTGTATTCCCATGAAGGCTTCTGCAGCAAGAGCAGTAATTCATTGAGGTCCTGATACCTCCATTTCACACCTGATTTGTGCCATTCCTGGAAAGAGTTTTCTGCTCCCTGGGACAGTTTGGATCACCAGCCTGTCCTCCCCATGTGTCTTCTTCCTTCCACCTTTTCAAGATGAAGCATCCCATTTCTCTTGGTCAAGGGGAAAGGGAACATGATTTTGTCTCCCACACTGGCTCCTTGTCCCTTAATGTTGTGCCCATCTTGCTAGGCTGTTCCCCCTCCTCATTGCTTGGGGGAGGAGAGCATTTCTCAGTCTACTGAGTGGATCTGCAGAGGGTAGGGAAGATCTTAGAATCATAGAATGGTTTGAGCTGGAATAGATATTAAAGATCATCTAGTTCCAACCCCTGACCCCACCCACTAGAGCAGGTTGCTCCAAGCCCCATCCAACCTGACTTGGAATACCTCCAGGGATGGGACATCCACAGCTTCTCTGGGCAACCTGTCCTAGGTGTCCTGGCTTCTTTCGGTGTAGTTATATTCTGTGTGGATATAACTTAGGTGTGGAGTTAGATGGAACCCACCTGGGCCTCTTCTACCAGCTCAGCTTGTCAAACAGCCCCAAGAGCTCTGATAAATGAGGCAGCTCATCAGTAGAGAGGAATGTACTGTCCCTGTCTTGCTTGCGGGGAGGCTGAAGGCTTGGCTGTCCCTTCAGAGGTTTGCAAAGCTGCTGAGCCCTGGCTGCTGCTCCTTCCAGCATCTCCCTCGGCGGCCGGATCAGCAGAGGGCACTGCATGTCCATGCTTGATCCACCTGGGAAGGGAGGGAACCTCTTTTCCACCACTCCAGCTCCAGGCATGAAACAGCAGCATTTGCTCACTGACCACCAAACCTCTCCCCCAGCTCCCTGCCAAAGAGCCCCATGCTGCAGGGCCACCTCCCTCATGGAAAGATTGGGTCTGATGAAGGAAATCAGGAGGCACTTGGTGAAACGACGGGAAAATTTAGATCAAACGGCAGGAAATCCGCTCTCGGGCAGCACAGAAGAACTGTGCTGTGGAAAGCTCTGGTCTGGCAGGAGGTCATCCAAGACAAACAGGCAGCTGCCTTCTGGGTGGACTGGCTGACGGGCAGGATGGGCGAGAGCCGGGGATCTGAGCAGGCAAAGCCATAAAAGCAATTTGGCTTTGTGCTCCACTGTGGTCACTGCAGGCGGTCAGGGAGGAGCTCCCACCCTGCCCAGTCTGCAGGATGGTCCCCCCCATGCCATGAAGGAGCAGAAGGAGCCTTTCCCACCATAGCCTGAGGTGAATATTTATATGTGGATATTTAACAGGGTATTTAGCAGCCTGAGTGGCATCAGCATGATCCTACCTGGATTTGAGGCAGATTGTTTTCTCCTTGGTGAGGTGGGCTGCTTGGACAGGCTTTGGACTCTTCCAAGGAGAGTATTTGTGTGCAAACATAGAAATGTCCCAAAGTGGATGTTCCCATGATGCCTATGGAAGTAGGTACTTGCTGGAGTGAACCGGGAGCCATGTGCTACCTCTGGCATTGCTGTAGCACAGCAGGTTTTGATGCCTCATGGGGGGTCTCTCTGGCTGTAGAGGCAACAGTAAAGATCAAAGGCTCATGAATTTTCATAGATGGCATGTCCTGCTGTCTTTCATGGGCCAGGAAGGGAGGGTGATTGAATTATGGAGTGTTTCCTCTTGGATTTCTTCACTGATTGAAATCAGGCTTGTCTGAGAGCTCTTTCCCTTGGACAGTGAATTGGCAGCACTTGAGTGACCACCCTATAGGCCCCATCTACCTGTCTGGTTCCTGCAGGGCAGAAGTTACAGCTGAAACAGTGTGAACCTCAAAACAGGAGAGCAGGCTTGTGCACCTCCAGGTGGTACCTGTGGGTTGAGCAAACCAAACGTTTCACTCAAATGTAAGCTGATGTATTTCTAGGCAGTAGAAGTGATTGCTGCATGGGAACCTGTCTTGGAGTGCAGTTGTTGACTGAAACCTTTATCAAGAGAGTGAAGGTGATTTTCCAGACTTGTTGATGTCCTCGAGAGATAGCTTTCGTGGAGGCTTTCCAAGACACTGCAGTCTCAGCTATTGCCCTTTGACAGCAGCAAAGATAAAAATACATAAACCTCCTGTTCAGGAAATCTCCCTCCTCTTGAGCGGTTTTCTTGAGATTAGCCTGCAGTCTGCTGCTCCTGAGGCTCTGTCCCCAGAACGAGCAACTGGGCATTCACACAAGCCCTAATCATCCAGGAGAGTTCTCTCTGACTTGTCTCTCCTCAGCCACTTGGAGCAAGGGCATGTGTGGAGGTGTCTGAGCTCTGCACGAGTGTGAGAAAGCATTGGAGTGAAGCTGGGTGATCTGCTCTGACTCTGCTAGCTCTCATCCTCTTCAGGCTACCTAAACAAGTCACTGTCGCTCAGGAGAGGTAAGAAAGCAGTGCTAAAACCATGTTCCCTGGCATGATAATGCCTGAAACAGCAGTGTGCATATGTAGGACTATAAAGGAGCTGGGAAATGATGCCAGCCTAGCCATGAGTGTGCTGATGAACCTCCTGGAGCCCCAGCCACAGTATCAGCTCACTCCCTGTGGCAAAGCATCAGACCCAAAAGGGAGAGATGTCTATAGGTAGGACCAGCTGGGAGCTTGAGACTGCACAGACCTGATATAAGAAAGGCTCGTGGCAGTGCCAGTCAGTAAAGATGGAAGGAAAGGCGAGCTCCAATGAGCTCTGGATCATGTCCATCCTGTAGATGGAATCATAGAATCATTTTAGTTGAAAAAGATCTTTAAGATTGTCAAGTCCAACCGTTAACCCAGAACTGCCAAGGCCACCACTAAACCATGTCCCCAGATGCCACATCTAACATGTCTGTTAAATACCTCTGGGGATGGTGACCACCACTTCCCTGGGCAGCCTGTTTTAATCCCCGACAACCCTTCTGATGTAGAAATTTTTCCTAATATTCACCATAAACCTCCCTTGGTGCAAGTTGAGGCTACTTCTTTTTGTCCTATTGCTTATTACCTGGCAGAAGAGACTAATCTGCACATGGCTACACCCTCCTTTCAGGGAGCTGTAGAGAGCAAGAGGGTTCCTCTGAACCTCCTTTTCTACAGGCTGAGTCCCCCCAGCTTCTCCAGCTGTTCCTCATAGGACATGTGCTCCAGAGCCTTCCCCAGCTTTGTTGCCCTTGTCTGGACATGCTCCAGCACCTCAATATCTTTCTTGTTGTGAGGAGCCCAGAACTGGACACAGGATTCAAGGTGCTGTCTCACCAGTGCCGAGTACCAGGAGACAGTCGCTGCCCT
Organism: Sclerurus mexicanus; assembly: GCA_013396755.1. Lineage (NCBI taxonomy): Eukaryota > Metazoa > Chordata > Aves > Passeriformes > Furnariidae > Sclerurus > Sclerurus mexicanus. Next base: position 229,398 of record VWZF01006644.1, read on the forward strand.
GGTCCTGCTGGCCACACTATTGGTGGTACAAGCCAGGATGCCACTGGCCTTCTTGGCCATCTGGGCACATGCTGGATCTTGTTTAGCTGCTGTCAACCAACACCCCCAGGTCCTACACCCCAGCAGATCGGATCAACATTCCCATCAAATTTGTGGCATCTACAAACTGACTGAGGATGCTCGTCTCCCACAGCTCCTCCTGGGAGAGGAGCTGGTCTTCTCAGATTGGTCTCGGGATGAAGTTTCAGAAGCTTTCCTCGGATGGAGTGCTGGGAAGAGTCCTGGACTTTTGGACTTAGACTTCTTTAGCTGATGAATGCAGATGAGACCTGCTCATCACAGGCTGGTACTAATGCTTCCAGAAACCAGTTGTGCTTTGTCTTCAAAGCAGGTTGGTTTGGGGTATTTTGTGTCCACTGATATCCTTAGGAGACTTCCTTGGTACCCTTCCCTCTCAACTATTAGGAATCTTCTACAGATTTCGAGCACAAACATATCCATGGCCGGCTTTTTCCTCATTTGTTCTTGAGCCAGAGGACGGTGCTGGCACAAACAGCTCTTCTCCCTGCCTGTGCTCTTCGATGTTGATTTGAAATAGTCTTTCTTTGGCCTTGAGTTTCAGAGGGATGCATTTCAAAACCAGAAATAAATGGGCTTGAAATATTTCCCATAATTTTGCAAGATCTCGACCCTCTGATAGCCAGATTAGAAGAATGATAACAACAAAATCAGCATTCAGGCTGGAACAACTATTGTTAAATAGACACCACTGTAAAGCCAGTACTTCTTGTTTACAATTGAACTCATGAATTTTTAGATATTAATGTATGAGGGATTGAGTAAACAACCATTGTGCCTCTAAGGAATGAGTCCCAGGCTGTCCTGAGCTGGAATACTTTGTACTTTCCTGATTGCCTTCCAAGAATTTCAAATTACTTGGTAAGAGAAAAACAAGCCGGCTTCACGAGATGTTTGCAAGGTTCTTGGGATGGACTTAGTTCCTCTGTGCTGTGCCGTGGCTGGTTTTGGGGCAGAGCTCTGTGTCTGGGTACTGTGGAATGCTGAACACCTGGGTGTTCATGCAGAGGTGGGAACTAATCCATGAAGGATAAACCACTCAGGTCAGGAGGGTCAGCCCGGATGTGTTAAAACCCTGCTGTAGTGCACAGGTCTGCAACTGGCATGCAGCCCTGGCAGTCCCTGTTCCCAGTTTAATGGGCACAGAGACATCATGGTCACTGGCCCAGAAACCCTGTGGCTGCCACGGAGAAGGAGAGGTGAAGGGACAAGTGAGAAGTCACACAACAGGTCAGGGCCAGATCCAACAAGAAAAGGACTCTGCTTACCCAATTCATGAACCTTTCAGGAGCATTTATGATGCTTTTGGGCATGGGTCCACAGGAACAGCCCCCAGGGATTAAGTGACAAAGGGACACATGGCCAGGGCATGTCCCCTGTGCCATGGAGAGACCATGCCATGCACTCCAGGGAAGCTGCAGACCATGTTACTCATGGGCTCTCCAGATTTACCAGGTTGTTTCTGAGTGTGGTGGCCCTGACACCACAGGCTGTGGAGCACTTGCAAATTGTTCCTCTCTGCCAGCCCAGGCAGCCCTGTCTTGGGCATCACGGCCAGCACTTCAGTAAAACAGGCAGGATGGGTCCTTCACTACCTGGCTTGTTCTTGGGTTTGGTTTCCAAGCCTGCAGCCCGGAGCTGTGGAAAGAGTCATGAATTCGGGTTACCAAACCATCTGCTGGCTGCATTTTAAAAAGCAATTAAAGCAAAATTGTTTCCAGCCCTTCTGTTTGCAAGATGTAGTCTGAAGAGAGAAAGCCAAGCCAGGATTTGCCCAATCCTGCCACAGCTCTGAGTATAAGTTAATTTGATTTAATTCCTCTCCTGTGTATGCTGGAAAGTGAGGAGTTCCCTAATGAGGGCTTGGGGAGCGTGCAGGTAAACAGCACTACTGTGCTATTAGGTTTAAATGACGGTGAAACCCAGGCAAATGGCATTTTCAGACTTCTTATACTGCTTTTAATTGGCAAATATTAAACAGAGTTAAAAGATGTAGGAAGTAAGAATACTTTTTCATGGTAGAGGATGATAGCCTGTTGCTGGAGACTGACAGACGACAGGTCTAGGATGGTCTGAGGAGCTGCTCCTGGGTATCCCACAGGGCTGGGGGACTGCTTAGGGTTAGGGTGTGGGAGAAGGAGGCTTGAGAGCATGCCCAAAAGAGCTGGGGAAATCAGTCCTCATAACCCAGGCAGGGCACATGTTTGGGGACACCCTTAAGGCCTGAGGACTGCTTGACAGCCAAAGATGACAGGATCAAGACACCCTTAGAGAAAGCAGGGACGATTTGCCCTGATGCTTCAGACTGTGCTTGGTGGAGAGGATGCACACTTGAGCCCACGGTGGCAAATCTGTGATGCTCTGGGAGCAAAGCAGAGGGAGGTGAGATCTGGGCCAAAGCATCTCCTTTTCCCAGCAGGCAAAAGTAATATGACCCAGTTCACTGTCCTGAAGAGTGTCGATGAGATCAATCATGGAATCCTAGAATGGTTTGGATTGGAAGGGACATTAAAACCCATCCAGTTACAAATCCCCCTGCCATGGGCAGGGATCTCTTCCACTATCCCAGGTTCCTCCAAATGCCATCCACCGTGGCCTTGAACACTTTCAGGGATGGGGCAGCCACAGCTTCTCTGGGCAACATGTGCCAGGGTCTCACCACCCTCACAAGGAAGAAATTCTTCTGTATATCTAATCTAAACTTACTTTTTTTCAGTTTGAAGCCATTCCTCCTTGTCCTATCACTACAGTTCCCGATGAAGAGTCCATCTCCGGCTTCCCTGTAGGCCCCTTCACACACTGGAAGGTGCTGAGACGTCTGCACACAATCCTCTCTTCTCCAGGCTGGGCAGCCCCAACTTTCTCAACCTGTCTTCATAGGGGAGGTCCTCCAGTCCCCTTACCAACTTCATGGTCCTCCTCTGGACTTGCTCCAACAGTTCCATGTCCTCCTTATACTGGGGCCACCAGAACTGTTGAGATGAAATTAAATGATGGCAGCTTGTGGTGTTCTATTGACTTTGGGGCTGTGGGATGCTATGGGGACAACCTGGCTTGGCTGTCACCCACCCCCCATGGCTTGCCATGCCAACGACCTGCTGGTTGTGAATCGAGGGGCTGCCCAGGTCTTACAACTTATTTGAAAAGGATTAAAAAACAACCCCAACCAGCCAGCAAGGAGGCAGGAGAGAGGTCTTCACCGACGAGCAGATGGGTAGCACAACTTTAGGGTCCTGGAAGAGGCTCTGCTGGGGCAGCTGCTTGGTTTACAAGAAAAAAGCCCCAAGCACAGCACCGGGCCGAGCTGAGGGCTTATGTAAGAGCTGGCAGCAGGGCCGGCGGTGCGGAAACCCAGCAGGGCGCAATCGCCTTTGATTTTCTCCTGTTTGCTCAGCAGCTTTCATGCGGCGGGGGAGCAGGGCAAGGACACGAGATTCCTGCACACTGAACTCCCCTGTTTCTCTCGGCAGGATAAACAGGACATAAAACAAAGCCCTGTGCCAGCCCTCGCCTTGGAGGCAGTGTGCTGCCAAACCCACCGTGGGACAGCCTGTCCCCCCTCTGTGTTCCCTGGGGAGCAGCCACCCCATCCAGGGTGGCACAGCCTGGAATGCAGGAGGTTATGGGAGCCCACCCAGGGGGGTTTCTGGGACCTTGTGGCAGTTTTGGTGGCTGGGTGAGGGTTGCCCCATGGCATTAATGAGTAGGAAAAAGGGGGCAAAGCTCCCTGACAGGACTCAGCGGCAAGTCTGATGACCCAGGATGAGTTCTCCGGAAATGACACCAGGCTGGACACTGTGTGGCCACTATTTTGGCTGGGTGTCACCTGCCCTGCTGCCCCATAAGGCAGTCCCAGGCAGCAGGACCAAGCCGTCTCTGACCCACCATGGGTTGCAGCAGGACAAGGAGGGAGTCAAACTCTGTTCCTCTCTGCGATGGACTCTGTCTGAGTGTTCCAATGCTCCCTTAAAACAGCGCTGCTTTATTTATAACTTCCCCTAAGGAACTTCCCTACTGTCTTGCCCCCATACTAGATCCCTGCCAGTGACAGAGGGTGATGGAGCTGATCTCAGCGCTTTCCTAACACAGTATTAGCTAAGCTGGCTCCTCAGAGACAGGCCAATCCAAGCTCATGCCAGCTCCCCTAAATTTCCACAGCACCATGATTTCACCACCACCGGCCTGCTGCAGGGTCAGGTGAGAAGGCAGAGGGGCAAACGCTTGCTGCTGGGGTTTGCAACACTTCCAAGAGTTTTGAGTGGGGTTTGCTTTAGAACAGAGCGTCCTGTAACCATTCACTTGGCTGGGGAAAAGCATTGGCCAAGCGCAAGAATGTAGTAAAACTCATCAGAAACACTATTGCTGCTAAAGGAACACTAAGAGAGGATGATTTGGTGCTGCACCTCTGTTCTGGTTGTCTGTCCTGCCAGCCATGGTGGGCAGCAAGCTCCCTTCTACTCCAGGCTGGTGAGTTATCCCAAACTATCTTGCCCCAGTCCTGACACATTCCTTGTTTCTGCTGTGTGCAATGGCATTGCTGATTTCTGCTCCCCCAAGGAAGAGCTGGGAAGGGGAAAAGCCAAGTGGGCAGAAAACCGTTTTCCTGGCTGGAACCTGGCAGCTCTGAGTTACACACACTTTAACCCATTGGAAATGCAGAGGTAGGAAAGGCAGATGTTGCCCTGACGACCAGCATGTCTGGTACCTGCTCTGGCTGCTGGTGGGTAGGTGCTGGGCACCCCTGCATATGCCTGAGCTGTGCTTTTCCAAAACCTTTGGGATCTTGGTGGCAGGAAGGATGCAAACCCTAGGACTGCTTATCCACACCTCTTGGCCTGGGGTTTTGTGAGAGCTGTCTTTCTCATAGTATTCCCACTCCAGGCTTGATGGGTTGGAAATACTGCAAGAGCAGCCCTTTTTCTGTTTTGTTTTGGTTTTTATTTTCCCCTGTTTGTGCCTTTTCACTTCCGTCTCTGGCCAAGGCAAGCAGTGCCAAGGCACAAGGGCCAGGCACACCCAGAGGCAGGGATGGAGAAGCAAAGCACCCTCAACCGATAGGACAACAGGGACAGAATGCAAACCCGGTGGCAGAAGCGAGAAGGAGGAGGGTTTGCTTATCAGCTCCAGCCAAGGGACAACTCTCCTAAAAGGGATTCATAGAATGGTTTGTATTAGAAGGGACATTAAAGATCATCTAGTCCACCCCATCTGCCATGGGCACAGACACCTTCTACTAGACCACATTACTCCAAGCCCTGTCCAACCTGGCCTTGGACACTTCCAGAAATGGGGCAGCCACAGCTTCTCTGGGCAACCTATGCCAGGACCTCACCATCCTCACAGTAAAGATTTTCTTCCTAATTTCTAGTCTAGCCCTGCCCTCTGTCAGTTTAAAGCCATTCCCCCTTGTCCTGTCACTCCATGCTCTTCTCCAGAGTCGCTCTTCAGCCTTCTCGGAAGCCCCCTTTCCATACTGGAAAGTACTGGAAGATTCATGGACTCAAGGCCAGTATTACGGCTCCAATTCTTACACCCTGTCCTCTGTTCTTGTGTTGGTGATGGACCACCATGGAAGAGGTGAGGAAGGTCTACACATGGGGTCTACATGGGGCTTGACACCCACCCCTTCTCAGCCCAGCATCCAGCTCTCCCTGCCCCTGCTCTGAGCAGCAATATGGGCTCCAGCTGCACGAGCTGAAAAGGCTCAAGCTCTCAAAAAGCAGCGCAGGATCAAAGCTTTCTAAACACTCAGGGCATTTGGCCCGGGAGGTTTTGTTCCGACTATTTATAGCAGTTGGGGCCAAGCGAGTTCAGAGTTGGAGGCAAACTTTTCCAAAGCTGGGGGCCATTTGGATGAGGGAGGGGGAAAGGGAGTTCAGCCAGGCCCGTTTCCAGCAAACGTTGACTCCTTCCCTTAGGTATGTGTTGCTATCCATGACACACTAACAACAGCTCCGCACACAAGTGCCTGGCTGGGCCTGTAAAGATTGAAACAAAAATGTGAATTGGCTGGAAAGGAGAACATGAAATAGAGAACGTTTCCAAACAGCAAAGCTGTAGCATTTGAAAGTGAAAACTTTTCCTTACCAGCTTGTTTTCATCCTCCAGCCAACATCTTTCAATTACAAATACACTGGGATTGTTTTCCAGGGGAAAGCTGGCAATGATTTTAGGGCAGAAAGTCCAAATGATGGCTTTCTGAAGCATATGCCATGCCTAGAAATGGAGAGCAGGGGCCTTTTCATGTTTAAGTTGAATTTCTTTGTGCTCTTGCTAAAGAACATGTCATTTTTCTGTGCTGCTCCCTTACAGGCAAAGCCAGGCTTAAACTCTGAGCAAGCAAACCAATGTGACACCCTTGAAGTCATGTCATCCTTAAAGCTACAGCCCTTGCAGAGCACAAAGGCAGAGCTGTGGTTTTCCTGTCTGCCAAGTGAATTATGCTCACAACGATGTTTAATTGTGAGAAGCATGAGCGGCATGTTTTAGACATACACTGCTTTTTTGTTCTTGATTTAAGGCACTCAGTACAGGTTACAAAAATATCCCTCTATTTACCAGCAGCTTCCCAGACATGCTCAGCATCTCTGAACTTCCTTCTCCCTAGGAAAAGGGTGCAATTAGTTTGGGAGGTAATTATAATCAGCCTAATGAGTGGACAGCCCCAGGAAGGTGGTTTTGGCATTTGGGTGGTGTCCGGCCCAGGTGGGCTGATATGAGGAGTCATGTTATGCTCTTTCCTGGCAAGGGTGGTATGTGATTTCTCCATGCTGTAGGAGCTGGGTGCTGCAGCAACAAACAGCCCAAGCCTACCATGTGTGTGCCTTGAGTTGTTTTCAGAGAGAAATTCCATAGCTGGAAGATTTCCTTTCCTAGAATCATAGAATGGTTGGGGTTGGAAGGGACCTTAAGGATCATCTAGTCCAATGCCCCTGCCATGGGCAGGGACAGCTCCCACTAGACCAGGTTGCTCAGTGCCCTGTCCAGCCTAGCCCAGACATCTCTGACATCCCCATCAGAGCCTGTCTTCTGCTGCAGAGGATGCTTGTTCTTGCTGTGGATGGTTGGACTGCACTGAAGGAGCCAAACTGTTCTCTTTCAGGGAAGGCCGCAAGATCTCCAACAGATTTTGAAGAACAAAATGATCTGTATGTGTTTGGAGATGGAGGTGGGTCTGGACTGACTGCTTATCAGGTGGCCATGGCTGGTGTTGCAAGGGGAACTGTCAGGCAGATGGGAAGGTTTCCCCTGAAGCTACTCAGGTATCAGCCTCAGGGCCTGTCTCGTTTCATATTTCTGTGAATGACCCAAAAAAATAGAAGAGCAATGTTGAGATGTGTGAACAAAGCAGAGCTGAGGGGGTATGAACAGTACTGGAAGTTACAGATGTTACCAAAAGGTAATTGGGTGATCAGGAATACAGGAGCAACAACAATATGAAGCTCAGCAATATAAAACACAAAGTCTCTGAGCTTGAGAAGCAACAACATATTGCTAAGATAGGACTTTGCATTTTATGGATGTACCAGAGAAGAGCTTCTGACTGTCTATTGATTTCACAGTGTCTGTGAGCCACTGGCTGAATGCTGTCATGCATGAGGTAGATGCACTCTTAAGAGGGCTTGGATGACAAAGCCTCTCTGTTGACCTTAAAACCCTCAGGGCAAGAGCCTCCAAGACCTCTGCTGGAACAGAGGATACAAATCTGATCATCCTTCCTTAAGAGTGGAGCGAGTGTAAAGCAAATCTACTGTCCTGGTTGCACCACAGGTGAATTTGTTGTGAGAGTCAGATGTGTCCTTCTTCCATTTTGCTTTTTTCAACTTGGCAAATACAGGCTCTGAGCCCAGTTTCACCCCTACCCAGCAGAAGAAAATGTTCTTCTTGTTTTTGCCTCCTAATGATGATGATGATCATCATTCATCTCTTGTTTTGTATGTGTTTTCTATAAAAGACCCTTCTTGTGCTCAGTACCAGTGTTCCCAATCTTGACTTGGAAAGGGTACACTGGCCAACTGGATTGCCACTCAGTTTGCTGAGGGGCTGTGTGTTCTGCAATTAACACACAAAATGCCCACCATTGTGGTTGGAAAGAAGTTTTAATTAAAATCCCTTGGTACTGGCTTTGGCCAGACTGTGGAGCGAATGGGAAGAGGGCGGAAGGGCCAGGTCAGTGACTTGGGTCAGCCTAGGAGAATGTCCACTGAGCTGAGACTAAACACGAGGAAGGACCCGGTTTATAATTGCATGGGCTTTATGTTTTTTTCCCTTGAGTGACCTGCCCAACAGACAATTCCAAGCCAACAGGAGTGCAGATACTGCCAACCAAAAGTTGGGATAGGTCCACAGGTTGTTTGAGTCCTAATGAGGAATCATGAATGGAGGCTCACATCTACAAGTGAAAAACACCTCACTCCCTTCTCTAATGAGCATGGCTCTCCAAATCCTTTTGTCTTGGGCTTTGCTTGGGTTTCAGAGGTGTCCAAGGGCTTCGTCTTCCAGGCTGACCTCCAAGCTGCTGCCACCTACCCCATCTTCTCTCAAATAGCCAAGGTAGACACGCAGTGTGTTCATGATGGTGGCATGGATAAATGAAGTCTTTGGAGGGTGAGATACCTACTTGGGGGCACATGGAGTGGCTTGGTCAGTGTCCCCTGGGTGGAAGTTGCCCTCCATGTGCTTGCTGGTGATGTGCTGGGCTCTGGACAAACAGGCACATTGGTGTGTGGTGTCCCCTGTCCATGCTGTAACCACAGGTGCTACTCTAATGAGAAAGTGAATGCTCTTCCCCATGCCAAAGGGCATTAACTAAAGCAAACATCACATAAAAAGCACCAGGAAACTGGAACCAGGATGGGTTTCCTGGTTGTTTGCATGGAGAAAGTCCCACTTGCTTTCAGGGTAGCCAGCCCTGTGGGCCTATTGATATTCCCTCTGCTTGGGACAGGGTGATGAACTTTCTGGTCTGCACACTAATGGGCAAGCAAAATTAAGAAATGTAAAACACCAAATGGGTGTTAGCCCCACAACTTGTCACCTGAAGTCCAGCACAAGTGTCCTACCAATCCATGTTACTCCTTGACAAGGCACAAGGGCCCTGAAGGCAGGTAGATGTTCTTACAAACATTAGTCCAAAATCTCTTTTTATTTTCTAAGATTGCCAAGGTAATTTGGGGGAGGGATTGTACCTTCCCCCCACACACACCCAGCCCCCTTGGTTCCATGCACTGAACACTGACTCCTGCACCTTTCCTTCAGACTTTTACCAGAAGTAACCCAGACCCTCACACAGAAGGGGCATCTGGCACAAGCTGCTGGTAAAGGTCTTGGACACTGGCCTGAAGAAATCAATTTGCTTTCAAATGTTTTAAGGAAAAGGAACAATTTTCTGCTGCCATTTAAAGTTTTTTCTCCTGCTTTTGTGATTAATTTTGTACTGTCAAGCAGCGTGGGAGCGCTGAGCAGCTTTGGAATTTCTCAGCCTGTGCTGGAAATGGACGAGACATTGTCAAGGTGAACCAAGGCTACACCTGCACGTGGCTGGGATGGGTACAGGTGCCCAGGGTGCCCCTGCCCAGCACCCATCCTGCAGGCAGGGAGGGAGACGGGGCAGTTTGGGTGGATGGGACTGGAAATGGGGAGATCCTCGGCAGTAAAGCACAGCGGGGGGCTCCAGGCACTGGTCAGAGTGGGCTTCAGGGCTGGGTGGAACACCCCGCTGGGCTTAGTTTAGCCCTGTGCTGGGCCAGCCACCTGGGATGAAATTAGCATTTGGGGGCAGTAGAAGGGTGGTTTTTTTACTGTCCCCTAAAAAAATGCCACTTTTACTGCCCAAGTGTAGCAGACAAAGGGGTTGGCTGCGTTTTCCCCTTTCCTTTCAATCCCCTTTCTGCACGGTGACATTTTCTTCTTCCAGACCCTGGTTGGTTGTTTTTTTTTAAACTTCTTTCCCCCCTCCTATTTCCTCTCCCTCCCCCCCAAGCATCCCCCCTGGGACACAGCCCCTGCCCCTCTCCCGGGGTCCCCCAGTCCTGGCAGGGTGCCGGGGAGGTGCCAAGGCGCGCAGAGGGGCGATGCCAGCGCTTCCTGCTCCCTCCCTGCCAGCACAATGGGGACATTCAGGCGGGCACCGCGTAGCCCAGCACCAACCCAGCGCCAGAGAACCCCCCTCCTTCATCCCTGTCCCCCCCTATCGCTGTCGCCCGAATAGCAGCATGAGACAGAAAGCAGCTGACGCCGTGTCCCAGCGCGCCGGCGGAGGCGAACTG